>OX578284.1:34196035-34796035 GCA_951217055.1 Gerris lacustris
GTCAGAATTGTTAGAGGGGGGGGGGGGGGGGGATGGCAGTCCTTCATGTGTGGCATGTTTTCTTACAGTACCTACATTGATTGGGAAGTTTTTTATTGATTCTAGCTAATATTTAAAGATACCTGTTATGAACGCGTTAGGTAGGTATTAGCCACACAAAATTATGATTTATTTCACTGAAAATATCGATAGGAGTATATCAAAGACTCATCTCCCGTGCTAAACTAGGCATCGCGTGGCTCTATCATTGAAGCGAGCGTAAATATGTATTGAATATTTAAAAAGAAGATTATTGTGAATCATGACATGATGAGTTGATAGATAATGGGTCTGGTAGTAGTGCAGCGGCTAGTAGTAAGGGAACCACCCCGCATTCTTACTATTTCTCCAACCACTAATCTCTATTTCAATATTTATAATTTGTATGTCTTTGCTACAAACAAACTACTGCATGTATCAAATTGAAATTTTGCATGCCTGTTTCAATTGTGCATCAGATGGTGTCTATGAAGTTTTATTAAAATCGTTACGTTAGAACGTAAGATATCGGTAAAAAGGTTGTTTTCTCTATTTTAAACGTTTAGGCCCGCTTTAATAGTTTTAGCGATCTTTATTAATTCATAGCGGTGTCGCTGTTGGTTTTACTAAAAAATGTTATTTGAAAAAAATGTTCGTCTCATCGAATAGATGATGATAGAATCTTTTCCCGTCCTGAAATTCCAATTTAATTTTTGAACCTCTCGTTTACGCGAGCGTTGCGCGCGAACTCTTGGACGGATCACGCTGTCCAACGAACTTAGCCTGAGTATTAGTAAGAGGATCATGTATACCTAATTTCAACTAAATCGGTCAACTTTTACTCAAGTTATCGTCACACGCGTGAACGTTACTGACAGACAGACAGACAGACAGACACGGAGCATATTTCGTTGAATGTAGGAAGCTCGCTACGCTCGCTTCAATTATTAAAGAATTACTTTACAGGGAAGAATTTATACGGTTGACCTTATAAAGATAACAAAGCAAAGGTCTTTGTTAAAAAAATATCCAATATATATGTAGCATATTTAATAATACGCTTTCTTGGAAACCTTTGAAAAATACAAATGAAAACTAAACAAAGCAAAAAGTTTTTCTTATTAAAAAAAAAATTATAGAAATCAATTTCTATAGAAATTTCACAATCGTGACTAAGAGAGAATAAATTTCATTCATCGAATATCGAATGCATTTATAATACTGTTTTGGTAAATTCAAAGCTTTTTGGAATTCTAAATTCATTTTATTCAAAAATTAATAATCCCGATATGACTTTATATTAAATTTATAGGGTTTCATTGAAAAAGAATAAATATTATAAATTTTGATAAATCGTATAGTTGGAGTTGCATTCTATGAATATATGTTTTTATAAACATATTTTGTGCACCACCAAGTATCTAGAATCTTAAGATATTCCTTGCTTTTTATTCTCTTCATTGTTTAAAGATAAGCTACTTATATAATTCTAGTTCTTTAGACGTTAATAATATCTCTAGATTAATAATATCTTAGATTAAACTTATATTTTAATCTAAGTATGGTGAGTTACTCAAAATATCTGATAGAATGTTTACATTTTCATGAATTTTCTTGATATGCACCTTGATAAATGAATATTCATTTATCTTATGAATATTCATAAGATATTCATTTATATTTTGAATATTCATGAATTTTCTTGATATGCACATTGATAAATGAATTTTCTTGATATGCACCATTGCATAAATTGTGTAACGCTAAATGTTGCAAAAAATTCTATCAAACGCCCATCTTTATTTTACTCTATTTCTTATATTTATGTTAGAATCTTTAATGTTGGATTTTTGTGATCTTACCGCTGATTCTAGTTTTCACATATAGGCAACTCTAAAGTGGATCGTATTCACGATAGAGTTAGATTATAGTTTGTTATTTTCTTTAAAAATTTGAGGAGATGGGGAATGAAGTGAGGACAAATGAGACTAAACGTCTAGTGCAGGTAAAATAGGGGATTGAAAAATGACAAAATTCAAAAAAGTTGGAAAGGGTGATATTAACTTACTTACTTAATTGCCCTCTTCTACCTAAAGGTGTTGAGGGTTTACAAAGAGTTTTTCAAGCGCTGTGATCTCGAGCCAACCTTCTTGCTTGAGTCCAGGGCACACCACGCTTGGAGTATGGTCTTGATGTTATCCTCCCATGTGATTCTCCTTCTACCTCGTGGTCTCCTTCCTTCTGGCCTGGCTTCGTAGCTTTGTTTTGGGAATCTATTTTTTTGTCCATTCTCATGATTGTCCAAACCATCTCAGCTGAGTAGTTTATACTGTCTTTAATTGAGCTGATTTGGAGTTTATCTCGTAAGTCGGAAGGTCTGATTTCTTATTTCATCTCGTTTTGCTTTCCTTCCACGTAGATACCTCATTTCCGCTGTTTGTAGGCTTAAGTGATGTTTATCGGAGAGTGCCCAACATTCAGAACCATAGTTTAAAACAGGAACGTAAGTTTTTTTTATATATATAATAAAATGTTATAAAATTATTCAAGTGAAGAGTACCTTTTTATCCGTATTTTATTGAGTTTTTTTTTTTTTTTTTTTTTAATGAAACTTAGCATATCTCTATAATAAATTATTTAATCGATCTGAAAATTCCCTTATTAGATTCAGCTCGATAAAAAACAAGAAAAAGTTTAGTTATTTTTTTTTTTTTATAAATTTTCCCTCTTCCCAAAAAACATAATTCCTCTCCCTAAATATTTGGGGGACACTTTTCTTTCTCCATTCACTTAAATCAAGGACTGTTTCTAATCTATTTTACCCGCATTAAACTTGTTTATTATACTTTTGTCCGTCTTATTTAGATTTTTGTTCTGGTAAGTAAACGAAAGTTAAGTATTCTGTGAAACCTTGAGGCTAATATTATAATTTTATACTATGTAGACAGCTTTTACTGCGTATGTTTTTTGGCGAGTGCCTTAAAACGTTTTTTACTAGGGAGTTATCATAAATCCTTATTTATGATATTAAATAAAAAAAAAATTAAATATATATTATTGGTTTTTTTATGTCTTTAATATATTGTTTATACCTATAAATACTTTTTTAATAATATGCTATATTATTTTTGTGGATCAATTATCAATTTTATCACTAAAAGATAAGAGAATAATTCTTTTGTTATCTTAATTCGAGTGTGCGGATTGTGAAATGTTGTCTTGAATTGTTCATTTTTACTGACATTATTTTTACATTTGATATAAGGTTAAAGAAAATAAATAAGAAGATGCTATGAATATAATAATACATTAATATATCTATTAATCTATCTCTTTAACAATGTTGCAAAGAAGTCAAAAGCCTTCAAAATCAAATTATTATAAGCAAACGTAGAAATAATATAGGATCGATTTGCTGTTCTTCAATCTACAGGCAGTGCAGGTCACGTGTGGTGGTGTAGTACTGTACTACCTTTTCCCAGCTAGCCTCAATTCGCATGGTCTAGAGTCTAGAGTCTATAGAGTCTAGCTCTAGTATATTTCTCCAGTTCAAAAAACTGGTCTACTCAGCATCGCCTCCGTCCCAATGTGCGCCCGAATTAACTTATAAAACAATATTTGGTATTGCGATATGACCACTGCCATATTCTTTATAAAACTTAATGATTTGCATTTGCAACGCGTAGAGTTATAACTATACCGTTTATTATGGATTAAAATGACATATAATAGTAACTTGTTGTCAAACTTATCACCTTCAGGTCCTTAGTCGAGTGCTCTATTAGTGAGATAGACATTTCGTTGACAATTAGCGCTACAATTCGACTATTTTCCTACGGAAGACCGTAAACAACTTCTATTATTTTTTTTTTGTATTTCAATGAAAAACAAGAATTTCGTCTATAACTTTGCGTATTTTCATTCTATTTATATGCAATATTTTCCATTCGATTCATCTTTGAGGGGTTGTTTAAAAAGATATTAACAATTTTTACTGCTTAGTTCAGGTCTATCTTGCCCTTGATTACAAAATTGTTTTTAATATTATAGATATTGTAAAATAACTCAATATTAGAAGTATGATGATAGAATACATCAATGAACTGATTAGGACCTTTTTTTATAATATGTACATTAATAGTTAATAACCGGTTACAACCACTTAAGTTTCTAATCATTATTGAACTCATCAAAGAACGTTTTTACTACAATTATACACTGCCCTAATGTTCGGTATGGTTGGAGCATGGAACTTAGTAAGCCGCAAAACTTATTAAAACGGTTTAAATGTGTACACGTATTATTTACACAATCAAGTGTGTCAAGTTAGTGTCAAGTTGTGTGTGGACGTCGACGACTCACCTCAAATTGATTTGCTATTGCTAAGCTAAGGCAACCATATTTAATCCAATGAAAATAAATGTTTGTTTTGATTTGTTGATCTTCAAATAGATATTATAAATAAATATCTAAATTAATATACTTAATATTACTTTTTTCATTAATATAAAATTAAGCCCATAAATAAATTAAGGCCTTCACCGCTCGTAATTTATAAACCATGTACAATAATTGTTAAACTGATTAATAAACGTTTTTACTATGATTATAAGCTGTCCAAATTTTTGGTATACTTGGGTAAGGAACTTGGTACGTCGGAAAACTGATTTCATTTTTATAATGTGAGTAAATGAATACATAAATAGGTTACAATCAGTATTAAACTGATTAAATAACGTTTTTACTATAATTCTACATGTCCAATTTTCTTCTGGAGCTTTATATAAATATATATATATATATATATATATATATATATATATATATATATATATATATATATATATATATATATATATCGAATGAGGATATCCCTACCGTCAATACTTGCTTGATCTGGAGATCACTGTTTTTTTTTTAAGCTTGTTTAGTTTGTTCCTAAGTTTGTCATATTTCGTCTTCATTTGTCTGTCAATGTCTTTTTTCATATTGTCGTAGAAACTAATGTAGTTGTCAATACCTAATATGTTAGCTATCTGCAAGTGAGTTTGCATAAGTCGTAAGTTGAGTCTGTCTTTCTTAATATATAGTGATTTGATTTCATTTTTGATGCGTAAAGTCTGTGCTTGAAGTCGGGTACGTCGTGCGGCGAAAGAAGTTTGTTTGAAAAGAATTTTTGCGTAAGTGGGAATTACTCGATGAGTAAGGCATTGCTTATTAAACCAAATGTTAGAAATGGTAAGATGGAGTTTGAAAGAGAGATAAGAAAAGTTTCGGCATAAGTCTGCTTGACTAGCAGTATTAAAATCGAATTTTGAGTAGTTACCGCAAGTTTGTACGTTATCGAATGAGGATATCCCTACCGTCAATACTTGCTTGATCTGGAGATCACTGCTGATCAGTGATCTCCAGATCAAGCAAGTATTGACGGTAGGGATATCCTCATTCGATAACGTACAAACTTGCGGTAACTACTCAAAATTCGATATATATATATATATATATGTGTGTGTGTGTGTGTGTGTATAAATCTTATTTATCTTTGTTTTAAGTCTATCTCATCTATCCCATATATTTCCACTGCGAATTTATTCAACTCTTTTTTCCCCACCCAATGTATAATATCTAGCACAATTGTAAGATTATGTAGAAATGGCAATGTCGTACGCAAAAACCATGTCTGAAAAGCTTATCTGAAAAAAATTAACTTGCTTTTATTCAATTTTACATAGACTTGGAAAACATCCACGATCTGACATCCAAAGAAAATAACACAGAAATACAATCAACAATGTTATCTTCTGTTTTGTTGACTCGTCTGAGATTTTCTTCAGCTTTATTCTTCTTGTCTCACTTTTACAAAGTTTGAAATCTCTTACAGAAAATATTTTTTCTCCTATTTTAGTACCGTGTTTATATTTTTATTTATTCTTATTAACTTTTATCTTTGTTAAAGAGACATGTTATTTAAAAAAATAATATCTATTTATAACTCGTCTTATGTTTTCCTTAAAATGCTTATCATACTAATAAATACTTCAACCATAAGTTAAGCTTATTACAAACTGCTGTCATTTATTATTTTATTTTATCTCATCGCTATTTTTCACTGGAAATTTAAATTTAATAAAATAATACTTAATAGATATGTCCAATACATAACTTTTAACCTTTTTTTTATTATTATTTAAAAAAAAAATCTTAAATACTTATTTTAAAAACTAAAACATCAGTCTTGAAGAAATTAAATTATAGTTATGACAAAGTCATTCTAATCTCACGGGATGGAATAATAAGATTCTCCAAGATGGTAGAGAAGAGTTTGGTACCACATGAAAGCTCTTGAAGGATAAATTAAGTTTATATGCGGCTCTTAATATTTTGTATGCAAATTGATGAAATGTTTTGGATGCAAAATTTGGTAAATTATGAAATTTAAGTTTTATTATAACGCTATAATTATGACTCAACCTGATTATGATCGTGGCCTTACAATTTCATTATTTGCAAATTTAGTCTTCTATATTTCTTACCTCGATATAATGAGCACACCATGAATTTGTTGTTGCCACATATTATATTTATATTTTTTGGATGAGTGCTTTGTACTTTCTCTTTATATGAGAAAGTAAAAAGTATTGTGATGGCGCTAAAATTCAATTTTGAGATTCTGTTGGATTTTCACGTTTTGAGGTTCCTTGAGTCAAAAAATGTCTGTCTGACGCCTATAGAGCCTCAACTAATGGGTCGATTTTGACGAAATTTGACATAAATGTTCAGCAAAATTATACCCCGAGGCGAAATCGAGAAATGATATTTTGCTCCAAATTCGGGGACGCTCCCCCCCCCCCCCAAAAAAAGAAAAACTGAAGAAAACGTAAAAAATTTCAATACAAATCTAACGATGTATAAGCCGTTTTCCCGTGAAAAATATAGTTTCTGAGAAAATAGCTTTGAACGAGGACGGAGAGAGGCCGGGTTCGATTCCCCGCTGAGGAGGTTACTTTTATGAAATGTTCAATCATAATTAGATGTACCTACCTACAAAAACTAATAAATGGAAAACACTGGGCCAAGTAATTATTAACTCGTATATGAGAAAGTTTGTCTGAGTTGTCTCGGACCGATTTTTTTAGAAGTTTGGATTATATTAATAGGAGCACGAGGGTTGAATTTTCTCGGTTTAATAAAGTATAAAAAAATAAAAGGTTATTATAGGTCTTGTGTCTGTCGCTCAATATTTTTGCGAACCGCCATATCTTTAAAAACAACTAATCCGATTTTAATGAAATTTGGATACTAAGTCAAAATTAGTCCATTGTTGGTTCTAAATTAATTTAAACTTTCTTCGCAAATTCAATATTGTTTAAAAATTATAGAGTGACCGATTTGAATATTGGGATTCGAAACAGCAACTTTCTTTTTATGAAAACCTAGATCTTTAAAAGTGCTTATCCAATTCTGAAGACATTTGGACAGTTTTTTGAATGTAGCCCACAGATTAATTCCCAATTAGGTCCCGTATTAATTTTAAAAATAAATGTGACCCGACTGGGAATCGAAACATATCCAAATCTCATGTAATGATTCGTTCATTAATAGGACGCTTCCTCGCCACACAAATTGACAGACTATTCAAACAAAAATTTTATTCATATATATTTTAATTATATTGTTTAAATGAACAATTAGAATGTTCTTTTATTATATGTGCAGTTATGAATGTTGAATTTTAAAGAATAAATGTAAACTTAAGTCTATTGTTATCAGAGTTGTCACTAGGGTTTAATGAATTCAAAGAAACAATACTCGGAAATACGACACACAGATAACAATTCAAAGGTAGATGTTGAAAAAACATCTTTTAGAAATATGCACAACTCTGAATTCAACTGGATTTCTCGCTTTTTACATTGTTATTATCTAACATTTATAGAAATGTTAATATTTAATTAGTGTCGGTTTGCTTTTTTTAATGTTAAAAAGTAATTTTACTAATTGAATTTAAAACTTTATCATGAGAGTAATTTGCTTCTTCTTGCTCGACATTTTGATATTATTATTTTAATTATGTGTTAAAGTTTGCGTGATAATGCACCCTTTTGAGTTTTTGTAAGATAATAATAGTATTATTATGACATTGTTTTATTACTATAATTAAAGGCGTTTTTGGTTATGAGAATGTGGCATGAAGACATAGTGGTTTGTTGATAAATTGGAATAGCGTAAAAATTAAATCAAGGTAAGTAAAGGTGGGTGGACAAATTTATGGTTAAATTTAGGTACTATGTATTTAAGTAGCGTTTATTGAATTCGGATACGTAACCCTTTTTATTTAAAACTTCTATTATTAAGGTATACATTGATCGAATCTGAACATCATGAAATCCGTCATAATTAAGCTCAACTTCCTCTAGCAATGTTTTCATGGAAGATTAAAAACTTTATCTTGATTGGAAACCGCGCATGAAAACGGTGTTTTCATGTGGTGATTAATGATCAATCCAGCTATTTCAGGAATTAATAGGTTTCTTCATGAAAGCGTTCCCTTCATTATACATCTACTCTGGATCCGGATTAAATTTTCCAAACGTTTTAACCCTTCATGAAAACATAGCTACTGCTATGAATTCACAAGCTCTCTATTACTTTCTCGTATATGCATGGATTAATAAGTAGCATTTAGAGAGACTGTGATTTATTGTAATTGTAATCCTTCGTTCTTACCTTTGTACCATAGAGAGATTAACAATAGTAAAAATATTTGTACTTAAATAACTTGAACATAACATAAAATTGTATAATTAATCATAGTATATTTGCTCTTAATTTTGGGGCTATTATTATGATTTACAAATATTATTTTTAATTTCTTAGAAATTTGTTGGCTAACCTGCTGACTCTCTTGAGAAGACCTCCCGTGCTACATTGCATACACGTGTGTGATATTGTTTCTCTTCTATGAAAATATATGCATTATTTCTTTAAAATAATGTACCGAAAGATATTAGTTGTATACAGGGCTGGATTTACGCAGGGGCCATGGGGGCCCGGGCCCCTGGTGGCAAATTTTCGAAGGTGGCAAAAGGCGGCAGAAAGAAAAATAAAACAAAAATCATGAAACATATTTTTTTTTATATAGGACATTACAATATGACTCTTGTGAACAAAAAGTATAATATTTATTTATTTGCTAATTGAACTTTTTTATACTAATTGTCTAATTGTACAGTTGAGTATGATCGCAAGTGCAGGTCAGTAGGCATAATTTTTTATTTATTAGTGTTTAAGTGGATTTTAGATTTTGGGCATAGAACGGTTAGTGATTTATAACTCGTCACGGCTATTTATTCACGTACGTACACCAGTTAGAACAACAGTTTAGGCTAACTTTACTCTATTTTTATACAACGTAATCTTTAAAGGTAAAAACGGACATAAAACTATGTTTTTAAACAATTTAAAAAATTCCCAGCAGTCAGCAGTTTATAATATAAACATTAAATAATTATTAACTGCATTAAAAACCCTTTTCTTTTGCTTTCTTGATAGTCCAGTCATTTTAGGTTTTCTGTTCCAAAAAATTCGGAGCTTCAATATATTTTTTGATCACTTCATTTTGACGTTCTGAAAAACATTTTGAAAATCGGCAATAAGATCGTGGTCGCGTTAATTGATATTCAAGGGCAAAGGTCAACAAATACGATATTTTACTAATATCTCGCTTCCTATAGCTGCGACACCAATCAAGGTGGTTATCAAAATTAAATATAACAAAATTTCCCACAAAAAAAATCTCATTAATTATTTACGTGCAATGGACGGTTTACGGAATATTGGACGAAGAATATCTAGTGTCCGTTGCCGCAACACTTTTACGTATTTTTATGAATAGCTCGCTTTCTTAAGGCTCGGAGACAAATTAAGGAGATTTAAAAAAAAAATATATTATTAAATTTCCCACAGAAAAGCTATCTTTCATTTTGTACGGTCAACGAACGGTTTAGCAAAAACCTAGCTTATTATAACTTGAGTAGTGTTTGTTTTTGAAAGACTTTTTACGTATTTATGTAAACATCTCGCTTCCTCTAGCTCCGAGACCAATTGACGATCAGATCAAAATTGAATATTATATAATTTCACACATTGAATTTCATTTTCTTTTACTATTCCTGAAATAGTCTAATTGCACATGCCAAGTTGATTAATCGTTCTAATCATATGTTTTGGGACTCATTTTTTAACATTTGGAACTAAAATTTACAAGAGCATTACTATAAGGATCGTGTAAGCACTGGACCTTTTAACCTTTTTAATAATTCCCTACTGCGTCAGTAGTACTTGTTTTGTGTAATGTGGGCTACCTTTTCTTGAGATTTACCCACTACATTGATTAACTTTACTTAAAATTGTAATATATTTTTCACCTGTGTTATTTGGAGACCTATGGAGTTGTTTTCCAGACCATGGTCTGTCTTTTTTAAGATTCACCACCCATTATAATCAGCGTATATTTTTTCAAATTAGTAAAATTAAACTTTTAAAATTTTAACAATATGTTATGAAAATTAACCAGTGACGATTTTATTTCAAGCCATAATAATTTAAATCATTAAATAGCTATTCTTAGAAGGCCTCAGATTGAAGCAAGCACCATTTCCTGGCATTATTGCATCTTCCATCGATCCCAAGTCATATCTAGTTTTAACCAATGACCAACAATAAACCAATGCTCCAATACCTATGCTTCCTTGAAGAATTATATACAGGGTGATCCAAAAGTTCGGCAACGGCTTAATATCTTCGGTTATAATTGAGATATTAAGTTCCCGTTTGCGGGTATCTTAATCATTTGTAAAAAACTACTTTTTTGTTGGGTAGTAACTTTTTCCGCCATATTGGATGCAGCCATATTGGATTCAACTTTGAAATTTTAAATTGGAACACCCATAAAGTGATACATTTTTGGAAAGCCCTTAAAAAAAAGAAAACATTTGCCGCAAACCCGAGCTTTCTATCTACTCCCGTTCCAAAATGGCGGACACTCAAAGTTTAAAAAATGATTTATTTCTATTTTCAATAGTTTAGTTCGATATAAAAAAATCGGTCCGAGACAACTCAGACAAACTTTCTCATATAATCTCGGCCCCAGATCCCAGGAAACATGAATATAAAATTAAATATTTATTGCATTAAGCTCGCTTCAATGATAAACCTACGTGATGCTTAGTTAATTTATTATTATTTAAAATGTGTTCAACAGGTAGTTGTTTACTTTTTGTTTTCGATTTTCAACCAAATGAGATTTATTTTCATCAATATCTCGGAAACTATGACTTGATAATGAACTAGGTTTTCTGGGATCTGGAACAGAGATTACATGAGAAAGTTTGTCTGAGTTGTCTCGGACAATTTTTTTATTTCTAACTAAATTATTGAGATTAAGAAAAAAAGAGTGAATTTTTTAACTTTGAGTCTCCGCCATTTTGAAACGGAAGTAGATAGAAAGCTCGGGTTTGCGGTAAATGTTTTCTTTTTTCAAGACCTTTCCAAAAATGTATCACTGTATGGGTGTTCCAATTTAAAATTTCAAAGTTGAATCCAATATGGCGGCAACCAATATGGCGGAAAAAATGATTACCCACCAAAAAAGTAGTTTTTTACAAATGATTAAGATACCCGCAAACGGGAACTTAATATCTCAATTATAACCGGAGATATTAAGCCGTTGCCGAACTTTTGGATCACCCTGTATAATAATTATTATTACAATAATTATTTAATTGTATAACACATGTATGGCGTTATAAAATTGAATTATTAAACTTAATAATGAACCAAATGTAATGTTTATAGGCCTTTTAATAAACCTTTATGAACACACACGTCTGTTGTGAGAAGTTATTCGCCGTCCGACTCTTTTTTTGATTATAATGTATAACTACATTCATTTTAATGTATAATTAAATTCTTAAATTTCTTCAGTAAGACTTTCCAAGATTACCAAAGCCTTCTAATGAAACGTCATTTATCAGAAAAACTTTTCACACCTCTCTTTTTAAACTGATTAAAATCTATTTCCCCGTCACATAAAATACATTCAATCTCTATCATTAATATGTATTAAAAACAGGAATACATATTTAAAAGAAACAATTTCTCTTCAACTTTATTATTTAAATAGAATTTTCATCATTCTTTTTTAAATTGGTTTGTCTCTTTACTTCATGTGCTACAAGATAATAACTATTAACATTTCTTTTATATTTTATTGCGAATTTGTTTCTTTTTTTTATAATCTTAAAAATGAATATTTTATCTGGACGATAAAATAAGATTTTATTAAATTAAATCTTAAAAATAAAGAGGATTTAAGGTGTTATATAGAATTAGCAAGACCTTCCTGAATCCTTAATAATACAAAAATCTATCTTAACTCTTTCACGGGGTTTCTTATATTTATTTAGGTTTCGGTTTTTTAATTAAACCCTTTTTAGTGGTTTTTCTTATTTTTTATACAGTGATGAAATTATGAGAGCCTCACACATATTTTTTTTTTCTTTTTTCTTGACCCGCAAGCCCCTACCTTTTGTGGAGTAGTATATATATGCTAGTGTTCAGTAAACCTTTTCTTAGCTCGCGGGCCTTAACCAAAACTTCTTAAACATTGTTAGGACAAAACAGTTTCGGTAATATACATTAGTACTTATTACTACAGTAATATGTAGTACGGATAAGTTAGTAGACAATGTACATTATCTACTTAGTTATTACTACATCAATAATTCAGATAATTATTTACACCAAGTTAGAAGTGTAAATATCAAGTTGTAGAGATGGTCACAGAGTTCTTTATCTTAAATAAACGAAAACTACAATGTGCTCTTACCAATCGCAATTTAAAATTTGAATATATCAACAACTGTTATAGACACACAAAACTAGTGAACTAAATAATAATTTATCACAATACGGTTTACATTTAGAAATGAATACAAGAATATGTTTTTATCTTGTTTCTGCGATTAACAAAGCGAGAGAATGAGCCTTCTCAGAAATAATTAGGCAATATTTTTTAAACCAAGAAATTATTTTTAAGACTACTATGAGAAGTAGTGGCACCGACAGATCACCGAGGTGATATCTAGGAAAATACTATTTTCACTCTGTTGGTGTTTTCGGGGGTAATGTTCATTCATTATTAAATTCAGCTCTTTCCTCTCACCGCGTATGTACATAGTCAAATCAAACGTCTGCGAACTATTCACGAGCCATTTTGTTCAAAAATTGAGAAGATGTTCGAGGCTCGAGTCCAACCACTTCCTGCCGGGTTTTCTGACGAACTCAAAGAATTTTGTTTCGCTGGCCGGGACGCGTTCTAGTGAGATTCGTTGGGTTTTTTTCGCTCTCGAACCTACGCAGGCTACGTCGTCTATTTTAGTTTGTGCCAATCAAATTGATTTTATAGTTATTTATATAATTATGGAGATGTCTTAGGAAAAATGTTTAACTAATTGATATTTATAAAACTAAATCTTTACTCTGGGATCCTAATTGGACCATTTCATGTAAATTTAAGTTACAAATATTAGCAGAGGATTGCTTAATTTATGCTTAGCTTTAGTCTGCTTAGTTTATTTACCATATTCATATTATATAGGTATTCTTTTTTAAAATTACTTTTCATGGGTTGGAAGAAGGGAAAAAATTAAATGTTTTATTATTTGTATAAATTTTAAATAATGTTATATTTAATTTTATTTATAATATTAAAACTGATCATTGAAGAAATCATATAGTGAGTTATTTTGACAAATTAATGCTGGTGGTTCTTCCCTTTCCTATGGATCGTTATAGGTTCGCAAGAAAAAAAATAGCAGCGAACCTACCTCGAACGGTCCGCAAACCATTTGGTTCGACAGTGATATACTTAGCGTTTGCTAGGTTGGCCTTGATATCCAAAATAGGTTTAAGCCCTTCCTTTGATATTTTGACTCAGTAAAATTTTATTCGAATGAAGAAGGAATATCATATTTGCGTTTATCTTATAAAATAAAGAATTCAAACAAAGGTTTTTAGAGCTTCCTTTGTACCTGGTTTGTTTTGTCATCAACCTTAACACGTTTGAACAAGAGCAGTCTTCCGCGATCTTTTTGACTTGTCTCTATTATATCATGATAGGATAGCGGAGACACAAGATTATAAATATAAAACACCACCATGTGGATACAGCTTTTTTTTATGTTCTTCCAAGAAGAAAATAGGTAACCTTTAGACAAGAAAGGATAAAAGAAAGTTGTTCAGAAAATACACCTTTTAACTTAAGAAAAACTTTCCGCTTGACTAATAAAATTGGACTACGATGATAAAGCTTAATAATATTCTCTCATCTAAAATGTTTGAAATATTGACAACTAATATCCTACAGATTTTCTGAATTATAATAATATGGATGAGAACGTGGAGCTTATCACTTAAGACTAGAATTAAAACCCAGCAAAACAATTTTATGAGTTAAATTAATTCATTTTTCAAATGTGTAATACTTATTGTATAGGGGAGTTTCCCTTACCTTTGAGAGTTACCTCATATACACATAACTACTTAGGAGAAAGGAAATTTTTTTCTGTGATACTACTTGTCAGAATACATTTTATATCGTAAATTTCTGTTGGCAACAGTCTAATAAATCTAAATCTTCTGGAGGAAAGTGTGTTAGAGATTTTGTGAAATCCCGACCTTTCGAACCCATTACAGGGATCATTCTGAAGGGAGTTGCCCATCATTGGAACTAAGTTTTATTAAATCAGTAGCAAATTATTTTCATCATGAGCAACTCCCTTGAGAAAGATCCATGTAATGGGTTCGAAACGTTGGAATTGCACTAAATCACTGACAAGCTCTCCTCCGGAAGATCTAAATTTATTGTTAAGCCGCAACACGTTGTGATAGTTGTTTATTTTTACAGTGTTCACGGTCAACGGATAAGGATGCCTTCCCTACTTTTAAATTAAAAATGTATTTTCATTATAGTAATTTAACATTTATATGGTTTTAGAAGTCAGTTCATGTGTAATAAGTAATACAGTACACGGCGGCAGTTAGTAATTAATTTGATCAGTTCTGGGTGATTCACTCTGCAGGTCATTTGTTAATTTAGTTTTAGTTTTCTAAAAGTTTCCCAGTTTAATTACGTTACTGATTATTGCCAACCTTACTTCAACACTCAGTGGAGTCTAGGACAATGAAACACCTAACATGCTACGTGTATTATATGAAAAATAATAAACATGCAACATGTATTATGTAAAACATTTCCTATTTTGTTTAAAACTTACCTTTATTAACTGAGAGTTATCAGTACTCTCCCATTACCACTCGAGCATCTAAAACCTAACTAATTTACAAAAACAAAAATGTTACCTTAAATTAATGTTTTTGTTTTAAAGTAAGACCAGAGCTGTGATATGTTTTAATTGTTTCCTTGTTAAAATTTGTTGATTGTTTTTGTAAATTAGTTAGGTTTTAGAAGGGGATACATGTTCATTTATTTAAAGATGGACGAGTTATTTATATTTGTTCAATAAAGGATTAGATTAGTAATAATGTAAGGAGTATACATAAATAGATAAAGCATGTGGTTGTATAAATATTTATGTGTATGTAATTATTAAAATTAAACAGATTTTCTATGATTGTATTTTTAGGTTTGGGCTTGGGGTTTTGTCCTTCATAGGATGGACAGTTTTAAGAGACTTATAGACTTATTAGGTGCATAAGCATTGTAAAAATTGACGTTTTTTGTTTCAAAACAAAATGATTAGATCTTTGCAAATGTAAATGGTAAGAGTTGTGATTTTCCAGAATGTTTTCTAATTTGTTATCATTGTTAATTGAAAAGAGTAGTGGAGAGATTACTCAGATTAATAAAATAGTTGATATTGTTGTGGTTTTTGTGTTATAGATGCTTGATAATGACAATGACTCAAGTAAGAGTCGAAATATAGCAAGGAAAATGAGATAGGAGTGTTTGTTTTTTATACATCCCTTTTGACCCACTATCAACAACTTACCGTTGCTGTTAAATGGTTAATTTAAACATGCCCAACCAGGGATTTAGTTTTAGTTTATATAGAAATCGTTTGAAACTCAATAATATATAGGTACTTGAACAAAATCATTTTAATTTACAACTAAGGTATTTTAGTTTTTAAATCTATTATGTTTCCAATTTCAGCTTATATAGCTTCCAAGTTTACATGGTGTTAATTTGAAATTTATTTTCTCTAATTTTATTTCAGACAACTGTTACTGATACGTTTTTGTCTCTCGTGTAACTCCTCCACGGGGTTTTACTTTCTCATATACGTAGTATATGTAAAGAAAAAGTATTGTCATAGACTGTATTTTTCATACGACGATTCGATTTTAAGATTTTGATGGATTTACACGTTTAAGGCCCCTTAAATCCAATAAAGTGGTTTTTAAAAAATGTCATTCTATAGTCTTTCGTCTGCGTAGACATTCATTAATTGGCTGATATGACATTTGATTAGAAAAATTATACCCCGAGGTAAAATTGAGAAATGTTTGCTCTCACTTTATGGCGCTACCCCCAATAAACTATGAAAAATCTAGATTTTTATTTTTTCTCGGGATCAGTTCCGCCGATTTTGTAAAAATTCTAAAATTTATTCAATTTAAATACGAAATCAAACCATATAGGTAAATATTTTTTTCCGGGAAAAATCTAGTTAACAAATTGTAAACAATAACCTGTTGAACACCTGTATTCTAGAGTGGGATTGGAGATTTACGTTTTTTTAGTACATGTATGTTTTTTTTTTAATTTTCATTATTTACCTTCTTGTACAAACATTTCTTTTTCATCTGGAAGAGTGTACCACTTGAGGCGTTATTGCTGTTGGGGACAAACTAAAAATAGTCTACCAATTAGTGTGGTACATAGCTTCCTCGCATCCTATCACGTTCTTTGGTCTAGGCTTTTACATCCCATTATTGTCTAATTTATTTAATTGTCCCCCCCCCCCCTTTTTGCATATGTCAAAATTGTTTTGTTTGTTTACACGAATAAAAGTATCGCTTTAGCTATATATAATGCTACAGTTTGCGCGTTATGAGTTGTGACTTTTGACAGCGTGGGAAAATCCGAAAAATTAGGGTGGGGAGCTAATGAGAGGTCAGGATTTTGAATTCTAGAAGGTTGGGCCAACTAGGTAACCAAAAAATGTTACTGGCCCCACCCCTCCCACAGGCCCTAGTGGCTCTATTTTTTTCTAATTTGGGTTGGCTAACATGAGTGTCAAAAGTCACAACTCGTAACAAACATACTGTGATTTGCGGGCTACTTTCGACAAACCATCCAAATTTCTTAAAAATCAGATGAGTATGGTGTAAATAAATGTATATAGGAAAACAATGGCTGCATAAAAAACAAATGCTAAAAAATAAGGCTAATAACTTATATGGGTTTTAAGATATGTTGGTTCTCAAAAATTGAACGGCTGACAGACATTCACGAGACCAAAAATGTTCCCTAATGTCTGAAACGGATTTCTGTCTTGGAATTTTGGAATTTTTTAAATCGGAGTTATAAAATATTTTTGTTCTTTAGAACAATCCACATAGCTTCGACAGAAGCTATGTGGATAATTTACCAAAGGTAACAACCTTCGGTAAGCTCGGAGTAGTAATAAATAAATAAGTTAAAAATAGTTATTTATGTAACTAGGCAGCAAAATGGAATTTTTCTGACAGGTTTTTAAGTTTTAGGTCCGAGCCAAAGGCGAGGATAGGCTAAACAAATTTACTGCAGAGGCGAAGCCGAGGCAGGAAATTTACTATTTTACTGACGACGCGAAGCCGAGTCAGGAAAATGTTAATTACCTGCTGAGGTGTAACCGAAGCAGGTAATCTTTAAACGAGTCAGGAATGTTTCCTTTGCTGCATAGTTACATACAATATTTTATCTATTAACGGCAGAAAATACACTTATTATTATATTCCCTTTTTAATATATAAAAGATTTAAAGAAATTAAATTTGTAAAAAAACGAAAGTTTGAGTTATCAAGAAATCATAACAAAGGCAAAACAATTCAGGGTTGCCACTTTTTTTTATTAACAACTGTTTTTTATCTCAATTTTTAGTGATTTTTAAAAATAATCATTGTAAAATTTGTTTGTCACTATAATTATTTAAGTTATTTTCAAAAAAAGATATACAATTAGCAGAATATTACGCTTAAACATATAAAAATAAACAATGTGGTAGTGTTTATAACCTACGATGAAGTAACCTTTTTTTTAGTAAAATTGTCTTACAATGTGGCAGCCTGTTGGTTATTTTGCTGGCACTTTGAACTTTTGCTGACACTTTGAACTTTTGCTGACACTTTGATTTTTTGCTGACACTTTATTCAAAAGAATCAAGAAAAATGACATTTTGCAGACTGAAAACAGTACAACAATGCTTAATTTTTCTGCCGTGAGTAGATAAACTAAATTTAAATACCTTCAGTGGGACTAATACTTCACAGCTGTCTAATTCTCAAACAAGAATCAAGTATATGAATCATGTTCATTATATTATGCGCTAGTAATCTGCGTTCAGACTCACAGCCCTCAATAAGTAGATTAGGATAACCATCGTGAAGCTATACATATACAGATTATTATTTCGCAGAATTCTCTCTTACTTTAACTCCCATAATGACCAAATACAATAGTTAATATTCCTATACATAATCAAGACTTCTATGTTTCTAAAGAGAAATTCAGTTCCTTAAAGCAACCATGTTGTCCGCCAACAAAGTTAGATGAAGAATGACTAAATCCAAACTTCTTACCATTAAGATTAACAGGTAAACAGAACGCATACATATTATACAGCATTCAGCTATTAGAATGTGAAAATTGTTGGGTCAATTTCGATGTTAAACTTAATATATGCCCATATATTACAGTAGTTCTCAGTTCGGTTTCGGTTACACTGTTCTACAAAATTTAACGAACTTTCGGGCCCCAAGAAAATTTTATCTGTATGCGCTTTCTGAAAAATTATTTTTTGGTGGGGTTTTGACCCAATTTTTCGCCCAAACATTTTTTTTAACCCCCCCCCCCCCTTGTTATACCACTGAAAAAGTAGTAGAAATACTAAGGCTCACTATGAGGAAATTAGTTTTCTTATTTCTCATTTTTCTTATTATAGCAAGGTCACCAGATTTTTTTTACTTTTGATTCGTGTTTTTCATAGTTTAAAGATGTTCAAACGCCCAATATATATATTTTTTTTACGACATTTGTTTGGGCGAAAAATTGGGTCCATAACCCCCAAAAACACAATTTTTCCTAACTTTAGGCGCATTTTCCGGGAAAACTTTACGTATAGGAGAAATTTTGACTTCAGATTCGGACTCACCACACCAAAATACTTCAGAAAAGGACATTTTCATCCTAAGGCTTTTTTTTTGCAGAACAGTGTTATGTGCCCTGTAATAATAAAGAATAGTAACAATTTTATTAATCAGCTTTGTGCTTAGTTCATAATCTTGGTACAAATAATTTGATTTCCTAACGTTATTTAGGATCGTCTTTTGAAGATTGGGGTTTTAATAAAATGTATATTCTGTTTATGATTAACACATTGCATATGCGTTGTGCAATATTAATGATGCTTTACTTAGCATAGCTTTACAGCCTGGTTTAGGTCACAAATTTAATTTAGATGTAACCAAGATCTTCCTCTTGGTTGCTCCAAGTACTGTATAAATGCAGTATCTTCTTAGGCATTCTGGCATCCTCCAACCTCTCCACTTGTAAAAGACAAAACACTCCCAATCTGACATGCAATATTAATGTAATCTTGGTAATTTGTTTCAGGGTTCCAGCATGCAGATGACAAGAGCTGGCTGGGTACTGAGAGTTTTGCTGTTAAACGAAGCTGATGCAGTTCTTAGAGATAGGAAGACTTCTGGAGGTCGACTCGTGGTACCACGATGTGCTTCCGGCTCTGAATTAGTTACATGGCTTGTTGCCTTGGACCCTTCAGTAGACAGGACTAGGGCTACTTGGATGTGGCAAGCACTTCTTGAAGAAGGACTCATTTACCATGGTTAGTACTCTGTTCTGTATTTTCTTAGTGAGAAGGGGACTCCTCCATTAAGAAGCAATAGATCTTAAAAGACTAGACCATAAATTAATACGAATATTTCCTGAAGGCAGAATGAAAATGTTCAGTTTTATTTTGTCAAATTCCTGTTGCAAACGTTAACAGATCAGCTTTGTTTTCTTTATTTGACCATCAGTAAAAACTGATGAAGTTTTTTGGAAAGTGTGTCACGGCCCTGGCCTATGCTGGTATGATACTTTTTAATCATGGACCCTAAATATCCAATTTTTTGGGAACTAGCATTTCAAAGTTTATCATACCACATAAATTCAGATGTTACATTTTTATTACATGTATTGTGATTTGTGATGCCTGTACATAGCAACATGGTATAGGGCATAGGGCTTACTAGTCGAATATTATAGTAATACTAGCCTTCATCCCGCGCTCCGCGCGGGGCTCGTGCTAGGAATTAGTGGCTATGTTTCCTATTGTCAAGTAGGCCTAGCAATTAAATGAAATGGTTTTGTTTCCAATGCCATCTAGGAATAAAGTCAGGACTATATTATACATCATTCATTCCATTATTAAGAATAAGAATATAATACTCTCCAAGTCTATCTTATATAGGAGTATTTATATATTTAAAAAATAGCCAATAGAAACTAAGTAATATAGTAATAAGTAGCATGCTAAAAAAAGTATGAAGTAAATGAGAAAATTAACGTAGTCAAAACAATTAGACTGGGAAGTGATTGAACAATCATCAGCCATGATGGTGCACTAATTTAATTACCATACTCTTCTCTCGATACGGCAGTTGCACCAATAAATATTTAATAACTCCAGTCCTAGAAAAAAATGATAAAATAATAAATACTCAATTTAAAGAAAATTAGTGTGAGGTTTAAGCACCCCAATCAGAAATTAAATCGGTCAACAATTGAGGACGCATAAGAGCTCAAAGTCAATATTTAAAAAAAAAATCAAATTTAGCACTATTTAAGGTACAACCGATGGAGGTACGACAAAAATTCATAGGACCAAAGTTGTAGATCTCTTAAAATCAGTTACCGCTGGTCCAATCTGCTTTTCGATACGACTTACCGTTTAGCTACAATAAGCCTCCAAAAAAACTCAAAAAAAGTTGCGGCCGCCATGTTTTAATTTTTTAAGGGGGGTAAAACTTTTTTTTTAACTTTTCGGATTTTTCCAGTCGGTTTGGGCCAATTTCCGACCAAGCCGAAAAACTGCGAGTCTATGTCATGTGGTCTAGAAGTACCCAAACATTTTGATTAGTGAGCCGTTGGGGTTTGTGTACTGCGGGTCTACCTATTTTTTTATACTTTTGTTTTTATAAAATGTTTAATAACTTTGGTTCTACTCATTATTTTTCGATGAAACCAAGCTTACAAGTTGCGCAACATGTTTGCGCTCACCTCTGAAAAAAAATTACATAATCGATTTCATTTAGCCAGTTTTGCGCCTATAAATTCTGACTGGGGCGACAGACACACATACATAAACTCCCGCTTGTTCTTAAACCTCTAAAAATGATAAAATTTCCTTGATTTTGTGTACAGGGTGTTCTGTTTTGAAAACTTTAAAATATGACCAAGAGTAAACTACACTTATTTTTGATGATATCGCAAAATATTATTTAGATAAGTGGTTCAGAATTGCAAAAGACTTATAAATATTAATTTATTTTATGAATGGTTAAATTTTAGTTAATTTTCTAAAAATTTTTTTTTTTTTTGTTTTCTAAAAATAAGTAATAAGCTAACTGCAACAAATATGTAGTTCTCTTTGGATTTGTATAATAAACAAGTGTGATAAGAAACAAGTGGATAATAGCTTGGAAAAGTTAAAGGAACGTATTAAACTGGTCACTGCCAATCTTGCCCTTGAGCAAGTTCAAAAGGAAAAGAATTTATATTAGAAGATAGGTGGCAATACATTTGAATGATAGTTTCTGTAATCTGAAGGAAAGCGAGACATTGGCGCATATCTTTCTCAGATGTCCTATCTACAGAGCACAACGAAGAGCACTTTTACCAACTTATATTAATGACAGTAATTGTTCAGAGACTACGAAATTGGCCTCTATGCTTTCGGTAGTTTCTAAGGACCAAGCAAATAAGATATTTTATTTTTTTATAAATATACTCAAGATTAGAGCTTTTATTTTAGACGAGTAATGTTAAAAAATTAAATAAGAAAAATAAAAAAAGAAAAAAGGAAAAATCGATAAATTACAAATATTAGATTATAACAAAGAGATATATTATAATTTATTCTTACCCACTAATGTGAATTTTACGGTATAAATGTAAACAAGATTATAGTTTTTATTTTATTTATTTTTTTTTTTTAGAAGAAATGTACGAAGTTTTTATATTATTTCGATTTGTATTTATTTGAATTTAATTTTTCTTTTATTTAACAAGTATTGTGAACGATGTTATTATTTTTGTATTTTTCATGTTGCACCTCTTTGTATAAAGCTTCTAAGCTTTAAACACAAATAAACATATTAACTGCAACAAATATGTAGTTCTCTTTGGATTTGTATAATAAACAAGTGTGATAAGAAACAAGTGGATAATAGCTTGGAAAAGTTAAAGGAACGTATTAAACTGGTCACTGCCAATCTTGCCCTTGAGCAAGTTCAAAAGGAAAAGAATTTATATTAGAAGATAGGTGGCAATACATTTGAATGATAGTTTCGTTAATTTTATTTTTCAACTCTGTTGATTTTTTTTTTTTTTTCTGATACTTAAATAGATGTTAAGATTTGAATTATTAATTACTTGTTGTGATGATATTTTTTATTATTTATTTATTACATTAGCTTATTATTTGATTTATAAGTTTTTTGTTTTTTTTATTTATTTATTTTATTTCATAAAATAAATTAATATTTAATATTTATTCGTTTTTTGACATTCTGAACCACTTTTCTAAATAATATTTTTCGGTACCATCAAAAATAAGGGTAGTTTACTGATGATCATATTTTAAAGTTTTCAAAAAACAGAACATCCTGTACACAAAATCAAGATAATTTTATCATTTTTAGAGGTTTGTGAACAAGCAGGAGTTTTTATGAAGAATTACTTTTTTTCGAAAACCCAAAAATAAGAAACTTTTTCCTCTCGGATACTTTATCTTGGGACACGCTGTATATAGATTGTTATTGGCTTATTTTTTATTTTTTTTTTTTTTTTGTAATTATTATGCATTTTTTGGTTTCAGTGACAGGAGAACATGCATTTAAGGACAAATGCATCCTGTATCAGTTCCGTCAAGACAGGGAATGCTGCAAATTACTTCCATCAGCTCAAGATGTTGCCGAAGCAGAAGAACACCTTTCAGAGGCACTTACGGATTTGTCTTCAAGAGCACCTGATGCATGGCTACGAATGATGCTCCGAAAACCGTAAATTATTAAATTATTAAAATTATTACAAATTATTTTACTAAAATTTTACTAAGTGTTTAAATAATTAATTAATCCAAACAATTTATAAATCCTTGAAGAGTGGGCAGCAATGTTATGCTTTTTTAAGTATTTTCCACTTAGGTCTTCATACTTAAAAGGCGTTTGATAATAATAAAAATAACTGAATTTTGATACCTTTTAAAAGTTTTTGTTATACCTTTATTAAATCATTTAATAGTTAAATTATGTCATTTTTTCCTAAATTTCTCTATGGGTCTCATTTATTGCACAAAGGTTGTTTGAACTACATTCAATTTCTCTCCATTTCATCTAACTTATGTTAAAGATGACATGTTGAATGTTGATTACAAGTGGCTTATTTAATTCCTTAAGGTCATTTGTGTCCTTTCATAATAGTGCAGTAGCATCAAAGTGATGATGTTTTTCAAACCTTTTTTTACTTATATTTCCAAGTTATAAGGCTTGGTTGAACAGCATGTCTCAAGGTTTATAGGAGCCCGAAAGACTTTATAGTTAATCGATATATTGTAGAAATTAATGAACTTGACTATTGTTTTAACATTTTACTTGCCAAATGCGAAGTAATTAAGTCGCTAGAAAAACTGTTTGATAGTTCAATCAGTTATGTTTCCAAATCCTTGCATCACTTATAATACAGAGTAAATGAACCCTATTTAGTGACTAGTTACTAGACTATTGTTCAAAAATAGTTTGGATAGTTGGATTAGCCAATTGGCTTTAAATTCAAAGATCTCTAATTGAACCCTTACTCTCATTGTTCCCTGTCCTTTGTCTAGTTTTTAATTTTCTACAAGATTTTCAACAGTTTTGCAATGTTGAAGGTTTAACAATTAAACAGAATTTAGAGGATTTAAACTGTACAAATTAGTTTCAGTTGAAATTAGTTTTGTAGACTTAACTATAATCAATTTAGTGTAATTATATTGTGACAATCACTCATTAGGCAACTGCAGTAAAAGCTCTGGCATATGGCAAATTATCATCCCCATACCTTATTCCATTCAAACCTCTTGAATACATCTCTGCT
This sequence comes from Gerris lacustris, assembly GCA_951217055.1. Classification (NCBI taxonomy): domain Eukaryota; kingdom Metazoa; phylum Arthropoda; class Insecta; order Hemiptera; family Gerridae; genus Gerris; species Gerris lacustris. Next base: position 34,220,697 of record OX578284.1, read on the forward strand.
ATTCTTGTTTACTAGTATATTTTTTGAATAAACAGATATTATTTACAAAACAATCTTAGATGTATTATATCATATCTTCATTCAGATTCATAGGAATAATTTGCTTTTGCTATTGGTGTTATCTTTTATCAAAAACCTGTAAACATTCGTGTATGCGTATTAGGTCTTTAGAATAAAGATTCCTACCAGGGGTTACAAGTAAATCATTACTTTTCTAGATTTTGATTCCTGACTCCGGAGGGGTCAGGGGCTCAAGGATTCCATGGTTTTCACCCAGCGTCACCATATAAATGGGTAGCTTTTTCTGTAGAGTGGCGCTTATCTGGTTGCGTACATCAAATGTAAGGTTTATACAGCTAATGGACAGACACACTCTTCCTGTGTCATCCCTTAAATATGTATTGCGGTATCCGCGTATCAAATCCCAGAGGGAGCTCAATAAAAATTAAATATATTAAAAGGAGAAGTCACAAAAAAAATTATATTTTTTTAAAAAATAATTTGTAATTTCATAAAAATAAATTTTCACATAATTTATTTTAAATTCAATAGCTTTGAATATTTTCTTTAATGATAGAACATTATGCTTTTTATATATTAACATCAAACAAATAAAATGTGGTTTCTCTTTTTCTTTTTTGTTTAAAAGTCTCAAGAGTTCAAAGTGTTCAATTAAAAAAAAAAAATTAATATATAAAAAAATTTTTAAATTTAAATGAATCCTTATTTCCTATTCCCTTGGATTTACAGAAATAACTTTCAGTAGAAATAAATATCTTAACATTAAAAAAATTAATTAATTAATAAAATGGTCAGAGGTTAGACTATCACATAGTAGTAACAAGTAAGTCCAAACTAAAATTTACTTATATATAAAAAAAAAATCTTATTTTTTTTCTTTTTTATTCTCAGAGAGAAATGCTTATTTAAATTTCAATAAGCTTCTCACAAAAAATAAATAAAATTACTTTAAAATCTTTCATGTAAAATATTACATACGTTACTTTCATCTTTTAAACCATGTGGTTTTTTCTAACATAATTTCTTAATAAAAAAAAATTAATATACATTTTTTTTTTTATCTTCTTGTTGAAAAAAAGGTAGAGCTGAAGTGCTCTCAAATAAGCTCGTGTGAGATACAAAATCAAGTATCGTCTGCACCTCTCTTGTGAAGAAATTTCACCTTCATAAAATCACGGCTAACTACGCCAAAACCCACTAACTACCAACTACGGCCCTTAACATAATAAAATAACTTATTAGCCAACTGCTAATTACAAATTTAATTTTAATTCAATTAATAACTTTAAAAAAGAAACATGATATCAGATAGAGACTTACGTTTTAACGGCTACAGGAAATCTTCCATAGAAGAGAAAAAATAAATTTTAATTAATTAAACTTTTTTTAACATCACAAACCAAAATGGCTGACCTACATGAATTTACATCTCTCGATGGGTGATACGTCATACATGAACGGGAGTCGAAGAATCACACCTCTCTCAGTATGAAATTTGCTTATATAGAGAAGAGAACCTAATCTCATAACTGCTATCATATTAACACATTAATTTAATCTCAAGTTATCCTAACTCTCTGTTACAAAATTAAGGATTCAAAATAAGAAAAGTTATACTATAGTTTAAATTAAATAAATTGGACATTTAACATAATATCCTTCATATAAAGTTTTATATATATAAGTGCCTGAAGAAGGAACTAGAAAATCATTGAAACTTCAACTTGAACCTTGGACTACAACCTAATAAAACCTATCAGAAAACATTAGTTAATTAATTAACATAAAATGTTTTAAAAAAATGTATCATTTTTTATATATATATATATATATATATATATATATATATATATATATTATATATATTCAAAAATAATTTTTTTAATTAAAATCGACTACTATATTTGTAGACAATTTAAAATTCCCATTAGTCATCTAAATAAATCAATACATAAAGATGTAGTAGATCATGGCTTAAGTTTGAGATACTACAGTATATATTTATGTAGTTGAATAAGCTCTTAGGTAGGCCTAGACCCTCCACTGGCTGTTGGGCTATTGACTTAAGTGTTAGTTTCCTTTGACCATTCAGTTATGAATTAGGTCTTTTTAATGATGTTCTTTTGCAAAAGGTGTTTCTTTTGGATTAGGAAGTCATGGATTTTAGATCTTTAGAAGGAATATAAGAGGTATTTTCCAATGCTATTAATTTTAAGAGAACAATTTATTTAGAAACATTAATAATTTCAATTCAAAAGATAACTTGTTATATTGTAGTAAAAAGGTGGTATACTGGTGGAATTGATATCAATACTATGACAACCCTATACACCTCTCCACAAATTAAAAAGAAATGATAGAGCTTGCTTTCAGTCTTTCTTTTCTTGTCTTCCGTTTTATGTCTCTCTCATGACAACTCCTCATGTGGATTTTTTTTTTTTTTAAACTGACCATTTTTTAGGGTTTCGTTGGTAAAACCAAAAAAAAGAAACCCTTATAGTTTCGTTCCTGTGTCTGTCTGTCACTCTGTACGGTTCCAATAACTTTTGAACCAAAAGAGATAAAAACGTGAAACTTTCCAGTATAAAAGATCGTTTTGACGCGCACACAGGAAAAATATAGCGAACTCAAAATAATCAGCTATTCCAATTCAAAATGGCGGATAATTCACGTCGCGTAAATAAAAGATTTTTTAAAATTTTGAGTGGGGTCTCATATGAAAGGTATTGAAGAGTAGATTACAAATATATATACCACTTAGGGATAGTGTTTAATTTTCGGCGCCATTTTGTCAAAAAACATCGAAATTTTGCGTGTCCCCCCCCTAAAATCGTATTTCCGCTGTTACTAAAAATATAGAAAAATATGCAAAATGTGTGGTCTGCTGGGCCATAGAAAAAATAAGATTAGCAATTTGATCTGATTTACTGGAAACCCAAGATGGCGGATAATTCACGTCACTCGAAAAAAAATATTTTTTTAAAATTTTGAGTTGGGTATCAAATGAAAGGCATTGAAGAGTAGATTACAAAAATGTATAATACTTGTGGTTAACGTTTAATTTTACGCGCCATTTTGTCAAAAAAACTTTTCTCCCCCCTCCCCCCCCCCTCTCCTTTAATTTTGTGTTCACAATACCAACGAAACCCTTTTTACGTGAGACTTCACGCCTTACCAATTTATTTATTTTTATTTTGGAGAGGTAGTCATTTTTGTCTACTTGTGACATTTTCACTTTTATTTTCCAGGAGTAATGATAGAACACCTGAAGATCTGGAAATGATCTACGAAGAGTTGATGCAAATGAAGCCACTATCTCACCTTACAAACTCAATGAAAAGAGAACTGTCCAGTGTCATTTTGTTTGAAGCACATCCCAGATCTGGAACCATCGGTAAGAATTGTTTTAATACATTGATTAGAATAATAAAATCAAGTCTTAAGCCTAATACATATGTTAACCCTGCAGTGCACGGGTCGGGTCTGTCAGACCCAGGGTGTCACACTCATTAGCAAAACACTGATAAGGGAGGTTCGTATAACACCATCCCCTCCTATACCTTCAAGTCAAACCTTCCTCAGTTCAGAACCACATTTTCAACAATTCACATAATTTCTTTCTGTCTATTTTTTTACATCAAAATTACCCCTGGGTCTGTGAGACCCAACCCATCTACTCATGTAAGTGTTTTTTTATAACTCGAAACAACATTTTATTATATATTTTGATTGATAACTCTTTAGATTTTAATTTTATATACTTGAACTTTATTTGATATTAATTTCAGGTATTGTACTAAGTATTTATAATGACTGATTATTTTCTATCGTTAATTTAGTATTTAACTTTTTGTAAAGGGAGAAAAAATATTACAATTACTCTCCAGGCTGGAATGTTATAGAATATCGGGAGTTTTTTTTAAGAATTACCGGGAAAAAAATTCTTGGGATTAAAGCTGTGCCTTCCATACCTCATGAGCCTAATAAAGGGGGGGGGGGGGTGGTTGTTCAATTTGTACTGACCGCAAATCTCGTTATTCTTGCAAAAAGTGCAATATATATATATGCTTAGAGCATTCGCAATTTATATGCCAGGACTGTGGAATTGAAATTTTTTGATCGTATTAAGTTCCTATATTGATAAATGACACTTATTTTTTTTTCATGTTGGACGGTAAAAATTAAAAAATGAATTTTTCATAAAAAAATATATATATTTTTTTCTAATGTAATTTTATTGATATATTGCATTTTATATTTTTTTACTATTAAATAAAGATTATTTCTATACTATAAAAAATAAAAATAAAAATATTTAAATAATAAACCATCTTACATTTTTTTTAAATATTGGGTCTGACAGACCCAACCCGTGCTCTGGTGTGATTTTTTTTCACCCGTGCACTGCAGGGTTAACACGTCAGATTTCAACCTCTGCCTCAACTCCTACACTGACTCTTCCTCTTTTACAGTTTTACTTGACTCACTAGCACTGAACATGACCAATACTGTTTAAAATAACTTAAAAGCCGGCTTCTTAATTACATTTTATCATCAATATAAATTACCTTGAAAATACCAAAATTCTATTTCTACTTTTTATTTATTTGAGTTTTTTTAAGGTGTCCTGGCTGCTATGGTCATTTAACATAATGCCCGGTACATTTCATTTTATTTTTTTATTTTTTTTTACATTATAACAATAAAGAAATAAAAATAAAAAAATAAAGAAGTAGTAACAAGTAAGAATTAAGTGAACAAAAATAAAGAAGTAAATACAAAATATTTATAGACCAATTCCAAAACTATGAAACAGAATATGCTTATCTTAATGTCATCAAGATATTCCTGGCAACCCCCACAGGCCTGTATCACTCCTCCACTCGCTCAGATTTTACAACTCTGGTAACCGCTAAAGCATATTCTATGCTAATAATAAATAATTTGTAAAAGAAATTGCTAACTATTCTTTTGTTCTTAATTAATTATTAAACTTTGCTAGCCATGGAAGAGAGCACACAAGTTTATATATTAACCTTTAGGGCGTTGTGCCTTTTGGCATCATCCTGCTGGCAGTTGCCCTGCAGTGTGTACACCGGATTTAAATTATACTTAATTTTTGCAGGAATTACTTGTCTTTTCATGGATAAATAATAAGAAATTTCATTTAAAAATTCCATAAGAAGCATTTTAAACACAAGACTAATGAATTATCTCTTGAATATTAACCCTAGAATACTTATCTTTAAAAACTATTGGTGGAGTCAATACCACATTTTTTCAAAAACATACACGTCAACGTAGATAAGCATTCTAGGGTTAAATCTCTTCAAGCTCAATACTTGGTGAAAGTGTTACAGCATGATGAGTCAAGGCTTACTAACGTTTTAGCCAAAGAAATGATTAATAAAAATCTGCCGTGGTGGAAGGTGTGGGTAGACTTGGAAAATAAGCATGACACCAAAAATGATTGTGAAAAACCTGATGATCTCCACAATAAATTAGTTAAAATAATAGAGCCAGAGAAAGAACTGGCTTTCATAAAGGCATGGGACAGAGTAGAGAAGTCTCAATTCCACCCTTATTATAAACTTTTAACTCCAGGGAGAGAACTCTTAAAAAATTATTTGTACAATCAAATGATAGGTGGTCAACAAGTTTAATCTATAAAGCCAGAGGAGAGCTATTTCATCTTACTTATAGGCATGGAAGAGATCAGGCACAGCTCGATTGTAGTATGTGTAACTTGAGCTCAAAAGAAGATAACTTTCATTTCATAGCAATTTGCCCTGTCCTTAAAGAATTAAGACTAACCCACTTAGGAAAATCAGAACTAAACATACAAGAGTATGTAAGTCTGTTAAATGAGACGGACTGCAATGCACTCATTAAGTATATAAGAAGAGCTCTTAATTATAGATCATTCCTTATCAGTCTATATAATACTTAATCCTGTAGTGACCCTGCTCACCCCTTGAATGCTCCACCAATTTATGGGATTAATTATCTATTAGTTCGGGCCACCTCTACTAGGTCGCGCTAGTGTGCTAGAGTTTTAGCTTTGTTTACTCTTAAATGACAGATATGAGTCTGGTCTTGTCTTGATTCATATTAACGAATTCATTACATCAGTGCGTGTTTTATTTAACTATCAACTATATATTATAAGTATTTTATTGTAAGGACTACCGCCCCTTCCAACCCCTATACCTTTTTACTTCTCTATCTCTGTTTTAGCCTGTCCTTTTTCAAGATCTTGCCCCTGCCAAAGTATTTGCATGGTTATTTAATAAGTATGTATGGAGGTGTTGGTGTTATGTATGGGAGTCTGTAATCTGAAATTCTTGGATTGAGAATCTAGGAATCTTAGATTGCATACTCAGACAATAAGAAAATAAAACTAACAAATCTTGTTGCCTCTACCACAAAAGCATAAAAAATATATATATGTGTGTTTATATATCTCTACTAAATAATTATAAATAAACAAAATAAAAAACACAGATCAATTTTTATTTAATTTAGGATCTATTACTTATGTAAAATAAGAAAAAGAAACCTCCTCCTAACGGTAGATAGACCTACCCTGGAGTAGGCTCAGAGAAAAATGTATTTTATATTATTTAAGTAAAGCCAAATTATTATTATTATTATTATTATTATTATTATTATTATTATTATTACTACTTATCATACGTCAATTTGACGTACAACTAGAAAATAATTAGTAAAAATCTATTTTGAAGCCACCAGATAAAAACATTGATGAGTTTGCACGAGTGCATCATCGTTAGACATCAAACCCTACCACTTGCGCACACAACACTGTTTTTTGTTCACACAGGTTTTTGTGTGTATGAAGCATGTAAATAGACACTATGAAAAAGTGATATTTTATATTAGCATTCAGGGATTTATTTTCAATCCATTTTTAACTTCTATAGTTGTATAAAAACAGAAAGAACAAGAAAAACTATTTTTAAAAAAATTATAAACAATATATATTTGACCAGTTTTTGGACAAATAATACAGACTAGGTGGTATAGATAATATAGTTATTATCAATACTACCAAAAACTAAAAAGACAAAACTATTAGTAACATTTGCCTAAAGCAGACAAACTGAGGAAAGATTACTTTGAATATGGGCGCGAAAAAAACTATTGGTGGAGTCAATACCACATTTTTTCAAAAACATACACGTCAAAATGACGTAGATAAGCATTCTAGGGTTAAATCTCTTGACTAGTGTTATACACAAATGGTTGCTATGTTTAACTCCACGCTGCCATTCAGTCATTTAGAATGAACTATGATTGACACTTTAACAGAATGCTGAATGTGTCGTGAAAACAATTTCATGTACAGTTAGCGTTAGATTATTGGACTATCTAGCTTATCAATAGAGAATAGCAAAGGGTCTTATTTTGCTGGTAACTCCTCGTAGTTCATTATACTTGATAATTCATGAAGTCCGGTCAAAACACTGTAAGGTTTATAAAAAGGGAACATAGCACGAAAAGTTTGCACTACTCTTGAATAAGTTGTAATATTGGTTTCAAATTCATTTATTTTTATTTAATAAAATATTTATAAAAAAAAAAGAATTTAACATTCTAATAACAATAAGTTAATTTTTTTTTCAATAATTTAAGTTAAATTAAAATAGGGAAGAGAACTAAATAAGATTTATTCAGCTAAGTTACTTTAGAGGAAAGATTTATTTTATTTCTAAGCCCAGGGCTAAAACTCATGAAATTGATGAATTCGGCAGAGTGAATTAAAGTGTTTCCTTTTACCTCCTAAAATATACTGCATTTAGGTTTATAGATTTTTTTGAAGTAACAATAAGCCTTTGGATTTGCTTTCTTTTTTTTTTCATTTTTGTAATCAGGATTAGATTGAAAATGCTCTATAACTGCAAAGAATTTAATTTAAGTTGAAAAAAGTGTTAAATTCTGTACCTCGGAGGTAAATGGTAGGGTCACTTTTTAGCAATTTTACAGAAGAGCTATTTTTTACTTGAATAAAAATAGAAAATTGAGTAGTCTTTGTTCAAAATATACAACCTTTTTACTTTGATTAGCTCTTTATTTATTAACAAAGGACCTTACCACAATTATCTGCCAGCGTAAGGCAGTATATAACACAAAAGAGTCAATTATTTCAAAAAATTGAACTTCCTTCCAACCTCTGAGGTAAATAATTAAGTTGATGGAAAAGAAATAGTTGTGTCTACATTATTCATGGTTTAGCTTCTTAATTCTAAATTAGGATTTATTTTAGGTAAAAAATTGTATTTCTTTTTATAGGTCAAATTCAGATATCAGGGAAAATGTTTTGTATTTTCCATCAACATTTCTATGAACGCCCATATTTTTAAAACTACTTGTAAAATTTTAATGAAATTTTGATGAGATATCAAAGTTAGCCAATTTAATGGCCCCATATTAGCTTCAAACTTCTACACACTGCTTCCTCTCTCATATCAACCTATTCCAATGTATTTTTTTTATACTCATGTAACCATTAGTCCGGTGACATGAGGCAATGAAGCTATGTGCCCCCTTAATTGGCTTCTTTTTTTCTAAATTAATTATATCCACTTATACTATAAACTATCATTAATTATTTTTTTATTTTATTAATTTGTTTTCAGTTTTTGAGCAGGGAGAGGAAGGGAAATCTTGGTATCTGTTGCTCAAGGGTTCAGTTGATGTAATTATTCATGGAAAAGGTACTGTGGCAACTCTTCATCAAGGAGAAGACTTTGGAAAACTTGCCTTAATCAATGATGCACCTAGGTAAAGTTTTCACTACTTTTCAATTCCTTAAATAACTTAGAAACTATCTCTTTAGGAATTAATTACTGAGAGATATTGACGCTAATAGCGTAAGGCTGAAAGAAAATTATAAGGACTCATCAAATAGTTACTCTTTCTGAAACTTTTAAGTTTACTTTCTGTAAATTACCCTTTTAACTGTTGCATTCTAGAGTTATGATTATTTTACTTCTTTTTTTCTTCCTGTTACAGCGAATTTAAAAGTCAATACTAATTTATCATGATTTTTTGTATTGAAAAAATGTTCTGATAATGAGTGTATATTTTTTACACTTATAAGATATCAGAAAGTAAGCAACTATAGAACATTATATTATTTTACAATATGACAAGCTGTCAACAAAGACTAATATTATTCTACATATCTCCCTGCTCCACCAGACTTCGCTTCTCTTCTAGCCTTCTCGATCTTCGGGGCAGCTCTCTCTCATCTCCTACCTCCTGACTCCGCGTCTCGTCTCTATCATCCTCAGCTCCCAATCGGCCTCGTAGCTGGTCTGCGTGCTTTCTTTTTCTTTCTCCTCCTACCATTACTTCATAAGACAGATCTCCGGTACGGTTGATAACTTCTCCTGGTTGCCACCCTTTTCCCAATTCTAATTTTATCCATACTGCTTCCCCAGCTTCAAAACTGCGCTCCCGGCTTTTTTTGTCATGGTATCCTTTCTGTTTCCAGGCCTGCCATTCCATTCTTTCCCTTGTGTTAGGCTTTAGTCTGTCCAATGGGGTTGGAAGCCTTCGCCCCATAAACATTTCTGATGGACAACGCCCAGTAGTGGTCTGAGGGCTATTCCGATATGTCATAAGCACTTGTTGCAATCCTAAAACACAGTCTTTACCTTGTCTTCTACAAGCGGCATATCTCTGTTTAAGTGTCCGAATTGCTCTTTCTGCTAAACCATTTGTTTTCGGGTGATACGGTGCACTTCTGATTAACTTTATGTTGTTGGCTTTGCAAAAAATACTGAACTCTTCAGACCTAAATTGAGGTCCATTATCTGTTACTAACTGACGAGGGACTCCGTACCGCGCAAACCACTGCCTCAGTCGTTGAATCAAAATATTAGTAGTTGTTCCAGCTAAAACCTCGACTTCAATCCATTTCGAGAAGGCATCGATCCCTACTAACCAATATTTCCCATCAACTGGTCCCGCAAAATCTAAATGTACTCTGTCCCAAGCCTGCTCTGGAATACTCCAAGGGTATAGAGGGACTTCGGCTTCTTTATCTCTCCCCACTTGACAGGGCGTACACCGTTTTACAAATGTTTCCACATCTCGATCTATATTCGGCCACCAGACATAATACCGTGCTAGTGCCCTCATTGCTGCAATCCCCGGGTGGCCGATGTGAAGAGTTCTTAATATACTAGCCTGAAGTGACTTGGGGATAACTGCTCGGTTGCACCACAAAAGAACACCATCATCATACGAGATCTCATCCTCTCCGCAAACAATGTCACTTCAGGTTTAAAAAGTTTATTGCATTCCGTAATTAACTCCTCCCACGTAGTATTGTCGACTAAACCCGGTAAAAAATGATTCTCAATTTCTCTAAGAGGTTTTGCTCCTATATAAGCCAACAAGAGATCTCGGCGGGCTAACTCCTCCGCCTGTCCATCTCCTCCCAGGCCTTTCACTCGGCATGCTCTTTTAAATTGAGATAAATAACTTACCCAAGTTACGTTTTCTTTCTCGAACCCGTGGAAAGAAAATTTCGACATACACCGTCTGACATCTTCCGTTTCCTGGTCTTCCTCCTCCTTTGATTGCCTCTCGGCCTTTTTTGACTTCTTTCATCCCATCCTCGTCGCCAATATAAGATATCAGAAAGTAAGCAACTATAGAACATTATATTATTTTACAATATGACAAGCTGTCAACAAAGACTAATATTATTCTACAACACTTAATCAATATTAGGGTTATTCTCCTAAAAGTGGATAATTTTAAGTTAGTAATTTGTTATTTAAGAACATATTGAACTCATATAAATTTTTGCTTCCGAGCTTACTGAAGCTATGTGATCGTTCTGAAGAACAAAAATATTTTATGTCTCTGATTTCAAAAATTTCAAGACAGAAAGCCGTTTCAGACATCAGGGAACATTTTTGGTTCCATGTCTATTTGTCTGTCGCTCAATTTTTGCAAACCTGCATATCTTAAAATCTACTCGTCTGATTTTAATGAACTTTGTATGGTGGGTCATAATTAGCCTACTGTTGGTCCCATATAAGTTTCAACCGTCTGCATCCATTTGTTTCTATTCAACATACACACAAACATAAATTTATTTACACCTATATCTTCCAAAGTACTCATCTGATTTTTATGAAATTTGGATAGTTTGCCAAAAGTAGACCGCAGATAGCCCTAGATTAATTTCAACCGTCTGTACTCTTTAACTCTTGCTAAAATTATATTTTAATTCATGTAAAAATCAAAACAATGTTGACATATTTAAAAATGGGGGAAACAACTAAATTAGACAATAATGGCTTGTAAAAGCAAAATATTAATAAAGTATGTGATAGGATGCGAGGAAGTTATGTGCCAGACTAATTGGCAGTCTATTTTAGTTCATTGGCTTTAAATAACCCTCAGTAACAATAATTTCCTTTTCTATTCTTTTTTTTTTTTTTTTTTTTTTTTTTTTCATTTATGTAAAAAGAAAATTCTTTGCATTTTCTTTGAATTGCTAGGTTGTTTGGCCTACAGGTAGTTGCATAGAAAATATTATATTAATTCAAATTTACAGGATGCATTAACTACTTGTTGGATGCTGCTCTTTATTATATGATACAATAATATAATGGTCAGGGGGCAGCCCATGACCCTACAACCTTTAACTAACAGATGTAAATCAGAGTACCACTGCATGGGATCCTGTGTTGTTAAATTGACCTTGATTCGTGTACGTAAGTCAGAGCATTATGGCATGGGATCATACCTGCAACTAGTTGCCCTCAATTCATTTGATGTAGCAGACAGGACAAGTGAATTTAGCCCCACGGCTATGATGACTCCCTTGTTCAGTATAGTTGAGGAGCTTAGTATCAAAGACGGACAAGAGCACATTTCAAAATTTTACAGGAGAGCCGAAAAACTGTAGCTCAAATTCTACAGGTGCTAGAGCAATGATTTTTTTCTGTAGATTCTTAATAGACTCAAAACTAGTTAGAAGGACTTAAAGCGTGAATTTCTTTAATATTTTAGCTGCTAAATGGAGTTAAAAAGTGGAGTTGTCCGCTTTTGAAACAAAAACAAGGTTTTGTCCGTTTTTGAAGCAAAATGACGTTGAAAATAATGGTTAGAATAATTATATTGGAGAAATAATTTTTTTTCGCGTTTTTCAGAGTTCTTAGGGGGTAGTGCACCCAAATTTAGAGCTAAAATTGATTTCTCGATTTCCCCTCGGGTATCATTTTTCTAAACATGTATGACAAAATGGTAGGAGTAGGCAATCAGATGCTAAAGCCCGCAGTGCATCATAGGAACGAGTTAGTAAAATACAGCCTCCTGATTGGCTGTTTCGGTTATGTCCACTTTTGAAGCAAAACGTGTGTTGACTTGTCCGCATTTGAAACAAAACTACAAATATTATTGTATTTTTACCCCTTTTCTAGCCGTTTTTTATGCAAATGGATAGCAAAATCTGATGCAGCAGCCAAAAATCTATAAGAAACAATCGATAACTGAAATTCGGAAAATATGTTGAATGTCCGTCTTTGATACTAGGCTCCTCAGTTATTTAGCAAAAAGTCAACAAAAAAATCATTTCTTATCTCTTGGATGAAGGCCAGGAGAATGAAACTTAAAATTGCACACACACACTATTCAGAGGAAAATTATAAAAAAGAAAGTCCAGACAGGAATTGTGAATTGTCAAGGAAATGAAGATTTCTTTATTTAAGAAAAAGATATATTCTTAAGCTGCCCATACACAAAGAGGATTTCCTCGCTTTTCCCAATACATACTTCAATAATCCTCAAGACCGACTGTCATCAATTCACCGCATCTGACTGCTTAGTTCCGTCCTCAAGGAGAAAAAAAATCAGGATTTTTGTTCAGGATTTCGGGGACTGCAGTCCACAGGTAACCTCTAGGCTGCCTCCACACACGTACAGGAATTCCTCCAGGTCAGGACTGTTCAGTCCAAACCCTCAAGGATTTTCTCTTATAGTATGGCTGCCTTTATGATTTTAACTTGTTTTAATATTGTGATCAAGTAATTGTGGCAACATTAAAAACTGCTGAAATTTGTTTTTACAATTTATTTCCAAATTAATTGGCCCTTTTGGGATAATGACCCTTAGGATAAGGTTATTACAGTAAAAGGAGGGATTAGTCGCTTTCATTGGTAATTTATTTGGAGTTATTATTAGTTTAAAACTTGTCTCCTCAGCTATGTTGTTGCTTGTGCAATATAAAACGGGTTGATGGGTTAGATAGTTATTGTAACCTCCCCCACGAGTACTGAGAGAGTAAATTGGTTTATTAATCAGATTATATTTATTTCTATTCTTTACAGAGCTGCCTCTATCAAAGTTCGTGAGGATAACACTCATTTGTTAAGAGTCGACAAAGAAGACTTTAATAGAATATTGAGAGATGTTGAAGCTAATACAGTAAGACTGAAAGAACATGGCAAGGACGTACTGATTTTGGAAAAAAGCTCAACTACTAATTGTCCAAATAAGTAAGATTGTTTATTTTTTGATTGATATTCATTTCATTAATTTCATTCATTCAAAACAATATTAATAATTAGGGTAATTGGGTAAATTATAATAATTCTGTGAATTTACAGTTATAATAAAATATAAAAAGTAAATATAAAAGAATAGATAATAGTACATTACGCTTCGAGTGCCGAAAGTAGCATTTTGCATGCGAGTGTGGAGTTTGCACCCGAGCGACAGCGAGGGTAGTAAAACCACACAAGCAATGCAAAATGCCGTTTTCGCACGAGTTGCGTACCGTACTTTATCTACGATTGTTAGATTTAAATAATAAATACAGAAAAAAATAAACTTGCTGTATATAAGTTCGTATCTCTCTCTTGATAAAGATGGCATTAATTCATTAGTTGTATTTTTTGCCGAATTAATTATTTCTGGAGGAGTATTATTCTCCACATTTTTGTCCAAGTCACTTGATTCACTCACTGTTTTTCACTAAATACTCGATATAAACAGTTACTTTAATAAAAGAACAGCAAATTAGTTTTGTTAAATATAAACAAACTTGCTAATCGTGTGTAAAGCTGAAGAATTCCTCTTCTTTACCGCGCTAGCGTGGTAAAGAAGAGGAATTATTCAAAACTATGAGACGCGCATGCGCAATGAATACAAGTACGTAAATAATCACTTTCTACGCATTTAAACAAAGATATAATGTTTAGATTTCGTATCAATCGTAGATAAATAATATTAATATTGTTGTAGTAATGATGCACACAAGATAAACCTTAAGTTTCACTTTATATTTAAAGTAGCAAATTATAATAAATTATAATACAATCAATGAACAAATAATTAATTTGACATTGATGCCTGTCATATTATGTTACATACTGACACAGCCACCCCTCAATATTACAGTCCCAGCATTCTCCTATTTGTAGATCAGATTATTATTTAGATATATACAGCCACTAAGGTAGGTTCATGAACTGGATTACGCATTGAATGGGTTAACAAAGAAAATGTTTAGCAATAAAGGATAACAATAATTTGTTTATTTAGTAATTTAGTCGTAAATAAGTGTCTTATTTTTTTTTATAATAAGGTGGCTGTCAGTGACTACCAACAACTTGAGCTACTGAGAAGCACACATGAGATTCAAACTGAAATTTTAACTGACAATCTGACAATAATAACTAAACGATACTTTACTTACAAGACGCAGATACTTACATAGATATTATTTGAATTAATCAGCATATTAGTAAATTTTCATAACTGTTTAAATACTATTTTGCTTAAATATTGTATGGATGTATTTAACCTTTGCTGTTCAACATCCAAAATAATGTATACTAAGTTTAATAAACAGCTTGGTTTACCGGTGAAATCCCAGTCACGAAAGGGTTGAAGTCTGACTTCGCTTCCACTACTGGAAGCATCTTCAGGGGTGTGATGCATTGTGATGTTTAATTGAAGCAACAACAAGACATACTGACATATTATTGCTTCATGTTAACACATCACGATGCACCACACCCCTGAAGATGCTTCTAGTAGTGGAAGCGAAGTGTCGAACTTGTGATGCAGATTTCACTGGAAAATCAAGCTGTTTATTGCGACTCTACCCGCGGAAGCCTACACACCAAGTTATACTATTTTATTATATTAATAATAGATGTTTTAGCTTGAAAGACTGTACATTCAAACACTTGTGAGCACTCAGTTAAATCCACTATTTTAGTCTAATGAAATGTGTTTAATTGCTTCTAGGTATGTTGTAATGGCCTGCACACCCGGCAGGATGGTTGAACATCTGTTAGAGTCGAGAGTTGATACCGGCACTTTAACTCAAGACCCAGCTGTCGATGACTTCTTACTTACACACGTTCTTTACATCTCAATAAGACATCTCGTCATGGAATTATCTAAGCAATATCCTTTTATTTCAACATTTTTTGTTTTCATTATAACATTAAATTTTAAGCTGGTCCCTAAGAGGCTCCTAGATAAAGATTTAAAAAGCAGAAGTTCAAATGGGTATGTTATGCCCACACCAAGAATATAAATTCTTGCCTAATTTATAATTGAATATTAAATGGAAAATGGTAAAGTATTTTTCTTGCTTTTAGATTATTGTTGACCATTCTGATAACTTGTATAGTATAAATGTGTACTTTTACCGACATAATTATGTAATTGATGAAATGGCACTCATTTACTTGGTTACCCACAAAGTACTTGGATATGCAATTAGTCTCTAGTTTTAATAGTTATTTAGACTAAGTTGTATCATCACCTTTGACCTTTCCATGCAGAAGGGTCAACTCATCACAGGGTATAAACCTTACTATCTCGGATTTTCATGAAATTTAGCACAGGTGTACTATTTATATAGACTTGTAAAAATACACAAATTTTACCTAGGTATGTCTAATCATTTTCAAATTACAGCTGTGTAAAGTTTGTAAAAATTGGTCCAAAAATTGTAAATGTGGTTTTTTAAAATTGCTCTGGAAGCTCTCCTAATTGAGCTAGAGAGCTGGGAAAGGTATCATTTTATAGCATTTGCATGCCAACAAACTATAGGCTAAGAGTTACTTTTTTTTGTCAAAAATCTATATCAATTTTTTTTAAAAAAAGTACATTTTTAAAAAATGTCAAATTAATTTATTAACAGTTACTATTATTTTAAATCACCCGACAAAATATAAATGTGGGATTATAATGGGTTCATTGATAAAATAATTTTAGTTGGAAGCTGTTTTTTTTCAGTATTACTCACACTGCATAAAACATTATTGACGTTGTGTGCCATTACGTTGTCTAGTGGCACTTCGGATTCTATAAGAAACCATACTGTCATAGCGGCACCACCAGTTTTTTAGTAATTTGTCTTTACAAAAATACGGGTGCTGCCATTGCGCCACACTTCAGTAGAGGGGCAAAAAGTGCGGGAACAAAAATTTGGTTAATTTTTTTTTGAACTTATATATATTTAGAAGTAAGAAAATATTAAATACACCATGTTGGATTTTAGGATGTCCCCTCATAAATTTTCAGATTCTGTCCTGAAAGTGTTAAGCCTTTTTTTATAAAATAATTCTACACATAATACAAGTGTTGTTCTGGAAGTAACTCCTGAACCTTTCAGTATAGTTTGATTGTTTTAATTTATTATATTTATATTTTTTGAAAAAAATATTTCTCTTTATGTAAGAATTTTCCTTAATATTATGTTTACTTATCATATGGAATTCCCGAACCAAGATAAAGATTACGTCGTGAGCTACAAAAGGAGAGTTGTCCTTTTTGTGTATAGATGGGTTACTACTATAAGACATCCAGTTCTCTCAGATCCAACAGCTCTCGCATTTATTGAAGTAAGTGTCACAGTATGACTAAACTACATCTATTCTATATGGGTGATTCTAATTTAAAGTGCAATTTTCATGTCCTAGATACATAACTGGAGCGTTTTTCACATAATTGACAGGATTTTTCTTCATGGTAACTCAGTTAAGCTTAGAGAACTACAACCAAGCAAAAAAAGAATGCGCCGCTTAATTTTAACCACTACAAAAATTTTCAAAAGGCGATTTTGTAACAACCGTGGCTGTCCTAAAGTCAGTTTTTCTTATTCACTTCACTCTAGCTCGTACATAAATCATGTTATTCAAAAACTTATTGGATAATTTTGAAGTGGCGTCCTACCAGAATTAAAATATGTGTTAGTTATTAAAAATAATAAATTATTACTAAATGGAACTTCAAGTTAAAGTTTGTCCTTTAAAGAAATGTAATTACCATGGCATTATATAAATGTGTCCCTACTCTGGTTGTGGCAGGGAGATTTTAAGTATGGCGACGGATTTTCGCAATGCCGCAACACTGGTTTTCTTGTAATGGTTGATAGGGGATGACCTGAACCCTTTAGATGAGAGCTAGCGCTAATTCCGATTGTTCTTCCAGTTGCGAACTCTTTTAAACGTAATTACCGTGCATGTTATTTAAGTCTATTTTCAAAGACTTTTTACTGTTCATTGTTTAGGCTTTTAAGAGTGCTTTTACAGCCTCAAGGTAATTTTTATAAGGGGGAGGGGGTCCGATGACTTAAGTTGTTTTGCTTATAAATTTTCTACTAAACAGGTATGTATTGCAATATTTTTGTCCGAGAGTGATTATTATTATAAATTTATATATTACTATAACTTCCTTCTTTATTTAGGCATCTTCTAAAAGATAAAGTTAATTTTACTTTAAATTGTAATGACTTTTGCTGTCCTTGTAAATTTGGAAATAACTCGTTAAGATCATTCCCCACCTGTCTGCATCTGACTGAATGTATTATTATTTTAAATGATACTTTGATCATCTCATCGTACTCTTCAGAGTTTAGCAATACTGATGGGTATTTCTGAGGGGGCATTCAAACTAATTAGACCATACAGTACATATTAAAGTCTTAAGGATTTATCCAAATGAATGTAAGATTTACATGTTATTTGAAATCCCCTATTCGGAAATGTGTTTGCTCCAAATCAGGTGTGAACTCAAATTAAAAATAATCTGTATGATTAAATATAAAAATGGGGATCATCCGATGGCAAGTGGTGTGCACTTACCTTTGGAACATATCATTAGATTAAATGAACTTGGAAATGTGTATTAAAAAAGCTCTTCCATCCTGCAGTGTACTGGTGGAATCTGTCACACCCACACTTTCATTCTAAATTGTAAATTACTGATAAATAATGTATTGTATTATATTATCTCTTTCTATACTTTCATTTTTTTACATTCACGTTTCGAACAATTCTTGTCCATTTTGCTCTTTCATTTTTTACATCTAAATCATCCTTGGTCTATGAGACCCTATCCATCTGCTCACATCAGTAATATTTCATAACTTCTAGCAATATTTTTTTTTTTATAATCACTACTAATTCTTTATGTTGAATGACTTAATATTTATGCCATGAATTATACTATATATTTGATAATGTTTGCTTTTTTCAATCAATTTCTGGTTTTTTTTTATTTAATTCACTTTATTATTATATTTGTTCTTTCTGAACCACTCATTAGAGAACCGATTCACTCAGCAGTACTGCCAAATGTAATAAGAAATTTTAGGAAAAATATACAGCACATTAAAGATACACCTCCAAACCCTCCACAGTCAAATTACAAAGTGGAGACGGAGTCCTGACAGAAAAACGTAATTTTTTTAATGTAAAAAAGCTGTATTAAAATAAAAGAAAAAATATATTATTATTATTTTCAGGAGATAACATCAGATGCAGAGAACGAAGGTTGGGAAGAAGCAGGGTTGATGCATCGTGTCAGCTCATTAGTTTCAAGACACACACAGCAATTTGCTGTTAGTAACAAATGGAAACTTTCACCTCAAGGGCAGCCAATATCACTATTCTCTCCACCCTCTGCTGATAACACCTTGATTAAACCCAATGATGATAGTAAGTCTAAATTTGTAATAATTGTTTCTATGTTACGTGAAATAGATGGCCAGAATGGGGTGAAAATTTATATTAAATCTATCACTTCCATTTTTTGTTATGTTTTAAGTTCTTTGTAGAATATGGTATCCTTGCATGACAATTTTTGTGAAGGGATTGAAGTATTAATCAAAGGGGTTTACCAGTTCAATACACCCTTAGCTATGCATTTGTCAACATAATTAAGAACCAACATAGAGAAAGTACTAAGGCAGAAGAGAGCAGCTGAGGAGTGATTGGTGCGATTAGAGCAGCCTCACTAAAACAAACAAGTAAGCTAGCTTGGGTAGGTTAGGAAACCCCCAAAAAGAAGAAAAAAGGATTATGCCAAATTGGCCACTATAGAAGGCACCAGCATGAAGTGATGTGAGAACAGTTCCATGCAGGGCTCTGTCTATGAATTGGGTGCAGTCTTTTTTAGTTGTTCGTAGAGCCAACCCCACACTACCTATTGAGAGGCTTTCCTCTATAGGGAGTCTACCAAACAGATTTTTTTTCTTGCTTACCTTTATATATATATAAGAAAAAAAAATAAAAACCGAAACACCATTAAGTATTAATTAAAAAATATGTTGTTATAAAAAATAAATAAATAATTTTATACTTATTATTTCAGTAATATTCCGAGTGTATTGTGCTGATCATACCTATTGTACCCTCCGAGTGCCAGTATCTGCCACAGTTGATCATATCAAGGTAGCTGCTGCGGATAAGCTAGGTTTGAAGCAGAGAGCAGAGGACCTTCTTCTAGTTGAAATTAAAAGTACAGGTGAAAGACAGACATTTAGGGATTCTGAGGTGTCTGTCCCAACTACTCTTACACTCAATGGAAGAATATTTGTTTCTCCAAAAGATCATCTTGATGCTTTGGTTGGTGGAATTTTGTGTTTTTTTATTTATGATATCTTTAATTTGTTTTGTGGGGTGTTGGGCAACAATTTGGCTTTGCCAATCTATGAATGAGTAATGATACAATTATTAATCATTCAAATGCATTATTTTAATAGATTTAAGAGAGTTTTATTGATTCCATGTAAAGCTTGAGATAATGTTGCTAGTATATTTTGTCATTCTATGAATGAGTATACTTATCAGCCTTCCTGTATTTGAAATATTTGATGTTTTAAGTGACTTGAGCCCTAAAAACACATGGAAGATTTTTTTTTTCTTAATCCAAAACAGCCAAAAAGAGGGGGGGGGGGGGTTGAATCTAAAATGAGCCAGAACAATGGGTTAAAACTGAAGAGCTGATAGTTTACTTGGGAAATAATTTGTTTTTTTAACTTAAGTCTACTTGCTATTTTAATCTCAACTTTCATACCAAATTTGCTCAGAAAAGATTAATTCTTGCAATTACAATATGACATTTTTAAGCTTATTCTCTGAATTGATCCTTATTCCATGAATGATAAAGAAAGTTGTAAATAAATTTCAGATTCAACAGTTATTTTTTAAATTGCCAAAAATGTTCCCTGATGTCTGAAACGCATTTCTATTTGAATTTAGAGGCAAACTCATTAATTCTTTAGAATGATCACAATACTTCTTTTTACCTTTGATAGAGTTAGAATCAATAATAAAATTTGAATGTGATTTTTGTTTTATTTTATTACAGACTGTGATAGTGGAGCAGGAAGGTGCAACTGAAGGAGTTGAGTTTGATCTAGAGAACGCTAGTGCCAAAGAATTTGCCTACCATATGACGATGTTTGACTGGGAATTATTCTGGAACATTCATGAGGTTTGTTTCTTTAATAATATTTATGTGGATAAATCTAGTGATGAGAGTCCACTTTCGGTACTTCTTTAGATTGTTACTCCCCAATGATTTTTTAGAATATAAAAGATTTTTATTATGTAACTATTAAGTCAAAGGGATGCTTAGTCCAATGTACTTTCAGACAAAGGAATATCTAAGGGGAGTAATAGTCTAATGAAGAACATTTCGTTCACCTTGTTTAGATTGTTACTCCCTCTATTTTTTTAAAAAAAGGGAGTAATAATTTAAAGAAGTGCCCCACTTTCTTTCTCTGAGCTAAATCTATTCTGAATTTTTATTTGCAACAGCTCGAGTACAATGTGAGAGTTTTTTAAACCAAGAGGAATTTTGTACAGTAGAACCTCGATTACACGACCCTCAATTACAAGGGCAATTTACAAATCCCCTTGAGATTGCCATAAAACATAATGTTAAAATAATCTCTATAAAGCGACTATATTATCCAAACAACCTCTATAACACGGATTTTTTTTAATTCACAACGTAACTCAGAACCTCTATAACAAGTTGTTTTGAGAAATCAACCTCTATAACGCGACTCTATACAGCAACGAATGGGTCAACCTCGAACAAGTCTAGACTTGAAAACATGCCCTCGAACTTTGATAACATTGATAGCCAAAATAACCTTGATAACACGACCCTCAACAAAAAGAGCACCTCGATAACAAGACTGTTTCCTTAATCCCCTTGAGACACTTCTTATCGAGGTTCTACTGTAGTTCAATTAAACCAAAAGTAACGTGATTGTTCTTAATCGTACTCTGACTTGATTAAATCTGTGTATAACTTAAATTTTCCTGAAAATAACTCTTTTAAAACCAATTTTACATAATAAATATTAGATTGTTTTTATCTTTTATTGCTACAAGTTGTTTTGTGTGTTCCAGTACGAGCTATTATATCACACATTTGGAAGGCATAGATTCGGCCAAGGTACATCAAATCTTGATGTATTTCTTAGAAGATTCAATGAGATTCAGTACTGGGTTGTGACAGAACTTTGTCTTACTCAGAGTCTTTCTAAAAGGGTCCAAGTCCTGCGGAAAATAATCAAAATAGCTTCATAGTAAGTATTAATTACAATCTCGCATTTTTTTTTTTTATAATTATGAGAGATAATATTTTGATTACTATTTACGCTGTAGTGAATTTTTTTAAAAATATAACCCTTATTCCTTTACCCTGTAGACTTTTAGTATTTACTCTTTATTTGTATGTTTACAGTTGTAAAGACTTCCACAATATCAATGGTATGTTTGCCTTGGTTCTTGGACTGAGTAATGTGGCCGTTTCTAGACTTTCTCTAACTTGGGACAAACTTCCATCCAAGTCTAAGAAACTTTACACACAGTTAGAAGCAACTATAGATCCATCAAAGAATCATAGAGCTTACAGAGGAGTTGTATCTACTATATCTAGTCCTCTTGTCCCCTTCATGCCACTTCTCCTTAAAGGTATTTGGTTTCATTAATTTAAATTCAAATTTTTGTTGTTGTATTACAAGTTAAACTTAAAAAATATCCTTAACTTAAAAAAATAAAAAATAATACTGCAAATTAAAAAAATACTCATATCTGTATCAGTACCTCAGATGTATATTGTTATAAATCACATTTTAGCAATTAAAGGATAGCTAATCTCTACTCTCTAAAAAACTAAGGCTGAAATTAAATACCGTAATACTCTAACTTACGTTAACCTGAATTATGTAAATTCAAAGTTACGTAACACGCTGCTGAAAATGATCAATAGGTCAATTCTGTATCTTTGAAACCTCTTTTTACATATGTGATTATATAACAAAATTTGATAAGAAGACGTGCACGCAGCCTCTCAACATGAACCGTAACTTATTTTTGTTGTTAAATAACAAAAATTTGATGTTTAGTGAGTTATATATATTAAATAACCTTAAAACTTAAAAATGATTTTGATATATCCCTCAGGTTTTATGTTTACATAAATTTTCATTTTCACATTCGTACTGAAGTAACTTTTATTGGACTTAATTTTAGGACTTCGTTTGTGAAAGGAGTTTTATCGTGTATTATATTTCTATTTGGGCTATTTTATTGTGTTTTGTTGTTCTTTTTGTATTATTCTAATATCCATTATTCATTATTCTAATAAAGAGTAACGCCTTAGCCATAATTTGGTCTTCATTTTTGGTCTGAAATAACTTTTAGTGTACTCATTGTTTTTAAAGGTTTTTTATCCCTTAAAATTATTTTGTTTCTTTAAAATTACTTAGTATGATGTTTATACAAATTTCATTCTTCTATAAAGGTTTTTTAATCAAAGTTATTACTTACATACTCTTTTCCTTAGTAATAAGTACCCAGTTAAGAATTAATTTAAGTTCATTCCTAGAATTACGTATTTTGGACTTAGAGTATTCTTCGCGGTCACACCAATTTCGTAAGTCTGGAATATAACTATGTATATTGAATTTTTTATTTATATATAATGTCATGGGGCTAATAGTCCAGGAGATAGTGTGCATAAAAGTGACTCTCTAACATCAAACGGGAATTTTATGTATAAGTTAATTTTTTGGTGTCCTCCAAAAATATACTGTTAAAGTGAAAGGCCATGTCCCGCCAACTTTGTGATTTTCATTATCCAGGATTAAACATGAAGCTTGGTGGTGACTCTGCATTCATCGTCAGTTCTGGGTGGCTGAAATATTTCAAATTGGCGACATAGGATTCGGCAAATCGAGATTCATGGTGAAAAATTTAGTAAAAAAAAATTAAGCAGACTAGTATTACCACTTTCTTTTATGCCAAATTAATCTTTGGAGATACAATTTTTTTTTTTTCACTATTTTTTAGATAAATAGAAAAAAGGTGCTTTTTGCATATACGTATACGTGGTTGATTATTTTTACATCTTCCCTTTTATTTTTTTTAATTTCTTAGTGAATTTTGATTATCTGAATTTTTGATTATCCGAACCACCCCAAAAAACATTAGTTCGGATAATCTACGCTCTACTGTATTGCTATTTTATAGAAGAATGAGAACTTACTCTTTATTTATGAATAGCCATTAGAGCATGGAAATAAATCCATAGTTAAATAATAATGACAAGTTGTGCCGAGTATTTTGAATTTTATTTTTTAGTCCTTTGATTTAATTTGTAATTATAATGACTGTATTGGTTATAAATACGCTTATTTATACAAGCAGAAATGACTGGTCCCTTGGATTTGGTTATAGAAGGACGCCCTGAGTACAAATATATATATTTGGATTCGTTTTTGTACCATTTCATCTTTGGGTCATGTATCCTTGAAAATGTGTTTTTCGTATTCTCCCCCTCTATTTGTTTTAACAAATCAATAGAAAAATCTAAGAAAAAGTCATGGTAGTTTTTGTCGAAAGACAAATAACTTTTAAAAGAATGTTTTATACGCCTCATATTTTCTGAGAAAAAATCCTCCTCCCCAGTGGCGTAGGAATTCATTTTTGACAGGGGTGGCTCAGCACTAAGGGCACACTAAGGGGGGGGGGGGGGGACATACTCTTAGTACGTGCCAGACTACAACCTATGGTTCTAAAGTTATAGCTAAAACAAACTTATAAATGGTCGCCATCTTGATATAGCTGGGCCGATTATGCTGGTTAATGAACTCATCCTTTTTGTTAAATTGCCTGCAGACCATTTTGTGTGCCGAAAGCACATACTTGGCCTATTCTTTAAAAAATAGTATAAGATTTGTGCACTAATTTCTAGAAATTTCCACGTATATTTTTAATAAAGAAAAAATAATTTATTATTATTATTATTTATTTTTTATTTTTTTCAGATATGACATTCATCCATGAAGGGAATAAGACAATGGTTGATGGCCTGGTCAACTTTGAAAAGATGCACATGTTAGCTCAGACTCTTCGCACATTGAGATATTGTCGTGGACGACGTTTAGGTAAGTTTATTTTTATTAATTTTTATTTTTATTTATTTATTTATTTATTTTTTTATATATAAAACAACATATATACTGGTTCAAGGGAAGATGATTTTATTTCGAGTAATGTACTTTTTGAATTATCAGATTATTAGCTATCTCAAATTAGTAAAGGGAACGGAAATCACTTAGACTTACCGAGAATTTTGAGTTACCTAAGTTCCTCTATTATAGAGGACCTTTTAGAAGTTGGAGTAATAAATCAAAACTTAATCCCTTACCTTAGGGTTGTTTTTTTGTTCAATTGGCCTGATTAGGCATTGAATTAGGGAAAATAATTAAATTGGTGTTTTTGAAATTTGAAACCGTTAAGCGCCTGTCTTTGATTTGTCCTCTTGGATATTTTGTTAAACCGCAATTATAAAAAACAATGAAAATTCCAATAAAATTATTTATATCTACTGTAAAATAAATAAATATAATATATTTAGGTGAAATTTTATATAAACAGTGAAATTGTATGGGTACAGTGAATAAAAGTAATGTGCAATAAAGCTAAGTTGGCTTTATATATAATATTTACAATGAAAGCTGTAACCTATGAATTACAAAAATCAATCTGGTAGTTGGTCACTTATTGTGACAATAGATCTTTTCAAATTTTCATTGACACATCTTTACCTCTTCTTCTCTTCACTATAAACCATGAAGTGTTGCTGTTCAAATTGCAAATTGTCGTAAACTCTGCTTGTTGACTATTCTACTGCTTTAGAGGGCTGTCTTGTTCCTTTACTTTCTGTTCCATATTTGATTAAATAGATCTGTACCAATTCTGGTATAAACTCTTAGTTGTGTAAGGGTCTTGTCTCGAGTATATATAAGCCAAGTAAAGATGGGCCACCATCACTTCTCATTATTATTTATTTTATATTTTATGGGATACTTTATCACCATTTTCGCTCCAGCAGTTCCAACATCTTTTGAAATTGTGGTCACTTATGCATTGTCTAACCAAAATAAAGGAGGAAATAGTCTGAAGTAAGAAAAAAAATATCAGCAAAAAAAAAAAAAAAAAATCAATGTACCTCGATATCGATATCGAAAAATTTAAGTTTCAACCAAAATAATCGAGACATGACACAATACATTTTTTTATAATATACTAAAGATAATGTATTAAACCCTCTAAGAGATAATGATAAAACATAAGTTTCTTATTATAATAATTAGAAAGCCAAAATGTACATACATATAGCAAGTCACGAGTTGATACCAAAAGTGAGAGAAGTCAATATATATATTTATACATATTTCAAAATATTTTGTGCACACGATGAAGTCGGAATTACTTTTAACATTGAGATAAGGGACCAATGAATCCATACCATAAATTAAATATTGTTCTCCTCAGCTAGGAGTTTCAATACTTCTTACATTACTTTAAAATCCTTCACTCAATGTTACTAAATATATAGTAACACTCATCACTAATGGGTTAAAAAGGAATTTATCTTTAAAAATTTTAAATATTAAATTTCTTATAACCCTGTTGATCTCAACTAATGATTTTCAAATACTAAGAAATATTTGTTTTAGCTGTGGATAAATGTTTCTAAGTACAAGTTATAAGAGAATACAAAATTAAACAAAGAAACTTCAATACATACAAAATAAAAATAAAAAAATAAATAAATAAATAAATAAAAAAATAAAATAAAAATATATATCTATAAATATTTTCTCAGTTAACTATTTAGATTAGCATTAAATTTATTTAAAAGGGGATTAAGTTATAGGATTATGTTCATTAACTTTTCAAAAATTTATTAATAATCTGCTTCCGATATTCTTATGCATTTGAAGCCACTTTTTAAGTCAAGGCTTTGTTCCCCTCTCGTAGCCCCTTAGTTAAAGAAAAGAAGTGTACTCTCGCATATTTTGAAAACTTCCTACATTTCTTAAGTTGCCACCAAACCAGTAAGTTTCTTGCCTTTCTTATGTGTGTAAACAATTTTTTTTTTTCTTTCTTTTTTGTGCCTCCTAAAAACATGAGTCTTCTTTGATAAAATGTCTCACTGTGTCATCATTGATTTCAATTAATATATTTATTTCTCTGTTCATTTCCAGTTTTAGATCCACCAACACCAAAAAATGAGAATGAACTCCGTGCCTATGTCAGGTGTTTTAGAACTATTGATAATCAAAGGAATTTAAATAGTTTGTCTCAGAAATTGGAACCTAGAAGATCTTAGAATTGCCACTGCAATATCTCTGTATATATTTCGTTTCCTTCATTTTGTAAAAATTGTAATGTATTTTTCGAAAAAAAATGCTGAGTTCAGCTTACGTTAATTTATTTAATGTCTTTAAAATTAATTTTATTATTTGAGACAATCTTCGTTTAATAAATTAATGCTGAGATTAAGGTTGATTATTTTCTTCATTCTTTAAAATTATTTGTTATTGCTGATTGAAATGTGATTTAAAAATTTTTAAGGTATTTTACAGGGTTATTATGTGCTTGGGAATTTGTTATGTTTCATTAAGTTCTGTTATTCCTTTAACTTAAACTTAATAAGGACCTAGGTTGGTAGGAACTATTTGTGATTGAGGTACAGGGCTTAGTCAGTTTTTGTGAAAAACGCTTTTTCCTTGTCCAGTTTTGGTCACCTAATTTTGTTGGTCAGGACTTAAAATAACGTGGGATTGATTTGTCTGAGAAGCTCCAAAATCCAAACACGAAAATTTGAGTTCAATACCCAGAGACGACTCTTGTTTTACTCCAATAATTGTGCAATGTAAGTAACATTTAGTTGATACAACCCTTTTGTTATGACCTGTTGCTACCAAGCAAGATGTATAAAAAAAAAATCCATTAAATATTTCATTTTAATCTTGAATTTTTGCTACATTTTTTCACAATCAGCAATGTCTAAAATTAATCATACTGAGATTTTATATAAAGAAACATTACTATAAACGAGTTTTTATTTATTAGAATTTTTTTGTATTATTTCTTAATAATTTTCCAGTAAAAAAAAGAAAAAGAAAACATAAATAAAATTTAGTAATGAAATAATAATTAATAATAATCACTAATACCCGTTGTTATAAACTGATTTTTCTGGGTAAATTTAATTTCTAAACTGTGACAAAGATTAAATCAAAATTTATTAATGTTTATAAAATATACTAATTAAATTAGTGATTAATTTCTAAAAAAAAAGAAATAAAAAAATAAAATTAAAAAAAAAAAAAAAAAAAACCATAAAGACCAAAGATTTCTTCCTAGTGTTTCATTAGACATGAAAGAAAAATATTGTAAATTATTTAAACAACTAAATAAATTATATAGGAACTCTGTTTTTGTATTTATTCTAATGACCAATATAATTTTTAATTGTGATTTATAAATTTCCGATTGTTTTAATGTTATTTATAAGATCAATTAATATGTAAATAATTAATCTGTGACAAATCCCTATTATACTTGTAGATTTCTTAATTATTATTTATTCTTCTTAGAATATAAAAAAAACTATTTCTTAATACTTTCTAATCATATTTATTGTTTTACACTCCCATCTGTGCCCTATACAATAACCTTAACGCATAAAATTGATAACACCAAAAAAATAATAAAATAATGTTTATATTAATAATAATGATAATAATAATAAATTGTAGTGTTCTCTTTTTTCTAAAAATTGTATAAAATTAAAGTGATAAGAATATTTCATCAATGTAATTTCTTGGTAAAGTAATTAGTATTTATTTATTTATATTATTACGTTTTAACCTACTTTCCACCTATAGCAGAGTGGTAGGAGTGCCCAAATTTTCGACTGCTTTGGCCATCGGCACCTTATTTATTTATTAATTATTATTTTGAACTTATATTGAGTTTTTCTAAGGTTTAATTGTATTATGCCCTTGTTAATTTTCCATTACTTTTTATCTGGAAAGTTTTAAAATAATATAATTTGTTTTTATTTTAATATAATAGCTTGAAAGGTAAAGAAAATGGAGCAGGATAAAATATTTAAATTTAATTAAATAAAACTCTGAATTCCGAAAGAAATCAAATGAATACATAATCTGTTTTCAAATACTTTTATTTTTTACAGGGGGGGGGGGATGTATTCACAGTTAGCTGATCAGCAAACTACTGCTGATTGCTAAATAAAATAATATTTTTAAAAAACTATCTAGAAGGTGATGCCTCCCCACTTAATTATGTCATGCAACTTCTTTATTATAATATAGTTTGCTTTCACCTCCCTCTACTGGACTGAACTTTTTATTATGCATAAAAATGTTAATTTTTGTGTATAAAATATGTTATATTTACACAACATAGTCTATCTATCTTCAATCAACTGCAAAATTTCAGTCTGTTCATGAACACATTATTGTGTTTTAAACCAGTTTTAGACTATATGATCAAGCTAGGCCCATGTGGAGTTGGGTCCAATGTGCTATTATTTCTTTTTTTGTCAAAAATGAAAAAATAAATAACACAAAATTCTAAACAAAACTTCACTCAATGCTTTTGTTGTGTGTTTTAATTTATCTTCTCCTTACAAAACTTCAGCCAATTGCTAACTTTATATCTAATATCTATTTACAAAAGTGGATTAATTCTCACATTGGACCCATATATTGGTTTTATTATGTTAAAACCAGCTTTTCATCTGTCCAGTAGAGGCATTTTTACATACATTTAATTTAAGAGAATACAAATCACTTTATTTATTTAAGTTGACTTAAAACCAATGGACCTACTAGGGGTCCCTGGTAGTAATGGGCTACTGTTAGTTCGATTTCCGACTTCGGTAAGGCACCCCATGCTCCGTTTTCACCCAAGCATGGCTATATAAATGGGTAATCCGGTTACGAAGTGTCAAATTTACGGTTTATACAGCTAATGAAGTGACCCCACGTCATGCATTACATATTGTAAAGTTGTAAAAGTCCTTTGGCAAGTGTAAACCCTTCTTGGGCTGTTGCTCCATTATTATTATCGTTAGTATGAAACCAATTGAATGAAAAAAAATTAATTTTAATAAATGCAAAATATTTTGTAATT
Organism: Gerris lacustris; assembly: GCA_951217055.1. Taxonomy (NCBI): domain Eukaryota; kingdom Metazoa; phylum Arthropoda; class Insecta; order Hemiptera; family Gerridae; genus Gerris; species Gerris lacustris. Next base: position 34,250,552 of record OX578284.1, read on the forward strand.
CCCACTGAAATATTATATTCTTTTACAATGCCAATTTATACCATTAAGAAAATCTGAACATAATATTTTGTGATTTAATAACAATATGATTAAGTTTTTCCTTTGAGATTTATTAATCATGATTAAGATTTACAAAATCTTATTCGGAACACTTTAATACTTTTATAAAAGTCTTTAGAACACCCTCCAATCCTTAATACTATTGCTTGTTTTTGTTTTAGTCATAATTTTTTGAAGCCCTAGTATATTAAAAAAAAAAAAAAAAAATTATAGCAATGATAATCAAATAAGTAAAGGCTCTTTTATCGCTTTTATAGAGCCTGCATATGTGTTTATAATTTGAATAGTGTATTTTAATTACGAAAGCTCTAAATGCACAACAATATTAAATATGTCGGGGAAAAAAAATTTTGAAGTCATATTCATAAATTTGACCAATGACGGAAGTTTTCCATTCTATAAAGCCAAATTATCATTGGTTGACTTTGAATTTTTTTTTTCTCCAGAGTAAACCATTATTTTTCTTTAATCTGTTGCAAACCAATTCATTAAGCTTGTTGCACCTTATGTTAACTGTGATATTATAGATGGGACCATGGGTATATTTCTCTATTTTTTATTTTATTTTATTTTTTTTTATTATTAAAAGAACCAGAATAATTTACATCTGTGAAACTTATCAAAAATTCATTTAAAATAACAAATCATAGTTATTAAAAAGGTATAGCATATTTTGTATGAGATAAGAAAAAAAAAATTAAAATAAAGTAAGGATGTAAAATCCTTTTTTAAGTGAGCAATGGAAGTTTAAGAAAAATATCCAATACTAATTATAATTGTATTATAGATAATATAATAATAATTATTATTTGTAACTATTAAATATATGTTTAGCTTTTTTTAAGGCTTAAAAAAATTGTTACCACAGTTATGTACAATCTATGGGAAGCTACTGACTGCTGAATTGAACAAAATTATTTTCTAATTTTTTTTTTTTTTAACATTAAAAGATAAATGCAAACAGGCTTAAGAAGTGGAGTGGATGTGGAACATGGTATTCTTAGCAGAAAAATGTTCAATTTTTCTAAATATATACTTCTTAAACCTTGCACTGTTGTCTAACCTATGCATGTGTAAGTTATTGTATAAATTAAAATAGATTTTTTATTTTTTTGGTCCTATGTCTTTTTCTTGTTAAAAAATATGCACTCTTTTTAACCAAGGTATTTAAATTAAACCTCTAATATTATATCTTAATTTCCACCATTTTATAAAAAGAATAACATGATAATTGAATTGAAAATTAATAATTGTCAAACAAAAAAAAACAATATATATATATAAAATTGTGCTTTTATAATTACAGTTGGATCACGAAAATCCGAACTTATTAAGACCAGGGCCTGTCCAGATTCAATGGTGCACAAAGATTTTTTTTCTGGGGGGGATATGTAAAGTTCATTTTAAAAGAAAATTAACTTTCTTAATGTGTTTATGAGTAGTAACTATTAAAAAACACTCATAAATCGTTTTCCCCACAAGTATTTTGTAAAAGTAAATAGTATTTTCTAAAATCTGTAAAATTTCTTGGGGACTCTGTGGGGGGGGGGGGGGGGGGGCTTCATTTAATAATTATATTGAATAATAAAATAAATCAAAATAGAATATGGTGCGTCATGTCTGTTTCAGTGATAAATTATCCTTTCTGTGGCTGCTTGACGCACATTGTGTGTCTTAATACCTTTATTATGTTTATAAACAATAAACATTAGAAAAACGTTTCTGATGCAATTTCAGGCATATCTGATTCCAGACTTACATAAATAAATAGAAATAATCTGTTCCCAGGAAGTACTTTTTTCTCTTTTCTATACCACAGTCAAAGGGTTAACACAACATTTGTATTATCATATATCACATAAATGAACTATTGTTTTATTCTACTGCACATACTTACCTAACATTCTCTTATCTTCTTCATACTTCTTTTTTTTCCACCAAAAGTTGGTCATATTATTGGTGTTCTTGGATTTTCGGAGTTTGGATTTCAGGGGTTCTACTGTAATTAATTTAAAAAATATAATTAACATAATCTGCTCCATTATCATTGCACTCACCATTAAATTTAAAAACATATTTCTACGATATCAGTGTGATATATTTTGTTCGAGATATCGTCTTAAGTATTAAATGAAATAACCTCTGGTTATAACTGCCAGAAAATCCCCTAACATTTTAAAAATATATTTCCCAAAAAACAGAAAAGTCTATTTAACATGAGTTATGTAGTTATTTATTTATTTATTTTTAATTAAATAGAAATGATTATTGTTTTTAAATAATCAACAGTATATACGCTACAAAAGATTTTAACTATTGGATTTTTTTCTATATAAATTAAGTAATTAATCTAGTCATTTTAAAATAGATATAAATTTAATAATAATAATAATAAAAAAAAATAAATAAAAAAAAAAAATTGTTTCAAATATGCTATTGGAATAATATTTTGTAATTTTTATTATTGTATTTAGTTAGTTTAAATATTAATATTTTATTTCTGTAAATATTACTTACTTGTAAATTTATTTTTTGTAATTTATAGCTCGTTTCAATCCACATTAATTTATTTATAAACTTAAAATTTTAATTATAAAAATGTGCAGGAGAGTCACTTGACTAAGGATAGAGAAAGACATGTTACTTCACATAAATCAAGTATATTATACAAAGCAATACTTCAATCCAAAATGATCATCAAACACATAGAGCTAAATTTACTAAGTTAAGAGTTCATTATCAAAAAGCTAATGATAAATGGCTGTTTGGACAACATTAAATGTAGAGCATTGAAATACATAACGCAAAATTTAATGAGTAAAGAGTTCTTGGACCCACGGACACGATGTATTTGTCAGAACAAATTACTTTATTTTAGCAAATAAAAAGACATTAAACTTATTATTAATTAAGTAATTTAAACAATAAACTATAACTTAAAACTTGCCATAAACATTTTGACCTTATATCCTAGCACACATTGTCATTATCTTAATTAGCTTTTTTCTTCGGAGAAAAACTACACCACTACAAAATTTTTACGAATATTGACATTTTGATATATGAAAGTTAACTTTTGATGTTGTTTCCATATTTCAATGCTGTGACCACCATAGATAAAACAGTGTTGTTCAAAATCAATATTCATAAAAAATTGACATGGAGCAGTTTACCTCTGAGTTCTAGAAATTGGTACTGACATATAATAAATAATTGTAATACTGAGTATTGTAATAACCTTTTCAAGAACAATTAATTTGGTTAAACAGATTATTATATTATTTAATCTGAGTACATTCACTTTATAAGTATTTGTTACTCTATTTTTATTTTTGATAGATTCTAAAATAATGTATTCTATTTTATTACCTGCTTATTCATTTAATTACATATTTATTTATATACCATCTATTCGTTTATTTCATTATCAAATTTTTACCTATTTCACTACATTTATTTTTTTTTATTATTATTATTATCTTATTTTACCTATTTATAATTCATACTTCATTCTACCTGTGTATTGTACATTTATTTTGTTTTTTCAATTTGTCTTATACTGACTGCACTATTCCACTAAAATTGATTTTTAATATGTATAAATGTTTTTTAATGTAACAAAAATGTATGTTTTCACTGTATCATAATCGTAATAATGATAAAAATAAAACTAATATTATATTTAATGTTTTAGTTAATGTTTGTAACACTATAATAAACATTTTCTTGTTTCTTTCATTGGAAAAAAAAGTTTTCTTTATTTATACTTGAAAATTAATATGAATAATAAATGTAATATATATATATATATATATATATATATATATATATATATATATATATATATATATATATATATATATATATATATATATATATATATTTATGAATATATTTATGAATATGTTAGATCTTATATTCTTTTGGGGGAATGCATGCTTGTTTGTGTGTATTTTTAATTTTAAAAGCAAATAAATTTTAAGAAATATTGTTTAGAAGAACAGTAGAACCTTGGTAATCCTATTGTTAATCCTAATAATAATTTTTAATCCTATTTTAATACTATTATTTTGTAATTTTATTTCAACACTTGATAATCCGAATGTTTGCTAATCCGAACGCCAATGAGGAATAAAGAAGCATGCAAAAAGGGCACTTCATTGAAAACTCAAGCAAATTAGTGATTGCTTTCATTAATTTCTATTAGTTTTTGAACTTTTAATAAATATTACTACAGATAATAACTATATTTTACACTTTAATATACTTTTTATTCAAATAATAATATTTATATCTTATAGCACTCATATTTCTGTTATTAATACGATTTAACAGCATCATATTTGAAAATCCAAAACACCTCCAGTCCCAATTAATTCGGATTAACGAAGTTCTACTGTAATATAATTGTTATTTTAATATGTTGTGATGATTTTCGTAGAACAATATTTTAGCTAAGAACTTTTTTTAAATCTTAGTAATTCTTGAAATATTTTATTTATTTTGAGTTAATTTTTTTTTTTTTATAATTTTTTGTGAGGATACTTAAAAATGAAAGCCATGTTAACTGGCCACCTTTTGTGGCCTAGGAATTGAATGCTAGGGTTTGGAGGTAACAGTACTATCTAACAAGGTGGATTCTAGAAGTCCTATTAATTAAATCTTCCCTCTGGGCCTGTGTCACAGCATTATATCTTATTTTGCTGATATATCTATAAAATTGTTTATTAACAACACCCTTTATTTATACAATATCTGTTTCCTTATCTATTGAGGACCCCCAGTTAAGGGGCGATTAGATGACCCATTCTTTGCCGTCTGGTCCTGGTCAAGTTCCGAGTTTCCTTTGCTCTGGTCTCCCCATCACTTGACAGAGCATGGCATTTACACAACTTGACCAAGTTCCATCTAGCCACCTCTTCCTAAAGGAGACAGAGAAATCGGGTCTGACGAAGAGGATTACACTGCCGGTTCACAGGGTAAAGTAGTGGGGGCCGATAAATAGCTACCCCACTTTTCTTCCCTAAGTCAGATGGAAACTCCATCCGACCGCCCTGCCTGGTTTCACCCACGAAAACGTGACCTAGAACAGGAGTTACACTACCGGGTTTTTTGGCCAACCTTCGAGGGCTTAGCCTCGACTTCGGGATTCCAGAGCAGCTCTAATGGCCACTTTAGTGATTGTGATAAAGAAGTTTTCCTTCATGTATGTTGATATCTTAAATTTTTCTTTCAATACCCACTGAGCATACTTCTTATAGAAACTAAGCCAACTTTCTACCTACTAAGATTTCTAGGAAATCTTTAATTATTAAATATTAATTATCAACATTGATTATATCTATTCATTACCTATGAACATGTTGAAATAAGTATTTTAAGCATCACCTCACAATATTTATTTAAAACATAAGTAAATTACACTGTCTCACAGGTCTTGAAGTATTAAAGTTAAAAGTTATTTCTAATTATTGTAAATTAACTTATTTCTATTTTTTTTTTTTTTTTTTAAGAAATTAGATTTATTTATTTTTCTTTTGTATCAGAATTTGATAATTTATTATGAAATGTAATTTTATTTTTTTATTTTTAAAGACAGTTTCCTAAGTGGAATAGCAATTAAAATGTTAAAGATACAATTATTTTCACATTACAATAATTAATTATATGTAAAAAAAATAAAATAAAAAATAACCAAATTAGTATTAAAATAATTGGAAAAATTCCCGTCAGTCAATTTAAAATAGTTAATAGATACACTTTTATTTTGATAATGTAAAGGAATTAATAGTACTTTATATTATTATTTCAGTCAATTTATATACATATATAATATAAGTATTTCAATTTTCAAAAAGGTTTTTATTACTTGAAAAGAATGATATTTTTGATAAGATATGTCTACATGCACTGTTTCTAGATGTAATAAAGTTTCACAAAGAATTACACCCTAAGTGGGTTAAGCTAAAAATAATTAACCTCAAAAATCTCTAGTTTTCAAAATACAACCCAATTGTTTGAGATTAACTAGGTTTTGTCATATAGGTTTGTTCCAACCACACTTCAACTAGTTTGAAACTGTCTGACGCATGCGCATTAGGAACAGGGCGTTCCAACGAAGTCCAAACTGAAACTCTGACTGTTGTCGGTTGTTCCAATTAGACTCTGATTAACCTTCCGCTTCATTGTTTTGGTTTTGCTCACTTATTATTCTCCTTGCTCTTAACATATATGCCTTTGAGATTCAACTCTTCTTACTTACTTTCTTCTTCTTCTTTCTTTTTGTACGACAGTGATGATGAATTTCTGTGCATATAATGACATTTCTAGATATTTGTCAAAAATAATAAAATTGGACCCATTTTCCAAGAGGGACTTTTGATATTCCATTTTCAAACAACTATGCCAAATATCGAAACAATCCAATTTATTTCCGCAATTTTTCTTTCGTTAACTGGACTAAGATTAATAATATTTGTTCTTTAAAACAAAAGAGCATTTAGGATTATATCAATGGAAATACGAGTGTGCCGTGAATGCTAAAACTGAAAATCATGATTTCATGTATCTAATAACTAATAAACATCTCTAAAATGTGTGCATGTGTTTTCGTCATATCCTCTATTAGTATGTAAGTTTTACTTCCAACTTTCGAGCTTACCGAAGTTAATTAGGATTATAAAATTAAATCTATGTGCAGTGACGGATATAGAGGGGGTCACACAGGGGTCATGACCCCCCCCCCCCCCCCCCCCCTCAAATTGTTAGATTAGTTACAAAAAAACGTTGGCAAGGGTTTGTGCTGATTGTTTTTTACACATGTTAAAAATGCAATATAATTTAATATTTTTCTTCATTTTGCACTAACTACTTTGAAAGATAGCTGTATTTGTATACAGGCGTCCCCGCCTTGGGGGACCCCCCCCCCCCCCCCCCAGTGTTTGAGATATAATTTGAGTAAATTGAGAAGAATTTAACCTAAATAATGTTTAAAATATCCAACTTGTTTTTACTTTTATACATATATTTTATCGTTAATAATTGATTATACATTGTGTGTCACTTCGATGTCATGTTACTGTGAACAGTGCGAGGAACTAATTTAGAATCTGAAGATGCCCATTAAGTAGCCAAAACTTTATATCAGTTATTACAAATATTTTTCACACAAAGTATTTGTAATAACTGACAGCAGGTTTTGGCTAATGTTTCCTCCCTCTCCCCCTTTTCAAAATGGTGAGGAATGTATTATTTATTCAATGGGGTAAATCTTTATTATATGCCCCACTTATTTATAAACGTCCGATTTAATTCGTTTTTATTTTTTCAAACTGTTCCATTTTATATTACGATTTCGGAAATTTAATCTTCTTTTTAACATCATTTTTTTATTTGATTTTTTTTTAATTTTAGGGAAAATGATGGAAGGTTACGGTTAGTAGAGGTTAAGGTTAGTACTTTTTGACCTAACCTAACCATTATCTGCTATCATACCCCTTTAAAACGTGACCCTTCTTGTATTATTTAAAAAAAAAAAAAAACTTAATTTATCAAGAAGCTACAACCGGAATCGTTTTTACAATATACACAGATACTGAAAAATGACAGTTTTTAAGAAAAAAGTCCAGTCATGCACCATGACTTAATGAGCGAATTTTCAAAGAAATCTGCGTTTTATTGGCTTATGATAATATAGGAAAATTTTGGTTTAGAATTTGCTCGGGTGAAAAAAGAAATTGGTACACAGGGGTACGGGGTACAAAAGTCAAAATAGTATTTACCCTTCAAGATGCATGTCGTTGGAAAGCTCTTTAAGAGTACAGTAATTGTTGTTATTTACACTTTTATCATATTTTCACATAAAAGGGGGGTAAAATGGAAAAAACACGTTTTTTGACCCTATATGGTCAAAATTTGACCCCTAAATGGACTCCAATAATTCTGGCCAACGAACTCATCCTTTCTTTTGATATTATTGACATTTTAAAATTTGTTTGAAATTTTTAAGTGCATCCTAAGGGGAGATATCGTCTGGAGTGACACATATATACATATATACATACATATATACATACATATATACATACATATATACATACATATATACATACATATATACATACATACATAAAAAAAAGTGTTAAATTTTAGGAATCGATTCAGAATGGTCTAAAACGGATTTCCATGGAAAAAATTTTCAAAAATTCGCATTACAAAAATTTTGAAGCCATTGCAATAGCGTAATTTTCTTTGAAAATTCGCTAAAAGAAGTAAATCGGAAAGCCAAATAGTGCAGTTGGGAAAATTTTATCTAAAATGCAAATTTTTCCATAAACTTCCCTAAATTTTCCTAGGGCCAGACTCCCCCCACCTTCGTGGGGGCAGCAATAGCTTTGCCACATCCCCCCCCCCCCCCCCAAAAAAAATCCAATGTCTTGTTTTGGACTAAACTTTATATTATGGCCACTCAAAACATGTTTTTCATAACTATTGATTAAATGACATAGTTTATTATTGATTTTAAGTAATATTGCATAATGTCTATTGACTGATCTATTTAATCTACAATGATTAGGTGCACCATTTTTTTTTTTTACAATTACTATTTTTAAGTTGGTATTAAAATTCTTTTAAAAATACTTGTGTTCATACTTTTGTGCCAACGAATTACACCATAAGTTTAATTTATTTGATGACAGAGTATTAAAATCAAAGTTCACCTCAGAGATGCATAAAAATACGTTTTTGAGGGGTCATATTTCCCCCCTGGAAAAAGTTTCAAAAGCCCTCCCCCAGACCCCCCTTCTAAATGGTGTGGCCCCCCTTGTTGTGCGGCCGCCATGGCCTAAATCAGGCCCTGATTTAAGTGACTGGTACCTATTACTTATCTTCATCAACTCTTGACTTGTCAATATCTTAAATATTTAATAAGTTCAGCTATTTTTGATAGCACAGGATCGCAAAATCACAGGGGCCACAGCTAAGATAGAGGTAGAAGTAAACAATCAAGTCAACAAGTTGTTTTGATAACAGTGCTAAAACCTACCACATCAAGCAGTTTGGTTCGAGTTCAGGAGTGTTCCAGCAAAACGAAATCACTAATCAATTGCCAACTGATGCAATGACCGCACATGCCCATTACGTCGATCTCGGACTAATTCAAAACTGGTGGTTGGAACAAACCTATTGTTATCAGGTTAAGGAATTACCCTTCTTACACTCTCCAACCTTTACCACCAATATTATTGTAATAAATAAAAATAAAAAAATTCAAGAATAAAAACTATAAACTATAAGACATGTTTAAGTTAATTGATCGTAATTTTATAGTGTAGACCTCTTCAACCTGAATCTAATTTTATATTATCTATATCAGATTATTTTTAAACCCTTAAGTTTTAAGTTAAATTATACTGTTGGATGTAATTTTAGTATCATTATTCGTTCTAAGGTAATGATAATTCAATATTTTCCACTTTAAATTTCCTTTCCTGATACTTTCCCCCTCCCTTAAAATTGAATGACATTGTTTTCCCTAAAATTTGAGTTTTAACATATTTTTATTTGTTGTAAATAATATAAAATTATTATCGATGACATAATAAAAAAATAAAAAAGTATTTTGTTTTGAGTATTTCTTATTAATAAAACTCAGAGTTATCCAATTTTGTTGAATTTCAGACTCCGAAAGTTAGGAAAATTTAGGCTTGTGTAGTTTTGTACCCCCAAGTGAACTAAATCGTAAGAAAACGAAACACAAGCACTGAAGGCTTAAATGGGTAAATTACGACATGAAAGGATTTTTTTTTTTTTTTACAGCTTATAGTTTTTCAAGATAAAGGCAATTAAAGTTGGTGAATTTTGAAATTTGACAATTATGATCAAGCATTTATCAGGCTTAATATGTCTTGGAGTAAAAATAAAACAGATTTGTAATCTACTCGAAGCTCTTATGCACAAGTAAGATATGCCATATTATTTATTTTAGCCATAGTATATCTTGTATTTTAGGGTTGTCAACCATTTTTTTTTTTTTTTTTTCAAACAATTTTTAAGCTTGATAATCAGCAAAAACTTTTGCAATTATAAATTTTTAACATTGCTACTGTTGATCTGATTTTAATGGAAATTGGTGCAAATGCTTTATGCCAGGAATAAGAATCTAAAATCATTTTCGTACATTTTAGTACTTTACAATCAAATGATATCTGACGAATGGTTTAAGTGGTGAGATTGTTTTTGTTTTATGCCTTTAGTAAACCTGCTAAAGCCTTTGTTATTTTATTTTTATAAATTATTTTGGTACATAGTAAGGGTACTTGGTTACAAAGGTAAAAATTCCATGAACCTATCTTGAGTAGACAAATTGTTGTTATGTTATTTTCGTTTCATAGGAGTTAAGAAAGAAAATACTATTTTTTATGACATTATATCTGATTATGCCCTTACTAGAAAAAGAGAAGAGAGAAGAGAGTGTTGGAAGAAGGAGATCAAACAGGTGTGGGATACACATGGAATAGCTAAAACCCTCCAATATGAATTCACTTCTTTGGAATGCTAAAATAAATGCGTATTATATTGTATACTAATTTAAATTTTTTAGGGAGAAATAAGGGTATAGAGATAATTTTTATTGGAAAATGTTTGGCATCTTGATACTCTCACTGAGTAAATTAATTTTAATGTTTTTTGATGGTGGATTACAAACCCTTTTTTTTTTTTTTTTTTTTTTAAATGCAATAACATACTAAGTAGTGAAGCACTGGCATCCATCTAGTTAATATATAAATACCACTTATTCTCATAGATATCTTTGGAACTACTAAACCTTTGAGCATGAAAGTTTGTAGGTAGGTTCCTCATCTTGACTCCCATCTTGAATCTTGATTCAAGATAGTGTTCATGTATGTATTTAGATCCAAGTTCTACTGAGATAATAATAAACATATTTGGTATGTTAAATTCTCTAATAATATTGATGTCTATCGAAAACCCTTTGGCATCTAGATATTCTTGCTTAGTAAAATAATGTTAATGTTTTTTTTTGTCAGTAGTTAATACATGCACTGATGCTGGACCGAAGCTAGAGCTGCACCGATGAAAATTAAAATTTTTGGAAAGGAGTTAGTTTTTACTCTGCTTGCACACTATGAAGTTATTTTTCATGCAAATCAGCCTGATAGCTGTGGTTCCTCAAAGAGGTAGAAGTTGGAGTTAACACTTATTTTAAAAAATTGTACTTAACATATATGATTAACATTTTTCATTTTATGAAACAACAGACATCTTATATAAAAATTATTGACAGTGACAGTTTGAATACATATTTAACCCTCGGGTGCGCGTGGTCTAATAGAGACATGAGGCCTTAATCTGTTTTAAATGCCCACACAACGGGTGAAATTAATATAATCATGAAAACATTTTAGCAAAATATTATAAATATTGGGTGTATATTCGTCCCCCGTATGCCAGAACCATGAATGTGCAAATTTTCATATTCTGGGTTTATTAGCTGTTTGGACTTGTTGTTTTATAATCTATGTTGTGCCAGACCCCGAATTCGTGCCTGCATTGTATCAGCTATTATTGACTGTTAGCAATTTGATGAATGTGAAATACTGAAACAATAAATGTACATTTTCAGGAAAGGGGGGGGGGGATGTTAGGGCCAAAAAAAATTGTCTAATTAATAAGCCCAATACCATGTTGCTGTAAATAAAAAAAATGAATAAAAATAGAAATAGAACAGCTGAAGCATGGAAAAAATGCTGAACATGGATCATAAACTTTAAAACGCCATTTCCCAACAATGTGGAATCTGTACATTCATGGTGGCATAAGGGGGACGATATGACCTAGTTTTTTGACACCCCCATAAAACAATCTATCTATATTATTAAAAAAGTTTTGTAAACAAACAAATGTGTCTAATTGTAAAATGTCAAATTGTGCGAAGGTTCAAGGCAGCGGCCGCTTTTCGACGAGCGAAGTGAATAGTGAGCAGGGCCCCCTAGTAAATTAATAAATAAATATTATAAATTTTGTTGTTTAATCTCATAATTTGCAATCACAAAATCAGTCAGTCTCAATAATAATGTTCATATTTTTATTTTGTTATGAATATTTTTTATTTTTAAATACAGGTACCATATTAATTTATTTTGTATCATATGCATTCATTTCACTAAAATTAGCGTAATAATACCATTTACGTGAAAGTGGCGCAGATCCCCTATCAAGCACAATGTCAAACAGTGACTGGTTCTCCTGATTAAAGCAAGATATGTTGCTAGAAAAATACCTATCTTCCAAACGCTCCCATTTCTATCTAAATGTCAGTTACTCTCAAATTTGGGTGTAACAGGACTGCATCTTCCCAGGGGTAAACATAAATTAAATAGACTGCATAGTTGTATGGCTAAAGAATGGGCACCTGCTTTTAAATATTCATTAATAAATCTCTTTTAAATATTCATTAATAAATATCTTTCCCCTCCACTTGCCTTTCCATCCCTAAGATTTCTTATAATACTCTCCACTTCAACTTATAAATTTTCACTAACACCTAGGTTAATATTATTTATTTCTAACTCTTCATTTAGTTTTCCCTTTTTTTTGTACCCGCATTAGCTTTTAAACTATTATTATAAATGTATCACTTCACTACAAAACTTCTGCTTGTACCAGGTTGAAATTTTACATGCATGTTTCAATATTACATTAGATGATTAAAGTGAAGTCTTAATAAAATCGATACGTTAGAACGTAAGATATTAGTGAAAACGTTGTTTTCCCTATTTTACGTTTAGGTCCGCTTTAATAGTTTTAGCAATCTTTAACACTTCATAGCTGTGTCACTGTTGGTTTTACTAAAACATTGTATTTGAATTTTTTTTTGTTTCATCTAAAGGTCATATAACACGTCAGACGTGTGCAACTTTCTCTTCAGTCTGATTCTATCACTCATTATAGATTGGTGTGGTACATAGCTTCTTCGCATCGTGTCACATACAAACCACTATTGTCTAATATGTTCCCCGTTTTTTTTTTAATCTGTCAAAATTGTTTGGATTTTTTACATAAATTAAAGTATCAATTTAGCAAAAGTTAAAGAGCGCAGACGGTTCAAATTAATCTAGGACTATCTGCAGACAACTTTCAATAAACTATAAAAGTTTCATACAAATAAGATAAGTACTTTTGAAGTTATAGGTGTAAATAAATGTATGTTTGTGCGCATATGGAAGAGAAACACATTAGCGCAGAAGATTGAGACTCGTATGGGACAACAATGAGCTAATTATGGCCTACCATCCAAATTTCCTTAAAAAATCGAGCGTGTAGTATTTAAAATATGTTGGTTCGCAAAAATCGAACGACAGACAGACACAGAACGAAAAATGATCCCTGATGTCTGAAACGGATGTCTGTCTTGGAATTTTTGAAATCAGAGATCTAAAATTTTTTTGTTCTTCAGAACGATCGCACATAGCTTCCGTTACCTTCGGTATATCAGTTCTCGTATTCTTTTTCTCGTATACGAGTTCATAATTACTTAGCCAAGAGTTTTTCATTTATTAGTTTTTGTATATATATTTAATTATTGTAGAAAATTTCATTAAAATATATCATATTTATCATATGGACAGGGAATCAACTATTTTTTCAGGAACTAGATTTTTTCCGGGAAAACAGCTTATATCGTTAGATTCGTATTTAAATGTACTGCATTTTAGAATTTTTTAATCAAAACGTTGGAACCGTTTTTGTTGGAACCAAGACATACTTATTTTCAGAGTTTTTGGGTGGTAGCGCCCCCAAATTTGGAGCTAAAATATGTAAATACATCAAAATCTCAAAATATACTTTCTCTACACAATACTTATTAATACACACAATACTTTCTCTTTATATGAAAAAGTAAAAAGTAGATAAAAATACATTTTCCATTTTATAACTGCATAAATCAATTATGGCATACGCTGGTAAAACATTGTCTTTACCTAATACAGTAAAATATACCTCTACTTTTCATAAACCCTCTGCCCGGAACATGATTTCCACCCCAAGTTTCGGAACATAAGTATTTTTTACCAACACCATATTTTTTCCACATTTTGTAGGTTAAAGTTTCATTAGACGTTCAATATATGACACGCACACTTAGTAGAAAACATAATTAAAGACCTTTATAGCTTTCCATTTATAAAAATCATTAAAATGGTGGTAAAAATTATCATCGGAGTGCTAGAACAATGGTAAAAATCTAGGTTTTGTGATAGAACATCGGTAAATCTAACCAAATACGAAATACTGCTAGATATAATACATAGACTTTTGCAATATGGATGATTATGCCCAGAAAAAATCAGGTAGCGGAGCGGCAACAGTCTCTCCTTTATGGTAAGATGTCCACTGAAAGTGTCTTCGGGCCTCAACCTTCTACGTTCACTTAAAGTGCTACCGGTGAATATTTAGTATAGCGGTTAAAAATAACAATGCTCCAGGCAGAGGGTAAACTTGAAATATATAATTATATAACATTTTTTTTTTTCACTCTGATGTACTGTCCTTCCAAAAATAATCTAAAAATTTGATTGTGATAGAATTTTCGGTACAAATATCTTTAGTTTCACAACACTAACTAATCGAGTAATAAATTAACAAACTTATAACTTAAAGTTAATTTAAAAATGCCTTTTCATCACACTATAACATTGTTAAAGAGGTTTGTAAATGGTACAGATAATTTATAAATAAATAAAACGTCAATGTAGTCCATCTAAAAAAAGGGATTAAGAATGCCGAGGCACCCCAATGATTGTTGTCACTTACAATACAACTGTAATTACAAAAGATTTATGAAAAAAATAACTTTTTGGTAAGGCCTCTAAGTACATTTTCCAATGAGGGCGCACCGGCCCAGGGGCCGGCGGGCCAGTCCGCCCCTGTGAATGTATGACATAAGAACTACTAATGTCAGTGCTCGATCTCTCAAAGAGGTACCCCCATTGGCCATTATACTCAAACTGAATGGCAAAAGGCAGGTATAATATACTTACCAGAAGACACCTGGGTGACGACGAAAAGTATAGGCAATTTTTTAGGCTGAATATACTGCAGTTTGATTATATAATGGACCTGGTGAAAGGTGTAAGGCCATATAGTTCTTGTTCGCAATAGACTTGATGTCATATACGCATGTAAACTTTGGGACTTCTTCCAAGCGGTCATCCTCTTTGACACTAGAAACTACGTTTTTCCCCGCCATTGTGAAAAAAGAAAAAAAAAACTAGAAACAGATTTTTACAAGAAGAGTAGAAGCCAAAATACAACAGAGCAGCACGAGGGTTTGCAGCTATACTGCTCTTCAAGTAGTAGTTTGCAGCTGATTTATGCAGGGGCGTCTGACTCATAGGAAAACACCTCTTAATAGATTAAGTCAGCATTTTTTCCTGTACCGAAATTCCAATTGATAATGTTTGGCGAGCGTTGGTCGCGAATGCTTGGGTAGATAATGTTGTCTATAATGAACTCGTCCTGGGCATTGGCAAAATGAACAAGTGTGCCAAATTTCACCAAAATCAGTCAAATTTTACTCAAGTTACGTCACACTTTTCACAGCCAGGATCCATAGTTTGTTGAATGTAAAACTCTTGCTTGCGCTCGCTTCAAATATTAAAAGGGTTTAAGTATGCCTTTAATTTCTTCAGTAATATTTTCCGAATTTTCTTTCAGATTTTCTGAGTCTCCCTTTTCATTTAGTTCTTTTGTCCTTTCTTACGAGGTGCTCTATATCGTGAGGCTTTTTCTTATTAAATTCATTGTTTGTTTCTTCTGTATAGGTTTCATATAGTTTTATTGACTATAAGTTTATTATAAGCATGATTTACGTTTAATCTAGCTTGTTTCATGATGGGAACAAGGTCTTTTCCATTTCTTACTATTCTCTGTCCTCTTTAAACAGGTCTTCAAAAATAATTATATCTGTTCCTTTTAGATTACTTCTGGCAGCTAATACTTACTTATACATTTTATGAAATCAATGTCATGATTACTAATAATCTATCTTCATTGTGCTGTTTAGAATTCCGAATATTTCATCTTCTATTTCCTTCTTATCATTGTTTTTTTCTTCACACTATTAAGTATTATATTCTTAATTCTATCCTTTTTCGGTTTGTAGTTAACCGTTTTCTTCACCTCTTCTACTTTTGTACCTATTATAGCTTCATTTATATTTGAAATGGCTTCAATTTTTTTCTTCAATTTTATCTAAACAAGTTCGTATATCATCAGACATTTTTTATTTTCATCTTGAATAACATTTCTCATAATTTCCTTCATCTTTAACCCATTTTAATATTCTTATATATATATTTTTACAATATCTCATTTGAAGTATGATATATCTTATAGTTTTGATAATATAAATAAAGTTTAAGTTGAGATTTTGTTTTTTGCGCTAGAATTCGAGGTGGGGGTGGAGTCGTCTAAACAGAGATCTTATATAGATTTTAAGATCTACGTAGAGAATTTCCAATTAGTCACTTTCTTAGTTGGTAACACTGAAATTATTTTTATTATTTCTGTTTTTGCTTAAAATGTTCAAAGTTCAAAAACAAATTGTATAAATTCATTAATCGTGTAAATTCATTTGATAATTTTTTAGCATAAAAGTTCGCTGATTTATTGACACTAATTATAATATTTATAAAATGGGATAAGACTAAAATTTTTAGAATTTACGGAGCCGAACTTTTTACGTCTTATCTTTGGGAAAATCCCGTGCAAACTCCACCTATTCTTCTTATACGGTAATAATTACTTTTAAATTAAATATGCACTATTTGGCCCCCCTATTTCTAATTGTTCGATTTACTTGGACTTTTTTTTAACTTTTCCTTTTTACATTATACGAACGATTCCGGTTGTAGCATCTCGATAAATTACATAAGAACCTATTTCGAACCCTAAGAAATAGGTGGGCCAAATATTTATTGCAGATTTACCGTCATTACCTACTGAATTACAAACATTTATTATGACAATTTTTAGACTGAAATTTGAGTTAGAGACAAGGTTAACGGCTAAACATTACAAAAAGAATCAAGTTTTTGTTTGAATCGTTATAAATGTTCAATATGGCCATTTCTGGCTATGCAGCACAAGTCCAATCTTGGCATGGCTTCCCCCTTCCCCCCGAATTCACGGTATGATTTATAGATTTCTGTACGAAGTACGAAAAGAATCCTTATAACGGCTCTCTCTGTCTTCCGTTGGCATGTTTAAATTCATTAACTACCATAGCTAAGAACATGAAATTCGGCACACAGGTGCATCTCGGCATTTGTGACAATAGTACACTTTTTGGAGTTTTCACACTTAATATTTCTATGATGGCGGCCAATATGGCGACTAACAAAAAGTTTATAGTCACCATGACATGTTATACATCAATTTAATGGTCTTGAAGGGTAGAAAAAGAATATGCAACTATTAAAATTTCACACTTAATATTTTCAATATGGCGGGCGACTAAAAAAAGTTTTTAGTAACTATGACATGTTATTTATCAATTTAAAGGTATTGAAGGGTAGAAAAAGAATATGCAATTATTAAAATTTTCAAGATGGCGGCCAATATGGCGGGTGACTAAACATTGTCTTAGTTTCCATAACATGTTATACATCAATTTAAAGGTCTTGAAGAATAGAAAAGAATATTACTATTAAAATTAGGGTAATTTTATTACACTTAATAATTTTAACTTTAATGTACAGAAACCACCGATTATCGCCCCACTTACTTACGTGAAGCGCGCCTTACTTGTTTAGATTTTTGTACTAAGTATACGAAAAGAAACCTTATTATAATGGCTCTCTGTCTTCCATTGGCATGTTTAAATTCATAAACTACTTTAGCTAGGAACATGAAATTCGGCTCACAGGTGCATCTCGGCATTTGTGACAACACTACACTTTTTGGAGTTTTCACACTTAATATTTCCAAGATGGCGGCCAATATGGCGACTAACAAAAAGTTTATAGTCACCATGACATGTTATACATCAATTTAAAGGTCATAAAGTGTAGAAAAAGAATATGCTACTATTAAAATTTCACGCTTAATAGTTTCAAGATTGCGGCCAATCAAGCGGGCGATTAAAAAAAGTTTTTAGTCACCATGACATGTTATATATCAATTTAAAGGTATTGAAGGGTAGAAAAAGAATATGCAACTATTAAAATTTTACACTTAATTAATTTAACTTAATCGTATAGAAACCAGCGATTATTTACGTGAAGTGAGCCTTACTTGTTTTTGTGTAGGGGTTCATAAAAGACATGTCATTTGTGCCTCCCCTTCCCCGTGAAATGGCGGAGATAAAAACACGCATTCGATTTGATTACACGTGACATGCTTGACAGAGTCTGTGAAAAATTCGACTAAGATTTGACGTACGGCCCATGTCTCTAAACCAATTTTCAGTCATTTTTTTTTCAATCACCCTGTATAAAGGATTAGTGATTAATATGTCTGAAAGGCTTAAGGCACTCTCTTTAAAAAATACAAATAAAAATCGGTCAAACTTTCTCAAATTGTTGAAACTGTATTTAAATTCCACAATATCTCATTTAATTGGATTTAAAATATAAAGAAAAAGCGTTCAACAACTGGTTGTTGACTTTTTGTTTACGATTTTCAAATAAACTCAGATTTATTTTCATCAATATCTTGGAAACTAGATTTTTCCCGGGATAACTGCTTATATCGTTAGATTCGTATGTTAATGGACTACATTTTAGAATTTTTTTTAATCAAAATGGTCGAAACCGCTTTCGAGGAAAAAATTTCAAGTTATTTTCAGAGTTTTTGGGGGGTACCGCCCCCAAATTTGGAGCTAAATTCATTTCTCGATTTTACCTCGGGGTATGATTTTTCTGAAGATGTTTGCCAAATTTTGTCAAAATCGGCCCTGTATATTAGGCTCCAAGCGTTCGCAGTGACTGACAGTCATTTTTTAAAAACCACTTTTTTAGGCACAGGGGACCTCAAAACGTGTAAATCCATCAAAATCTCAAAATCGAATTTCGTTGTCATCACAATACTTTCTCTTTATATGAGAAAGTAAAAATGTGATAATACTTTTACAAAATTAAGATTTTATATATTTATTTTGTAAAATTAAAGTGTGTTACAATTACAGCTCGGGTGGCTGTAGCATGAAGTCGAAAGTTTACGCCAGTTATAGTAAGACAAACAAATTTCTAAAATTTCAAGTATCTGAAATTAAGTACTCTTACGTCTATGCTCATTAAAATAACCTTTTATGATGTTTTTTCTGACAAATTAAAATTATTATTTGCTGGCAGGATTTAAACACGAATGTAACGATATTTTTTATTAGATTGCACCTCAATTTGCTAATTTATCTTATCAAATTACTTTTATACTTTCTATTCATTTCAAAATTAATTTTAAATGATTTGAGATAACATTTTTGTCACAATGATGAATCATATGAAGCTTTTATAATTCTAGATGGAAGAAAAAAAGAAAGTTATGGAATACTACTGATTGCTTCTAGGAAAATAAAAGTTTAAATGTTATTAGACAAGTCTAACATCATATCTAAGATTGATATTGTCTATGTCTATGATGACATGTGTCTAAGTATTGTCTGTACGTCAGAGTGTGTCTATAGAGAGTGAAACATATCTAGACTTGTCTGTAGGAACGACAATCAATGTGTCTTTCCCACTTTTTGCTTTATCTAAAATTAAAAACCCATTTATCTCATTCTACTAACACTAACACAATGTGTATCACAACCTTGTAATTTCATCATATTATTACAGTGAGAGGGTTTCAAACCATCCTATTGCATCGTCTAGTTGAATTTATCATGTGTAATTTATCATTTCAATTCTTGTTCCATTTGTTTGTACGCTTTTTGTTCCTTTTATGTCTGCTTTAAGTTTGCACAATAAATTTAAAGTAAAAAGAAAAATATAATAAATAAATTACAATTATTTATTTTTTTCAAATTCACAACATTTTACAAACAATCTAAATCTAGACTCACACACACATATATTAAATGAAATATTTCTTTTGTCTTTGCATTTCTCAGTTTGGCCTAATATTTTGTAGATTCCAGATTCACGTGGTTTAATGAAGATCAAGCTAAAATAAAATAATACCTAAGTTCTAGTGTTCTGATAAAAGGGGGGGGGGGATCCATGATCTCTCTTTCTGTCTGTTATTGGCAGAGCAACAATTGAGTTTGTCCGATTTGAATGAAATTTGGCAGTTAGATATCGTTACCTGTCGTAAAACATATAGGCTATATATCGATTTAGACTTAAAAAAATTTAGTTGTAAAATATAGCGAAAATATAAAATATATAGCGATTTTAGGGTATATTTTCTTTTTACTTTCTGTAGGCAAAAACCGAGGACTCTTATTAATTCCTTTAAATTCCTGACCTCCGAAAGTACCCAACACCAAAATTTGAAACTTAGCAGTTATAATATGTATAATAAATAATCCAGACACAGGAAGATTATACGGAAGTCCCAAAAATGCATTCCTCAAAAACTATAGGGTTAAAGTTTTAGAGGACGCAATTATGTTTTGCACCAAAATTCCAGGACAGTTTAGTTATCATGGAACATTTATGGTTCCGTATCTGTTCATCATTTTTTTCAAACCATCATATCTTAAAAACAACTCGTCCGATTTAAATAATTTTTTTTGTTGTGGGTCATAATTAGTCCATTATTGGTCCCACATAAGTTTCAACATTCTACGTCCATTAGTTTCTCTTCCACAAATACAGCAATTAAATTAAATAAAGAATAAGATCAGTAATAATAAGATCAATAATAAATTAATAAGATCAATTTGTGCCTTCTTCTGTTTGTCTTCTTATGGTCATCAAACTTATACACTCTTGTACTAGATGTTTGAGATCAGCATAGAACTTGTCAAACGGTTTTTGTTGTTTCTGATTTCTACTCTACTCTACGAAACACTGACATCTCGTTCTCCTTTAGAACACAATGGCTTTCTAGAAGATTTAAAAATGCTAGGATATAGGATGAAAAGGTGAATATTGGCGGTAAAAATCACTATAGTCATAAAATGTTATATTTGTTTGTAATCTACTCTTCAGTAGCTTTCATTTGATACCCATCTCGAATATTAAAAAAAGGAGCTTTGCACATATTTTGCGCATTACGCATGCGCACATTAAATGTTTAACTTCTCAATATTTTATACGTGTGGGTCAAATAGTTAAGGCAGTAGTTTAAATTTCGCATTTCTATAGCGTGAACGGATCGGGGGATATGAACCAAAGTTCGATGGACAGACACACATAAACCTCGGCATAAGGGTTTCGAGGATGATCTACGAAACCCTAAAAACGTGTCAAAACATAATAAAGTGAGTTTTCATGGAAGCACAATATAAATTAAACTAAAAAATGTCAACACTAGTATTACTCGCACTAAACTTTCTTCTATACGAGTACATGACTACTTGGTCCAGTGTTTTCAATTTGTTAGTTGTTCCAAATTTGTATGATTACATTTATAAATGATTGAATATTTCATCAAAATTGATTATAAAAATTACTCCACCTCGACGGGCCATTGAACCCGACTTCTCACTATGTGTTTATAGCTGTTATTTCATGAACTAGATTTTTCCCGGGAAAACTACTTTTAATGTTAGATTGGTATTTAAATAGACAGCACTAACATTTGTTAAAAAATGTAAAAACTACTCTAATGAGTTAATCTTCTCAGATACTCTATTATAACCCCTTAAGAAATCTGCAAACATTTTCATAAAAATTTTCTTAGACCTGATTTTTCATAAATTTCTCGAACAACAAATGGGTAATAATAAAATGTCAGGAAAAATCCTTCAAAAACATTTCCTGTAAGTTATGAATTTGGGTAAACTAAAACGGGTCTTGAGGGCAGCCTTTACCCTTGCCCTAAAAATAGATTTCGGAGAAAAAGCGAGGGAAAACGGGTGGAATGAGTAAGGACCTTGAGAAAATTCTAAGTCTCAAGAAAACAGGATTCTTAAGATTTTATTTTCCTTTAATGTAATAAAAACGATATAAATCAGATTTTTCCTCTTCTAAGAAATATGATATGATGTTTTTTGTCCTTTCTTAGAAATGAGATTTTTTCGTAGAAGAAAAAATTAAAGTTTTCCTAATAAATGAATAATATTTATTTGTTTTTAAATTTGTCACCATAAATGGAGATATAATGGTACTTATAACATTTGATTTATCGGACTAATACCATTTGATTTATTTATTAGGGTTCGTATGCAAAACGAGGCACCTTATAATTAACTGTGTTTGTGTCTGTCTGTCGTTATGGCATCTTATCTCCGAAAGTACCCATCACAATAATTTGAAATTTCTAGTTATGTTTAATGTGTAATAACAATACCAAAACTACGGAAAAATATCTGGAAGACACAAAAACCATCCCTCAAAAACAAGGGGTTTAAGTTTAAGGGCTAACTTTTTTTATGGTCGTGCGTCACGTAGAGGTATTAAATGAAAGAGGAGGACTTCCTAAGTACATATCAGTATATTTTTTGGTTTTGCTGTTGCACCTATACATCATGCGAAGTATGTCGTTGAAAACTGCTCTTTTCGTGTTCCTCTTGGATTTTTGCTCCCGATCGTACTGAATGTAACGGAAGCTATGTGATCTACTGAAGAACGAAAATATTTTATGTCAAGACAGAAATATGTTTCTTTATAAATATGTTCTTCTTTATATCAGGGATCATTTTTGGTTCCGTGTCTGTCTGTCGGTTTGTCGCTAAATTTTTGCGAACCAACATAGGTATATCTTAAAAACTACACGTCCGATTTTAATGAAATTTGTATGGTAGGCCTTAATTAGCTCACTGTTGGTCTTATATAAGTTTCAACCTTCTGCACTTCCAAGACAGAAAGCCGAGACAGAAAGAAAAATTCCAGAAAGAAAAAACGAGAAGAAGAAAAATTCCAAGACAGAAAGCCGTCTCAGACATCAGGGTACGTTTTGGGTCCCGTGTCTGCGTAGACACAGAACTAACAGCATATATCTTAAAGTTATTCGTCCGTTTTTAATGAAATTTTGATGGTATAGGTCATAATTTGCCAGGTTTTTTGCCATTTTTTTCTCTTCCACATGCGCACAAACATACATTTATTTATACCTTTAGCTTCAAAAGTACTTATCTGATTTTTATGAAACTTTTATAGTTTATCGAAAGTAACCTGCAGATATAGTCTCAGATATTTTTGAACCGTCTGCGCTCTTCAACTTTTGCTAAATTGGTACTTTATTCCATGTAAAAATCAAAACAATTTTAACAGATTAAAAAAACAGTAGAAACAAATTAGACAATAATGGCTTGTAAAAGCATAAAATCAATTAAGTACGTGAAAGGATGCGAGGAAGCTATGTGCCACTCCAATTGACAGTCTTTTTTTTTTTTTTTTTTTACATCAACAATTATATCTAAAAAGAAATCACAGTTATACTTTGTTAAACAACAAGAAACGAATTTTAAGGATTTTTTCATACTTCAAATATTTTGTAAGAAAAGATTCACCCCCTCCAAAAATCTTAAAAATTATAATCTTGGTAACAGTTTGAGCTAGGGACTTCGGAGTAGTTCCATTATGACTGTTTGGACAACAAAACTCCTGTAAAGGCGTTTCGCGTCATTATCATTATAATAGACCGTTGCGTTGCTAGTAAAAGTAGACACCGTTGCGTTGCTAGTCAAAGTAGTCACCGTTGCGTTGCTAGTAAAAGTAATAGTCTAGGAGATAGCGTGCAAAAAAGGGTCTGACTAACATCAAGCTAGAATTTTGTATACAACTACATCTTTTAGCACCTTTTAAGAATATGTGATCGGCTAAGTTCGTCTGCAGGACATAGCTTGGTAATAGGCGTTTGGAAAAAAACAAACCGGTGGAGAGCGGCCAAGTCTCACCAATTATGGTGGGCAATGTGATTTTCTTGATCCTGAGTACAGAATTAGTTAGTAGACCGAAAATCAAGTTGATGTTAGTTTGTTCCTTGACAGGTGGTCACGTTGATTTTTAGTAATATTTGAATAACTAACCTATCAAGTGTGAAAAATTACATCGACTTGCCAAGCTATGTCCGACCACATATTCTTAAAAGGCGCTAAATGATTGACTTGTATACAAAATTCTATCTTGATGTTAGTCAGACACTTTTTTGCACCCTATCTCCTGGACTATAGATACCGTTGAAAAAAAAAAGATTTTTTTTTTTTATTAAAAAATAAAAAATCATGCATTTAAGGGTTAATAGCATCGAGTTCGGGATATTATACTGTTTTAAAATGTCTACAGCTAGTCCCCATTGTCCCTAGAATAAGGAAAACAAAATATTTGAAAGAATGAATAAAAACGTTTTTAAAATTTAAAAATCATAATTTTTGGACAGTATACTTAAATGAAATTAAGATAAAGTATTTTGAATATCTACACCAAATGTCATAGAAATCGGTCCTGTAGTTAAGGCTTTAACTAGCACAGACGATAAATAGGCTGAATTTTAAATACAATGAACAAAAACAAGACAACAACAAACAAAAACTAAGACATTATTATTTTTTTATTTTTTTTTTTTTTTGGAGGGCCTTAATCTCTAAATCTCAAACCAAATTTTCGCGCCTGAAATTATGAAAACAAATTAAAACAACGTTTTAGTTTTCCGTTTACGCTTTGTTTTTTTAGACTTGAGATGCATTTAAAAATACTAAAAGTAATAAAGATAATGTTGGTAATGAAGTAAAATTTATTACTCGGGTCTAAGCTGTGAAGTAATAAAGTTTATAACGGCTATATATTTTTCCCCTAAAACCGTTTAGTGTAACAAAGTAGAACTTATTAGAGTGATATTTTTTTTTCTCTTCCATTAATGTTTATTTAATTAAGATTCCTTTCTATTAAGGTTACAAGAAGAGATTTATCTAGAGATTTTTAATTACTATAGGTGTTACTAAAAACAACTGTTAGAACTATTAATTTAATTAATTTTAATTAAATTAAATTTAATTTAATCTTAAATATATGCCTATAAGATTGGAGTGGTGATACACACATTTACACATCATCTGCATCACACATTATCACACATCATCTTACATTTATCTGATTGGGCTCAAATTTTGTAATTACACTAAATGAGTAGTCCTTATAACGAATTTAATGTTAGAACATTTTTATATTTGTTTGTCTGTGTGTCAATCACGTCGAAACGGCTAAACAGATTTAATTGGGTTTTTGGGTACAATGTTATGCTCAATTCTCTAAAATAGAGTGGGGTTTCTATGTTGTAAAATATTTGATTGTTTACATGAAAACACAGTGATGACAGAAATATAAATACAATTGTAAAATATAAAATAAAGCAGAGCCACAACACTGGACATTTTCTACAGGTCAGTTTCCTGTTTCTTACTTCCCTCCCAAATTTACTCTGATATACCGTGGGAAAAACTCTACTATATTTAGCTGATACAATAATAAATTATATTATATTCCAAAATGTAAACAAACTCTTTCCTATCACATCAAAATAATGTATACATTTAAAAAATATAAACGCTTATAACTTTTGAACAACCTATTCAATTTATTTTGAAAAGGGTTGTTGCATTTTGTTTTTTTATGTTAAAACAGTTTCTAACAATTTTTCATTTGTTGAAATTGTTCAGATTATTTTTACGTTAAAGTTTCAAAGTTTAAAACTCAATATCTGCAAAATGGTGGCAGATATCAATATGAAATTTAGTGGAAATAATTGTCTTGTATAGAGGTATAATTTGTACACATTTTTCAAAAAAAAAATTATGCAAAATTTTGCTTTATTTTAATTGATATTTTTTAAATTAATTTTTGCTGGCTCACCAGAAAGGGGTTAATTCCGTCACAAATTTATGATTTTCCGGGCGGCACAACTATAGGACTGATTTATGTACCAAGTTTCAACTCCCTAGCTTAATATTGTGGAAGTTTGGCGTGACACATACACATACAGACGTCCAGCTAAAAAACATATCAAATGATATTAAAAGCGCACCCAGAACTAATTCGGTTGAAATCTTGGTTTCGGAGTTTTTAGGTGAAAATAAAACTATTTATTCCTATAAACTTCTTGAGGGAAAGTAAAAAAGAAATTTATTAAAATAAAATCATTTGTACTCATAGTTGAAGAATAATTCTTACAGGGGTGCAACTTTGATAACTTTGGATTAATTGTTTTAAGGATCATATAGGTGAATAAAATTAACAATTAGTTAAATAATAAAAGGTTATATTTCACCCCTTACGGGCATATTCTAAGTATATATTTTATTGAAATTGAATCACTTTATTTTTGGATGGATAAGAAACTACTGGCTAAATTAGAGAGGGATATAAAATCAAATATAACGCAAGCTAGGCTTTGAGGTTAGTAAAAAGAAAATTATTTTGTAAAGTGATGTGTAAGTTATAGCTTTATTAATTTAAAATATTTTAATATTATTATTTATTTTAGGTCTAATGATGCGTAAGGGGTGAAATATAACCTATTTTTAACTAATTGGTAATTTAAATCAAATTATAATTATTATTAACTACGGGAAACAGACAGAGAAAAATATCCCCGCGCTGGAGTCTATTACTACGTTCACACATCGTTTTGAAAGCGTTTCGGATCCAATTCGTTTTGCGTTCATACAACAAAAAATACAGGTGAACGAAATATTTGTTTTCGAAATCTCGTAACGGTGACGTCACGAGTAAAACCTTCTTTCTTGTTACCCAATATGTCCGCGAAATTTTACATTTTATTTACAAGTTATTAAAAGTTTTTACAGGTTCTTTATAGTATTAAATTTTCTTTAAAAACTTTTTTGCAGTTAAAAAAAAAGCAACGGAAGCTCACGAAAACAAAGAACTTAAAAAGTGGAAAAGAGTAAAATAACCTGAAACCTCGATCCCCTCCACGACCTGTTCACACGAGCGTTTTGAATTCGATCCCCCGTTCCGATCACGTATTTTTGGTGGATCGGATCTTAACCGATACGATCCGTCGATCTCCGTTCGTACAGCGTTATGAACTAGCGGATCGTTTTCAAAACCGTTTCCAAAACGATGTGTGAACGTAGTATATTTTTCTGTCTGTTTCCCGTAGTTAATAATAATTATAATTTGATTTAAATTAAAATTTAATCGTTCCGTAGTATGAATACTACCAAAATCGTAAAATATGAATTTCTAATTGGTAATTTTACTCACCTATATGATCCTTAAAAAAAGTAATCCATAATTTGTATTCTTGTCCTGTCCATGCAATTCTCGGTTTCACCTAATAGTTCGTATTCTCTTTTTCTCTTTTCAGGATTTATCTTATTCTTTTACTTCCCGATCAACACATGAGTAGTTCATTGCAGGATCCAGCCAGCCACTTTAATCATCTCGTTATGATCAGAAGCGTGACTCATGTCTCACCTCTCTGGGATTCAAACACCAGATATCTCGGTGAGTATTTTTTATATTTTAAATAAAACTCAAATACTCAAATTTAATGCGATTTTTATTATTTTATGCGACTAAATACTCGTATATATCTTAAGCAAATTTTGTTGATGCATTATTAAAGTTAAGATAGAATAGTATAGAGAGATCTTTAATAGAAAGCGCCCACTGACGCAACGAGACCTATAATAGTGACAATATGTTTATACAATATACACTTAAAGACAATAATATATGCTTTAGTTTTGGCTCAAGGCTATTAATAATAATAATATTAAAATGATCGGAAATGGAGGCTACAGTGTTAAAAATTAGTTGTAAATGTTGGAAAATAATTGACTCGAGGGTTATCTTTTTTATTCTTCCTTATAATATTTTTATTTTTGTAATCAAAACGCTTTTGTTATCTTCCGCTTTTCTTCATTTTCCATGTCACTCCAAAACATAAAACGAACGTTCCTCAAGAGGTGCTTCCGAAGTATAACAATGATTACCGAAAACTTCCCTTTCAGAAGACTTGTCAAGACTGTGAGCCACGTGGAAGTAACCCCATCCCCCACTCTCTAAGTCCACGTGGAACCAACCCCCTTCCCTTAACTCTATCCACGTGTCCTTCTACCTCCATGGTTTCATTCATGGATTTCTTTACCGAGTTTCTTCCTCTCAGTTGAGCTTACCCCATTAATAATCCCATTTAACCTCTGACCTAGTTTGGAATCATGATCACTAGGGCCTTATTCTCCTTTAGTCCCACGAGTAAAGAACCTCCCACCATGGTTAAACCCTTTAAGAAAGGAAGCTCACGTCTCACCGACTTTTTTTTATTACAGTCTGTCAATTTTCCACTTTTCTTGTACCTTCTGAATAATCGATTGAGTGTGATAGAATTAATTATTTTTAGACGTTATTAAATGTTAGTAATAAGTTTTTTTATTCAATTGTTCGTGTTAAAATGATAAATAATGATTAAATAGTGTTATAATGATTTATAAATTAGCAAGTATTGTTGATGATAAGTATAAAATACAAAAATTGTCACATTAGAGGTTATAATATGTAAAAGGCAATACCTAACTGACTGATGAATAGTCGCTTTTAAACACAATTCTCCTATGGCGATTATAGCTCCGCGATTATTGTTTAGCTAGATACCAGATTCGGATTATGGTTGATGATAAATAAATAGATACATACATTGAATTCAACTCAGGAATAAAAACTTAATCTGTATTGTGTGCAATATTCTCTAGGATTTCTCTTGTGTGACGAGGTATTTTTTTTTTTTTTAATTATAAATCATTGCCATTCGGCATCCACTTTCATTCCAATATAAATGAAAATTTGTTTAGATTTGTAGGTCTTCAAATAAATATAATGATTAGACAGAATATAATTAAAGATATCAACAACTTAATAAAACTACTAGACTAAATAAAGGCAGACAATGTTATCAAAACTAAACAGTCCTACTGTAATCAACTTCTTAGTAAGAATGCCTTAAAACGGCGTTAATGGTTTTTGAAAATTTGAAAACAAACAAATAAATAACACAAAGGGAATTTATTACTTTTGAAGAATTAAGGAAATGGACAGTAATAGGACGATGTTATTAACAGACCAAGAATTTTAACAAAGAATTCCGAATTTAGGCCGGAAGTGAATTAAATTATAAACGAAGTTGGGTTGAGGGTAAAACCATAAAGGCCTAATAAATTAGCATTTTCAACATTTACGAGGGTTGAAATGCCGCTTTTTCCCATTCCAAGTTTCACAACAATTAAATTAATCAGAATGTTTATGTGGTGGACTTGACAAAGTACTAGAGGCTTTGATTTAAAATAAAAGTTTTGAAGATGAAGAATATATTTAATCAAAACTTCTTTTAACTTAAGGGAGTCTGAGCACTATTAGTATTCTAAATAAAAATAAAATAGCTTATTAGCTATGTTTTCATGAAGGATTTGAAAGTCTTAAAAATTAAATGAAGACCCAGAATGTGAGCGTTTGCATAATGAATTTTAAAAATATTAATTTTTTAAAAAAAATTCTACCTAAAATTTTAGAAAACGGATTTAGAATTGAGCTGTCGATAAATATTACCTCCTTAAAAAGCCAGGTCACCAAATGAAATAGGTTAAAGAAATGTTGACTTTTATTTAAATTAAAAATGGCTCTAAACATAAGTTTAGTCTACTCTTCTCTTTCTAAATCACTGGACTCGTCTTTGATTACAGAGCGTTATTACTAATATAAAAAGATTGTATAAAAGTCAAAGAAAGAATATTATGTTTTAAAACCTTTTCGCTCTAGCTGGGTTGGCTTCAACACTTAAGCATAAAAATGAGGTGATGACACTCGTAAAGATTTTGATGTTATAGCATTTTATCCTTTAGGTTATTTTTGTTGAAGGAAAGGTTGCATGGTTTACAGGAAAAGTGTAAAGTACAGCTAAGTGCCGTACTTAAGTAAGCATTTAGATGTAGACGTAGGTTTTTAAGAGTTGACTAGGAGTGTGTGTTTATTGTTTATTTTATCCTTAGTTTTCTAAAGGTTGGTAGAAGTTATTTATCTGTTTGTCTGTGCGCGTGGTTTATCTGTCTGCTGGAGTAAGGAATGTGTTTTTCTACGTCACACTCTGTATTTATGTTCCTTTATCTCACCTATACGTGTAAAAGTTTCACACCTTTCCACCTGCTTTTCCTTTATAATATGTAATAACTTTTCTGCAATATTCTACTGGATGAAAACGTCCAGGTTAGCCTTGTGATTCACAAATACTGCATTGTCGTTTTTCTATAGTTAAAAAGTAATTGTGTATTTTATTTTCATTAGGACGAATACTTGTCTTTGAATGAATAACTGAAGAACTTATATATAATAAGTTATAACTGAATATCGAGCTAAGCACAAACTTACATAATTTATTTTTTACTTTTTTATTTTTTAATTGTTTACCTACTTGTTTTTTATGTTTGTCAGTTTTAATTATTATGTAAGTTTGGACTTAGCTCGATATTTCTTGTTGGTTCTTTGGCACTGATGATGGCCTTTTGAAAGCTAAAAACTGCTTTGGCAATAATATTTTTTTTTTTCAATTTACGTGGTGAGACTGTTAGTGTTGTTCCTTTAAGATGACCTCATAGACGCTCCCATATCTAGCATATTAGGTTCTGTTTCTAATAGTAGCCTTTTCTTCTTTAAAGCGTAGTATAAGATGGTGGAACCTCCAATGAACTTAAAAGTGCAAGCTTAATGAACAAAACGCCAACATTTGTCACTATAGGTTTGCATAAAAGATTCACGCCAACTATTCCAATTCCAGGTACGAGTTTAAACAGTTATATGGAATCTGTAGTAGGCTCACTGTCGGAGGCTCTCGCCCAAGCTGACTGAATCCGTTATGGTGTCAGTTGTACATTGACAATATTTAGCTTTTATCAACGTAAACATAACAAGCTGTTCTCGGAATTTTTATATCAATCTCTATTTATATTTTATAGACGACTTGATCTGTTACAATATATATATATGATACTCAGTAGCCTGAGCTATAGAGGTTTAATCTGAGGATCCTTGTTCGAACTTAGAAGAATAGAAAAAGGTTAGGTAATTAATACATTAATTAATTAATTACTTATTCCAAAAGCACCTCTACTAAAATAGGTCAAAATTAAATAATACTAAATAGATCAAAGCCAATTAAATCTAAAGATTACACAAAAAAAAAAAAAAAAAAAAAAAAAAATACCAAAGATTACGATTTCAAAGGAAAAAGTGTTAGAATTCAAAAAACTACTTGACTGAGATCATTGACGAGACACTTATCGGAAATCGAAAAAAATAAACAAAGCGAAAAGTCAAATGACAACAGCAACAAAAAGGCAAAAAGGAAATAACAGAACTTCAAGCCAATCGGACCTGGATCTCATTTCAAACTTGTTCAAAGATATAAACTAGTAGATTGTACTTCTTGAAATTGGAGTCACTAAAATGGTTAGTGATTATTGATGACCTATTTATTTACGTATCCAGAAAAGCTGGACTGTGTAGATTTTTGTTTTTTTATCCGATCATTGGCGTAAAATGGCGTACACTCAGCCGTCTCGTGAAGGATAATGTAGTTATTATATAGATTGTCGACTATGAATAATATAAAACTTGTTGATTGATGATCTGTCAAAAGTAAAAATAAAAATTGTGGATTTTCCACATTTCCTTGGTAGGTTTAAAAGATTTTCTTTTAAAATTCTTTTTTATTCCTTGAAGAAGGAATTATATTATTACAAAACGTCGGTAAATCCACTTTGCTAAAAAAATATAGTGTATCTCAGAAGACACTTCACATCTACCAATTCTATAAATTGGTTAGAACAACTTTTACAACACGTTTATAAATTTTCCGCTAAAATGTCCTTTATTTAGTTTTCTCCTTGAATGTAACCTGTGACTTTTTCTTTTGTTCTTGAGTTGTCAAGTTTTTGTTCTTTTCTTTTGTTTGTTCTTTTCTTTTTACTGTCAGATTTCTCCAAGGGAATCTCGTGTCAAAGTTTGTTACACTTATTTGTTGTCATAATGTGGGGGGAGGGTAAAAGACAGTAGTGTAAAAATAAGTTATCAAAAAGTCAGGGTTTTCACACCTTAAGTCCTTAAGAAAAGGGAGAATAACTTGTGAACACGGAGTTTTTAACTTGACTAAGTTTAAAAGTCCACAAAGAAGTTAGTAATACTTTGCATCGGTGAACCCTTTAAACTTTTCATTCAATTTACCACCACTGGAAAGGACTGATTTCTTAGCTACAATTTTTCAAATTTGATCTTTGTTCCATGTCCTTTAACGCTACCTTTGTTTACAGTCACTCTATTAAAGGTATGTTCTTCTTTTACAAGAGTCATTTTTTTCTATTGGTACAGAATCTATGTGCCAAGTTTCAGGTCGATTAGATGACCGGAATAGGGTTAATTAGCCCTAAAAAGATTTTGGTAACAGGCACCCACAAACAAACAAAATTAAAATTATTAAATAGCATATAAAAAAGTAAATTCAATCAAACTACGAGTACATAGTCCAGATTTAATTATATTTTAAGAAAAATCTATGACTTAGTATACATTATACAAACGACAATGTCAACAGTTCTAAAGGCCCCCATACATGGTCAAAATGTTTGCGCAAACATCTTGACCGTGTATGGGGCTGTTTGATGTTGACGTGTATGGCCTAAATTTGCCCGACATCAGGTTTGCGCAAAATGTTTCATCGTGTATGGGGGCCTTAACGCAAACAAAGTAAATGGTAAACCATAGATTTTTTTTTCAAAGCGTGTTTTTAATTTTTTTTTTTTTTTTTTTTTTTTTTTTTTACAATTTCACTCAATAGCTCAATATTTGTTAATTAAACCAAGCCTATAACATGCGCCACATGTTAGCGTACACCACTACATTAAAATAAATGGATTTTGTTCAGCTATGTTTGCGTCTATAAAGTCGGGCCTGTGTCGACATACATCATACATTCATACAGACAGGAAAAAGTTATTGATTTTTTTTAATGTGAAAGTAATCCCAAAATTTTCCAATTCTGATCAACGTACAGACAAATCTTTAATTTCATATACATAGAGGTATAAAAAATAAAAAAGTTACTCCGTAAAAAATAAAATACGTTCTAAACCCACAACACTTGTAAGTGTTTACTGGCACTTCTTATAGATTGTTTCTCCCCTTATAAAAAAATAGAGGGGAGTATCAATCTAAAGAAGGTGTGCGAAATGTTCTTCTTTCGACTACTACTTACTTCCCTTATTTTTTTAACAAGTTCTTTATTGGCATAAGTAAAAAAAAAATATTTGTGTTTACCGGAGCCATAATGTTACTTCCCTTTTAATAATAGAAGTGTGATATTCCCTTGTCCCAAAGTATATTGAACTAAACATCCTTTTGTATTATTACAAAAATAGTTATTTAGTAAGTCATTTATATTCTGAAAAATAAAACATGGCGGAGTAGCAATCTAAAGAAGTACCCGTTTACTTTGATGGATTGCTCCTTTGGTAACATATAAAAGCATAATCAGTGCGATCTTGCATTTCTTGACTTTTGTATCTCAACGTATGTCTTCAAATTTAGAGTATTTAAGATATCGATGGTGTAAATGTAAAACCACGTAAGAAAATGTTCACTGAATAAATATTCAGGAGAGCGACAAAACTGATGTGCCCTCTCTGAAATATACAATCATTTCATCTATTTAGGGTCATTTCATTAGATTCCCGTTTATTTATTGCCATCATCATCATTTTTTATTTCCTTCTTTATTTATTTTCGCAATTGAAATCAAAAGTTCATAGATGATACGGGGTTTTGTATCATATTTTAATTTTAGTATTCTGTATAAGAGACTCTCTATCTCTATAGCATTAAAAGGACACATTAAAAATGTTATGCGTGTATTTCTCCAGTAAAATAAAAGTAGAACTCACGTTAATTAATTTCAAAAATACTTCAATATAAATGTTTAACCCCTTATTTAAAAAAAAAAATATATATATATAAATAAATACATTGCCTTACTACGAAACATAATATTATGTAGTATGTATAATATGTAATATGTAGTAAAATATCCAACCAATAAAAGCTAAACAACTTAGTATGTAAACATTTAATATAATTTTCTATTATTTTTGCTTCCGAGCTTACCGAAGGTAACGGAAGCATTGTGTTCACTTTTGAGAACGAAAAACTTTTATACCTCAGATTTTAAAAATTCCAAGACAGAAATCCGTTTCAGGCATCAGGGAACATTTTTGGTCTCGTGTCTGTCTGTCTGTCTGTCTGTCTGTCGGTCTGTGTTTCCGCGAATTATGAAACGTGCGACGATAACTTGAGTAAATGTCAACCGATTTTGATGAAATTTGGTAGACATGTTCATTTTACCAATGCCCAGGACGAGTTCGTTGGACAACATTATCCGTCCAAGCGTTCAAGAGCAACGCTCGCGTAAACGTGAACTTCAAATTTAAAATTGGAATTTTAGGACGGAAAAAAAATCTAAATTCATTGAAGCGAGCGTAAGCGAGCTTCTTACATTCAACGAAATATGCATCTTGTCTGTCTGTCTGTCTGTCTGTCTGTCTGTCAGTAACGTTTACGCGTGTGACGATAACTTGAGTAAAAGTTGACCGATTTAATTGAAATTTGGTATACATGATCCTCTAACTAATACTCAGGCTAAGTTCGTTGGACAGCGTGATCCGTCCAAGAGTTCGCGCGCAATGCTCGCGTAAACTTGAGCTTCAAATTTAAAATTGGAATTTCAGGACAGGAAAAAATTCTATCATCACCTATTTGATGAGACGAACATTTTTTCCAAATAATTTTTTTTAGTAAAACCAACAACGACACTGCTATGAATTAATAAAGATCGTTAAAACTATTAAAGCGGACCTAAACGTTTAAAATAGAGAAAACAACCTTTTTGCCGATATCTTACGTTCTAACTTAACGATTTTAATAAAACTTCATATACGTCGTCTAAAGTGCAATTGAAACAAGTTTGTAAAATTTCAACTTGATACAAGCAGTAGTATCTGAGTAATGAAGTGATACATTTATAATATTAGTTTAAAAGCTATGACGGGTGGTTAAGATTCTTATAGTCGTATTGTGTGTAGTTGTTTAGGAAGTAAAGCTTTGTACCGAGTACCCCCACTCTACCTCACACTACCCTCTTCCACTTATCTTCAACTATGACATTCATCATGATTAACAAATTTTAATATTCAGTATTTTATTGCAATACGCTCGCTTCAATGATAGAGCCACGCGATGCCTATTTAATGAGACAAACATTTTTTTCAAATATAATTTTTTAGTAAAACCAACAGCGACACCGCTATGAAGTGTTAAAGATCGCTAAAACTATTAATAGTTTTTACACTATAAGCAATATAACAATAAAGTAATATAATGATAATTTTAATGTTAATAAAACAATTAAGTACATGATAGGATGCGAGGAAGCTATGTGCCACACTATTGGCAGTCTATTTTATTTCAAATTATAAGATTAGCGTTGAAAATATCAATGTTTCTAATCATATTATTTATAATGATTGAATATAGACAACCACCTTTACGAACGTATCAATGCAATTGTATGCACTCCCACTCCAATAAAAGACAATGATTAAAAACATCATAAGCGTTACCTTTTATTAATTAAACAGAAATATATAGTGTAGCATTATTTAATAAAACAAGTTATTTTAATCTCGTTATCAATTTTATAACTATAATAATCTGTTATTATTATGTAGTGGATGAAGACCTCCTAAGTAGTATGAATCAAAGATATTTTGGGGTTTTCAAAAAAATCTTTATAAAATAATCCTTTTTGTTGTTAATCCTCTAAAAATGATAATAATTTCTTGATTTTGTGTTCAGGGTTTCGTGATTTTTTATTTTTATTTTCTAAAAAAGATTATTTTGTATAAGATTATTTTGTCGGACCAAATATTTTGGACGTGATAATTTTAATATCAAGATATGCATTGTCGTTAATTACGACTTAAATTTGTACTTAGGTTTCGAGAAAGTCTTAAGTCTCTCAGATATGCAGATCCATTACAAATATTTAAAAGAAAATGTAGTAAAGAAAAGGTCATAGTTAAAATTAGAGAGGAGATTATTAGCAATTTAAATGAAGTCTAGAATTAAGTATCTACTATTTAAAACAGGAGAGGGAAAGGTGTATAAAAAAAATGGTTTTTTTTTATCAATCAGTGTAAAATGATCAATACTTGTGGTTTGGGAGACTCGAAGGAGTTCCGCAAGGAAAGGTTGTGAGTCCAGTTCGATTTCTCGTCTTAATATGTTAATTAATTAATCAAATGTAAATTTATTCTATTAAGACTTACAAGTGAAGTCCTGAAGACTTCGTGTAGCTTAGATTTTAAGCTACATTCTGTCTCTTTTTATACCTATCTGACTACAAATCAGATTAAAATAACTACATTTCGTATTTGGAAGAGAAGCGGCAAAATTTAAATAAACAAGAATAAAAACTTATCTGGTTGTAACGATCTATCCTGTCTTTTAGTATTTTTTTTATTTTATTTTATTATTAATATTTCTATTTTTTTGTGTGAGGCATCTCGGACAAACTATTTCTATGAGTCTGAATTTGAATGAGTTTTTGGTGCGCTAATGATTTTATGCTTTTATTTCGGCCGATTCTTATTACTTTCTACAAGATTTCATGTGTAACTTCACTTGTTTGTGAGGTACAAATTTTTTAATACATATATAATACATATAATATATATTATATATATATATATATACATATATATATATATATATATATATATATATATATATATATATATATATATTTTTTTTTTTTTTTTTTTTTTTTTTATATATATATAATATAACGTACTTAGACAACTAAGTTATCAAAAATTAAAGAGAAATGGCAACAGCTTTGGACTGACACAACTTACAACAAAGTAATATACTCATAAAACCTCTAATTGTAAAGTGGAAGTCTTCATAAAGGAAAATCAGATAGGAAAAGACGGTACTCTTGAAACTGAGAATAGGATATACTTGACTAACTCACAGCAAATTGTTTACTGGAGATAAGGTAAGACCAAGATTTAAAGATGTAGTAGACATTTTAACGATACTTTGACTAACACATCTGACTGATTGCCAACAACTATGGCAACTGAGAAAACACACGTAACGACGACGTCGCGTTGACAACAAGACCGCAATAACTAAACTTATACTCTAATTACAAAGGCATCTAAATTAATCAGTATTTTGTGAATTTATATATAATTGTGATTTTCTCTTTCTAAACTCGTGTTTTGGATTAGTTTTTTTTTAATAATAGATGTAGAAAGATTAAATTAAACTAGATATTTTAGACTTTAAATTTAGTAGACCATAAAATTAACAAATCCATTAAAATTTAAAAATTCGAATTTTAGCGCCATCGCAATACTTTATTTATGTATTGTAATATAATACTATATATCAGAGGATGTAAAGATAAAAAAAAACATTGTTGAATTAATTTCTGTGTAAAGGAAACTTAATCGTTTGAAAGTCTCATCTGAGTAATTATTTACTGTCTCAGCTGTCAACTCTCTATAATTTATTGCTGTCAAATATGTACTAAATTCTTTTCTTGTTATTGATACGCCACTTTTTGTCCGTCTAGGCCACTGGTTGTATCTATGAGATCAGTGTCCATCAAGCTAATCAGTGGAATGTACAACTGAGTTATGATACAAGCGATAATTGGCGATGCTAATAAGTTGTTGTATGTTATTTTTAAAGGCGGAACATGCTTTTAACTAATTAGCACATTTGGTTTGGTTACATCATTTTCTCAAGTGACTATTAGTCTATTGAGTGTTACTAATCAGTAGTCGTAAGTGCATAAGATATAATAAAAGAGAGGTCAAAAAAACATGGAAAAAACAAAAAAAGTTCCAAATTACACTCGAACAATGAGACAAAGCAATGAGTTAAAATTATTATTTATTTATTGTCCACCTAAATAAGTGTTATTATAATGCCAGTGAAATTAGACCAAAATTAGGTCCGAAAAATTCGGACAGCATTTTCTCATATTTACATAGTGATACTGAATTTATATCCCACAAAATCTCATTTATTTCATTAATTATTAAACCTACTTAAAGTATAGTGTTCAACAGGTAGTTTTTTACATTTCAGTTCGATTTCAGCAGGGAGAAATTTAGTTTTATTAAACTTTATTTATTAATATTTTGGAATTTTATGGGGAATAACTACTTACGAATATTTATTTGTATTTAAATGAACTACATTTTAGAATTTTATGTGTGTGGCTGTCTGTCTGTCTATGTCACGAATAACTCAGTTTTTAAGCTAGAAAGTTGAAACTTGGAACAAAAATCAGTCTTTAAATGCAGTTGTGCTGCCCGATCTCGATAAATTATAAATGATTGACGTCATTAACGCATTTTTTCTGGGACAGAAAAAATTCGTAAGAAATCGAAAAATTTTCTGTTTGCGCTAAAGTTTGCACAAGTATACCTCTTTATAAGACAAACATTTCCTCTGAATTTCGTTTTAATTTCTGCCGCGATTATGAAAATATCGGCTTTTGACCTTTAAAATTGTAACGCTAAATAATGTCGGAACTATTTCGCCGATTGAGGTGAAATTCGCACCAATTATACCTTTCTAATAGATAAATAAGTCCTCTACATTACAAAATAATATTTGCCGCCATTTTGAAATTATTTGGTAAGGAAAAGTTCCAAGACTCCCCGAGTCAAGTTTTTTTTTTTTTTACTAGTTGACTAAGAATTAGAGGAATATAAAAATAGAAAGCAAAGAAAATCTTAGGAGTTGTAACAGTGTTTCACATTTGGAGAAAAATTGTTATTTCTTAAGAATTGTTTTTAGCTCAATTAAATAAAATATCAAAAAAAATTGTTTTTTTTTATCACATAAATAAGGGTTTTCTTAATGAAAGTAAGAACAAAGTTGTTAAAAAAATAACAGAGTAATAAGTCTTATGATAAAGTAAATCGAATAAATAGTTAAGGATATAAACGGAGGAAATTCTAAGAGACAATGCTGGCTGGAATTTAGTTCAAGGTTTTTATTAGTGTCTTTAACAAAAAGGTACAAAAAATGGTTTGATTCGAGGCCAGAGGATTAACTTAGAAAATCAAATATTTAATATGTTTACCAGACAAAAAAAAGGTTAATTGTGCAAAAAGTTAACCACATAAATGGACAAGCAACTTACATATATATGTGTCCCAGGACAGAGTATTGG
The DNA here is from genome assembly GCA_951217055.1 of Gerris lacustris. NCBI lineage: Eukaryota > Metazoa > Arthropoda > Insecta > Hemiptera > Gerridae > Gerris > Gerris lacustris. The sequence goes on from OX578284.1 coordinate 34,290,065, forward strand.
AGGGTAACATATTTTTTATTTGTGGTCCTTAGAGATAAATTAATGAAACTTAGGGGATCTGTACCATGTAAAGGGGAGTTTGCTTTCATGCAATCCCGTAGTAGGGCAGTAGGGGCAACCTCCCATGTTGCCCCCAGGCTACCTAACTTCAAAATTTTAACCAGGAATGAATATTTTTGATAGCAGATTTAGATTCTACGGCAAAAAATAAAAATATTTTACTCCAAATTTTTTTTTCTATCTCCAATATTTTGCCTCCTGTAGGGGAGTAAAGGTATAAAAATGGTAGATTTCAGCGCCTGGGGCAAAATGGGGGTTGCCCCTAGTACGCGAGTGGATGGTTACACACTTCCCTTTACATGGTACAGATCCCCCTAGTTCCATTACTTTATTTCAAACTGTTTAGATTTTATAATGATCTAAGTGTTATTTTTTTACTATTTCTGAAGGGTTATTTTGCTTTCTTTGCCCCCCTGTAGGGGAAAAATATTGGAGATAGAAAAAATAGTTTCAAGTAAAATTTTATTATTTTTCACCGTTGCATTCAAATATGCTTTCAAAAATATACACTCCAATTTGAAATTTTGAAGTTGGGTGGCCTGGGGAAAAGTGGGAGGTTGCCCCTAGAGGGTGATTGCATGAAAACAAACTTCCCTTTACATGGTAGAGATCCCCCAAGTTTCATTAATTTATCTCAAACCGTTCAAAAGTTAAGAGGGGGGGGGGGGGAGACTTTTGGACCACCCTGTATTGTAAATATATCAGGAAAATAATTTAGTAAAAAATAATCTAGTTAAGAGCATAGATAAGAACGGTGAGAGGTTGTATATGAGTAGCCGTCATGTGTTTGTCTGTATTAGGTGTCTTTCAGTCTAGTGAGAAAGGATTTTGTATATTGAAACCTGCCTTTAGTGAGTTAGTTTGTTGTAGTAAGTGGTTGCCTGATAATGCGAATGTCTCTTCACAGCTGAAGTCCTTTAAGGAATTCCTTCAGGGGGAGTTGTTGGTCACTTGTCTTGTGTGATGTTTATTATCTACTGATCTACCCTCTCCAGATCATGTTGTCCTTTGAGTAATCGTGCCTAACAAAGGTACTGAAGTAGGTGGTTAATAGTGAGTATTCCGAGTTGGTTGTATAATGGTTGAGTGTGTTCAGTCTTGCGTCAATTAATATGATTAAAAATGTTATTTTTAATTTATATTTAATTACATAAGTTTACTTATATTTCGTCTAATTGTCTTATTTATCACGCCAGTAAGTGCTGTCTCTGGATAAAAATCTTATAACTAGCCATTTCCATGTTATATATATATACTTCACAATTATCTGCAATAAACGAAATTTTTTAAAATAAATTATAAAAGCCCCTTCTTGTTCTTAAACCACTTATGTTATAACCACTTATTCATTTGATTATCGGTGCAGGGTGTTCAATTTATTGAAAACATTAAGAACCAACCAAGAGTTACGCCGTGACTTTTGACGGTATTGAAAAATATATTAAGGAAATGTGGTTTAGCATTGCAAATTCTTAAACTAAATTTTAGTTTCTTATCTGAGTGATTATTTTTCGAATATAAACAATTAGCTAATACCAATTAATAGTCAATATTGAATTTGATAAATAATCAAATATGAATGAATGCTAGGATAACAGCCTGGATAAATTTAAGAAATGAATTACACAGGATATTGACAGTACTGTTGTTCTTCAGTGTGTTCAAAATCTTGTATAGAATCTATAAATGGAAACGAAATCTGCATGAAGTAGGTGTTGATACAATAAAATGATCTTTTCTTTGATTTGAGGTTTTAGTGATATTGTTTTTTAATTAAGTTTAATTAGTTTTTTCCAAATTATTAATTACTTGTAATGCTAAAGAATAATTTCGTTGTTCTTATGTACGCTTATTATTTGAGTATAGTTTTTGCTTTTATAATATCTATAAATATTAACTAACATTTTATTCTTTATGCGATTTTCAATTCTGAATCAAATATCTAAATATACATTTTTCCGATAACGTAAAAAATTATGCAAGTTTAATCTTGGTCATAGTATAAAGATTTTTTTTTAAATATTGGACTCTCAGTATAAAAAAATTTAGAATATTTTATCATTTTTAGTGCATTTAGAACAAAAAGGAGTTGGTTCCTTCTGTCTCAACTTCATCGTGGGACTCACTACATAATATGTTAATAAAAGTAAAATGTGTTGAAAATATTGTTTATTAAAAAAACAAAAAAAAAACAAAAAAAAAAAAAAACAGTCATATAAATTGACAGATATAACTCATAAAATCATGAAATCTTTCCACTCCATGCTTTCGGATCTTATATTTTTATTTATAGTTTTTTATAGTCCAAAATATAAAACATATTTTTATGTTAAAATTTGTTTTTTTATATTAATATATTATTTAACCGAGTAGGAGTAAAATCCTAATGAATAATATGATGGCAGAACCTGAACTCTGTTTTAAATCGTAACGTTACGCTTGTCTTACGTCAAAATTAATTACCTTCGAAACCCAAAACAACGCGAATTATTTTAAACAATAAATTTTGTGTTTTTTAAATAACAAAACAAGTATATAAAATTATGAACGAGCTTATATACATATATAAAAATTATTACTTATATTATTTGAATGGGAGTAATAGATGTTGACATAAATTAGGTAAACAATTTTATATTTATGATTTTAAACAAAGATAAATGTTTCTTAGTATTAATGTGCGTAGGCTTGTGTTTAAATTAAGAATTCGTGCGACAAAATTTCATATCTTTGGTCACTTGTTTTACTTCTTGGTTCTTTAGTATCCCATTTGTATAAGTCGTAGAGTTATTCTACTACTATGTCATTATATTATGATATATAATACACGTAGTTGGGATTTATAGGTATAGAGTGTTTAATTTTTAATGATTTTACTACGTTTTTTTTTATTAGCTTGCTTTCTTGTTTGTTTGTTTGTTTGTGCAGTACAAATCTTACAATCGATTTTTAACTAACTTCCCGAGTAGCTAAACATTTGAAACTTTTAGAATAGCTCAGAACACGATGACATTATATTATTTTGATACTTTTAGCCATCTTTCAGCTGAATTTAATTAGTTTTCAGCAAATTTTGCTGTATGGAAAGTTAGTTTAGAAAGTTATTTTATTTCTTTTGACATATCCCATGGTATTTACAATCATCATTTTGACGGGTTTCAAATTTGTGATTTTTTATTAAGAGATAAACATTGAATGACAGCGAAAAGTAAACAAAGAAATAAATTAATTGACGTGTGACACCCAGGTTAGTTTACACTTGTATCCTAGGTATAGGTTTAATTTTTCTGCATCTGTACTTCTTTACTTGGACACATTTTTCTTCTCTTACTGTCCCTACACAGGGGCATATCAATGGCACGGTTTAGATTCGGTGATGGTGAGATCCGTAGTACAAAGATTTGTCCTTTTATAGGTTTATCAGCTCCCTATAGATAGTTTTCATTATTATGTGAAGTAAATAAATTTGGAACTATTTTTTTTTGTTCACTAACATTATATATAACAATGAAAATTATATTATCAACATTACATATGATTCAACTGAAAATTTAAAAACATAGTTTTTATATATATAAAAAGTTCTTTTTATCTTGTAATTATTTTATTTGACAAGCTAATTACTGCTCTAAAAAAACAACAATTCAACTATGAGTTATGTCTCACCCCATCCCTGGGTTGATATTAAAATTTCTTGGTCACTGACTGTGCCGCAATTTTTGTCCGTTATATAGGAGTGTCCGTTGTGAAGGGGTTCGTTTCAAAAGTACGTATTTGCTAATTACAAAGTAAACTAATTTATATCCTAAAACATATTTATTAAATGTTATTATGAGTTAATTAGACAAATAAAATCGTAAAGTGTTAATGTGTAACAAGAGATGTCTATTATAATAGAGAGGTGTCCACTGTATGTGCTTGTGCTTACATAATAATGAGAAGTTCTTGCTCAAGTATTTAACTTCCTAACTTCAGAAGGCTATTCAGGGATTCAGATAAATATGAATGCTTTTTCATGAAGTGGAGAAAACCAGAATACTTTTGTTTAATTATTGTAGTAGATGGATCTTAAGGTGTGAAATTATGAAATTATTAATCCATTTTGATTATCATTTAGTCCGCGAGGAGCTCTGATATCATTTTTAATATACAATTTAGAATAGGCAAAATATAGTACTCCAATGAATACAAGTGAAAACTAATGTATCACAATTATATACTAACTTTCTATAGTACAATATTTAAAAGTGTTACATTTTGCATGCCGTTTATTGAAACTTCAGCCCGCCTATCGTCAAAATATTGTACTATAGATAAAAACCTATCCACCTCCTGTTAAATCCTATCTTCCTGGCACGATATTTAAAAGCGTCATATTTTTCATGTCGTTTTTAGCTTGACGGAAATTTCTTCTATACCCCAGAGCTAAAACTTACTAATATCCATGCTAAAAGATAAAATGATGTCTGATTACACGGTTATTTCTCACTCATAACGGTTGGTTAATTTTATTGTGAATACTATATACGTGATTAAATTTTGGAAACCATCGCTAATCGCCCTCCGGTCTTTAATAAATTTAAAATTTAATTCAAGAAACTTTTTTTTTTTAAATATTAAAAAATAATATAAATGACCGCGGAAAAAAGAATTGTTGGCATTGTTCTGAGATTATACCATTCATCCAGATTTACCCAATTCTATTCATATCTCAAGTTATTTTATCTTTTAGACGGGTATTTTTTAAAAATAGTTTTTGGACTTAGGCCCTATTCATACAGAGATACACAAAAATATCGTCTCGAGCTACCTTACGACGGGAGACTAAGAGATTTAAGTCGCTCGTCATCCTCAAGCCGTGTCCACGCTATGTCGATTGATTCGATCGACTTTTTGACTTGTCCACATTACCTCAGTATGTGTGGACGTGTCGAGCGACAAATAGTGAATTCTATACCTATAGTTTCAATTTAATTTAACTTTTTTTTCAGAAATGACTGATTTAGAAGATACTGCAGTGGCGGCTGCTGCAATTATCATTACAGTTGTTGGAAGCCAGCAAGATCGTCGTCGCCTCCCAATGAGGTTTTGGGTAAGGCCCAGCCATTCCAGTAAGCCATTCCAGTGAGCCATTTTTATTTTCTTTTTAACCTCAACTTTCTAAAAGCCAAAAGAAACAGCAATTTCCATTAGTCTATTATGCTTTTTGTTTCTATTTTTATATTGTGAACAAGTTGAGTCCCACAATAAACTTCATCACGGTACATTTCAACATACGATATAATTTGTTCGTCATTCCAATTCGTAATGATAAAATTAATCAAACTAAATACCACAGACTGCTGCACTTAACCACCAAATGCACTCAGCAGAACCAATAAATGCCCTCTGCAAAGCTCAACTGAACAGAATGAATATTTTGTACCTACTCAAAAGTCGAGCGACATGTTTCGACACGTCCACAATATTGTTGTCGATACCGACTTGATTCGAGTTGCGTTCGACACGACCTGACATGGTTCGACAAATTCGGGTGACACGTCCACACTTGTACGACATTATCGGTCGACATAGTGTGGACGCGGCTTCACACAACTACGACTCGTGTTGCGCGTACAACCTCATTGTCTGAGGTTTGATTAGAAAGTAAAGTCAGTTTTCACAGGCAATAGGTCGAGTAAATACCCAGTACTCTTTATCATTGGGGATCCACCTCACCGAATAATATCTAGTGATTCTAGTAGCGATGAGGATATTATTATACAATATTATTATTTCCACCGGTTAAAGAAGGAGAAAAGTGAGATCTTTTAGGAGCATCCTTACATTGAAAAAGATCATCAATTGTAGGTTATTACACCACGAGTTTTAAATTAAATAGTTGTTCACTCACTATGACATTATGTAGTTAAACAAGCCACGTTTGTTAGGAAACTGGGAGACCAGCGACTAGCGTGCAGAGTTCCCTGGTTTCTGAGTTGCAGCGTCTCTGAGTCGCCGGTACTGGAATATTTGCGTATCCCCGTATGAATATGGCCTTGAACCTTGAAACGAGTTATATTTACGCTAATGAAAACAGACAAATACATTCTAATTGCAGCATCAGCGTGAAATGTACTCGTTTGTATAGGTAAGTTGGGGGAGTCCAGAATCCACAGCTTCTTGCAGTTGCTATGTAGTACTGTTATCTGAGTGCTTTTCTACTGTCATCTCAACAGATAAAGCTATAAAGTATACGAGATGTATTTGGAAATTTGTTTTAACTTTGTAAGTTTAAAAAAAGCTTTTACTTATAGTAGTTAAATAATTTTTATTCTTTTACACTTATTATATTTAAAAATGATTTAAATTTATCTTATCATGCTCTAAATATTTCAGTTTTTTCTAAATTATTCGCCCACTGATCCAAATAATAATCCCAAGAAAAAGTTCGTTATAAAAATACAGATATTTAAAATAAAATATTATGTGTAAATAAAACATTAGTTACTTATACGTTATTTAGTTTTATTTCCAAGAAATGTATACTAGAGGTGTTGATAAATACGATTTAAGAACTCGGGAGCCACACTTAATGGATTTGGTCTCGCTCATTTTAATTGCAATATGTTTTTCTTATAATTTGCCAACTAGTTAAATGTGCGGACAGACAAATGCTTCAGGTATAATTACAAATGAAATATATTTAATATCCGTAGTTCGGAGAACACTACGAGTCCAAGTACTAACAGGTGCCTTGTAAAAACAAACAACCGGGTCATTTTATAAAAATGTCATTTTTTATAGACAAATATATAAATATATAGCCGGATATTACACGAATAATCTATATATTATATTTAATCTAAATACCACTGAATGACTCACTCACTTATCCCGATATCTCTAAAACCACTGGACCTATCACCATGGAATTTTATAGATAGGTTCCTCAAACGCCGTATATACATTGTACATGCCCGCTAGGAAATGTTGTTTTGAACTTTGAACCACCATCTTTAAATCGCGATATCAAAAAATGTGGTTCGGAGTTTTAGTTTATTTTGTGAATTACTAAATTTGAGTAAATAGGGTAGTTGGTTCCTTGTATTGTTAGTCGCTAAAAGGGAGCGTATTCTTTTTCCTTAAGACCCAACAGCAACTAAACTAAATTTTAGTTTATTTTGTAAGCAGTTACATTTTAGGTTAATTACAAAATAATTTAAGTTAGCTTATTTTTAATTTTTTTTTTATTTTTACTTTCTCATGTAAAGAGAAAGAAAAAGTATTATGATGGCGCGAAAATTCGATATTTGAGATTTTGATGGATTTACACGTTTTAAGGTCCCCTGAGTCCAAGAAAGTGTTTTTTAAAAAATGTCTGTCGTCTTCGTCTGTGCATACGCGTGGAGCCTTAACTATTGCGCCGATTTTGAGGAAATTAGGCATACATGTTCAGAAAAATTATACCCCGAGGCGAAATGAGGAAATGAATTTAATCCCAAATTTGGGGGCGCTACCCCCATAAACACTGAAGAAACGTGAATTTTTTTTTCTCTTAAATGGTTCCGACGATTTTGATTAAAAAAATGATAAAATGTTGGTCTTCCTGGGAAAAATCTAGTTCCTGAGAAAATAGCCTAAAACGCGGACGGAGAGGGGCTGGGTTTGATTCCCCGCCGAGGAGAAGTTGTCTCGGACAAATTTTTAAAAAAAATTATACCGGTTTAACTGATCTTGGGTTATTAGCGAGAAGTTAGCTTATTGATTATTGTTTATATGCTTCTGCAATGTAAACATATATTACAGAATAAATAAAAGCTAACTCTCAGAAATAGCTGACACTAAATATTAATATAAGCAAATAGTACTATATCGTGGATAGTAAGAAAATAATTACACAGATCAATGTCAATGTTACTCTTTCTTTATATTATAAAAAACGTCGCAACTGTGTTTGAGAAATAATTTTCATAATTCAGAATAAACAAGTAATAAGAAGCGGCCGAAAGATAAGCCTAATCTAATTTATAAGAAAAAAAAACAACTAAAAGCTAATGAAAGGAATTAAAGGATGTCGCATCGTGATATGTAATTGTAATACGTAACATTTTAAAACAATGAAGACATGTCTAATAGAATCCATTGTTTGTCCCAATTCTTTGAACATGTTATTCCAAAGTGGCCGTGTCTTGCTCCTTGCTCCGCTTCCGCTATTAATAAAAGTTTTAATTCTAATACAAATAAAGGACTTATTCCAGTTCTCTTAATTTCTTACTTTTGAATAATATGGCCTGCGCACATTTTTGTTATTCCCTTTTTTTGGTTATTGCCTTTTTGAAGAGAGAACTTGTTTAAAAATAATTAAATTAATTCTTCGGTTCATCAATAAGGGTTCGTTATACATCATGGCGTTATACATCATGGATTTGAATTGTCATAATTATTTTTAGACTATTTACTTTGGACATAAAATAATTTTATTAATAATTGTATTGCCTGCATTACATTAGTTATTTATATTTTTACTGTCTTAATTACTTATACCGTCTTCGATACTTATTGCTTAATAGTCACCATAACTTAATAATATTATCTCGCATAAAATTACGAGTACTTTTAATTAAAATAATATTACTCAATAAATCTTTTAATTTGACAGTTAAGTATTGATACTTTTAATTTGACAGTTAAGTATTGATGATTTTAATTTGACAGTTAAGTGTTGATACTTTTAATTTGACAGATAAGTGTTTAATACTTTTGTCACAAAATTTGTTATTCTCTAAAATAAATACATACTTATAGGTACGTATTAATACTTTTACCCATATAATTACGTAATAATTCTTTTGCCCCTATAATTACTTATTAATTATTTTAACCATAGGTATATATGTAATTACTTATTAATACTTTTAGTCTTACAATTTCTTATTAATAAGCCTATTATCACAATTATTACTATTTAGCTTTAATTTCTAATATTAATATTTCTCAAATATCCATTCATTTCTAGAAGAATGTACTAATAATGCTAATGTTCATCTTAAGATGAACATTAGCATTTAATTTAAGATAGTGACGAATATATAACTAAAAATATCATAAAGTGACTGACAGACTAAATAGCGACAAAGAGAAATATCAGGTCGTTGGCACTACCCTCCCCCCTCCCCTCCACTAAGGGGTGCACAAACCCCCTTTAGTATGTGGGAGGGGGGAGAGTCTTCCCCCCTGTGTACTCGAACCTCCTTCTTTATCCCTTTCAGTTTTCAGTTTACTGCGAGACGCGGTACGGGGAACTTTGAGTGTAGGTTATATCACTTCGATCCTTCTATAAAAGTATAATTTACGTAAATTAACAAATTTTAGAAATTACAATATTTCTATTATATAAATACACTTTAAAGTGCCATGCTTTAAATATGTTTATAAATAGCTAAAATTTATAGTAAAAAACCGTTCGTATAAATATTTATGTGGAAATTAATGGACACTTGTTAGTGTAATTAAATTTGATTTATAATCATTTATTATTTCCTGATTATTTGACGTTTTAAGGCCGGTAGAATAATCACCCATGTAAGGTAAATAAGAATTTTTCGTACAATGTTTAAAATATTTTGACGAGAAAAAGAAAATTGTACAATTTTTTTTCTAGGAACAAAAATGTTACCGGACAACGGTTTTGTTCCTGGTAATCTTATTTAAAAAACCTATGTGGAACATAATATGCAGATATTCTTTATGGATCTGAAGAAAATCTCCAGGAAAAAAAATCTTTTCTACGGAAAGAGACAGTTTTATTAAATCCATTAAGATGACCCCCATCAACGCTCAAATTCCTGAAGATATTATTAGTTTATAGATAGATTATTCGTTCCCAAAAATCTGTATTAAACCTTAAGATATTTTTCCCCCGAATTCTACGATATTGAACTGACTAAATTATGATGTTTTTCGTTATTAAGTATATCATAATCATAATATTCGAGTAGATTATTGTATAATCTTCACGTATACATGCAGCAGTATTGTATTGTTGTTATATAAGTAATATATGTATACTAGTGCACGTATTAGTATCAACTTGAGTCTAGAAATTCAGTGCATTTACGATAATCCGAATTCGGGCTTTAAAAAAAGGATTATTGAGAGAATTAGGAGTCGATATTTTTCAGAAACGCATCAGTCTATCTTTAGAAAAATAATGGTCTGAGACAACTGAGAAATACTTTGTTATATATGTAAATAAGTACAAATATGCAAATTTTCATCGAAGCACTCCCTAGATTGTGGAATAACCTTTCTCAGAGACAGATTTGATAGTGCCTATTTTCTATCTTTGTGCGTCTAAATATTGGTTCAATGTTAGTTGGACGGTGGTTGACCTTGTGAAATAAAGCAAATGAATGTGACCAATCTCTTGGAAAACCACCTGATTTTCTCAATCAAGATCCGTGGAAAAACTTAATTCCAACTATAAAAATTGAATTGTTAAATTCCTAAACATTTGAGATCTTACTAATTCTGCTATCGATAAAAAAATATTTATTAATGAGGTACAAATTGTTTAAATATATGTTTAACCCACTTCCCCACTACTTACAAACTTAACAATTTTTATACATTATATATGTCCTATTACAATTCAACATAATTAAAAACAGGAATCTACATTAATATAGTCTTAAAAAAACATTAATTTTTGGGTAAAAAATCTAAAATTTTATTGGTTATACCTGTTTTTTGTTTTTTTAAACGAATACCATATAAATGCTAATAAATAGTTACAATGACATTAACAAAATTATTTGGGCTAGCCAAATAAATGTAAAATTATCATTTTTAAAGTTTCAACTTAAAATTATTGTAATTTTTCTTAAGGGTAAATTAGATTGAATTAGAGTTGTAAGAGAATTAATATTATCCGTATAAAGTATAATGTGAAAGTAGAGTAGGTATCTAAGAGAATTATTATTATACGTATAGGTATAGAAGTTATAATGCGAAGTCAGTGTGTTAATATTATACGTAAGAGAATAATAAACTTAATACATGTATAATTGTAGATTAAATTTAAAGTTATTATAACGTTATTATAAAAAAAACAACCTATCTTTCTTATCCGGGAATCGAACCCAGATAGTTTATTCGTGCGTGAATTTTGTTTTTGTTTTGTGTGAACTTTTTAGTGTTGAAATATTATCGGGTTTTTATACCTATAGAAGAGTTTATGGCACTAACACGCTGATGATTTTATTCAGATTACTTTATATAGCTATGATTGCCAACCGACACAAAAGACTTGAGGTTAAGCCCAGGCTTTATGATATTTTTGTTATTTAGAGTTTCTCACTTGAAGCAGTATATCACCGTTGTTTTCTATTTAAACATTTCAAACAAGCGATGAAAATGAAACTGTCGAGAACCTTACTCGTTTCTTTTTTGTGTAAATGTCACTTCAAATTTGAGCTTATTGAAAAAGCAAAGCTTCTCGCATCCTTTGTATAACTCTTTTGTAACAAAAAAGTTAATAATGCCTCGTTTTCTATTTTTCACTTTGGTGAATTGAAATTACCAAAAAGACTAACTCTGTATAAATTAAATTTTATATTATAATACTTATTTATATATAATACACTTTTTCGTTTATATAAATCGTAATTTCCTTTTAAAATAGTCATTTTTTATTCGTTTGTAGATCGTTTAAAAACAAACTATTATTTAAGTTTGGATAAATGCATTTTTTTTTTAAATGATTATTATTTTTTTAATCGGGCGAGCGGAAAATTAAGAAACTAACTCGGGTTCAATGAACTTATTTACATTCCATTAAATTTTATTGAACTTAAATTACGTATTAATTATTGTATTACATTAGATTTTTTCAATATTATTATATCGACCGTCAAAATTAGCATAGTTCATTAAGGAACATCTACTTAAAGTCAATAATGTAGGTATTATAATTAAACTTATGTGTGCTAATTTGTGTGTCAACTAGCTTCTTTCGCGTTCTATCATTGCGGTTTCTTAGTCTTAAGTCTTCTTAGTATAGGTACAAAAATAACTTAGCATGTTTGCTATATTATAGTTATTGTATAACATTGTTCTGGCCCAAAAAATCCGAAACCAAGAATTCATCGGAATTATCCGCTTTGGGTGTTTTCAAGACGATTCTATCATTACGGTTTCTTAGTCTTAAGTCTTCTTAGTATAGGTACAAAAATAACTTAGCATGTTTGCTATATTATAGTTATTGTATAACATTGTTCTGGCCCAAAAAATCCGAAACCAAGAATTCATCGGAATTATCCGCTTTGGGTGTTTTCAAGACGATTTGAGTGGTGGAGCTGGTGGTGGAGTGGTGGAGCTGGATGTCTGCCTGTCTGTATGTCTGTGTCACGCAAAATTTCCACAGTTTTTAATCTAGAAAATTAAAACATGGTACAAAAATCGGACCTTACATGTGAGTGCTGTCCGGAAAATCATAAATTTGTGACGTCGTTAACCCATCTTGCTTAGTCAGCAAACATTTAAAAGAAATTCGTAGAAAATCTAACAATTTTCGATTGCGATGTCATTTGCACCAATTATACCTTTTTATAAGATAAATTAGCTAATAATTGACCAAATAATTCAAGATTTTTTAATTATTTGGTTAGGAAAAGTTCCCAGACGCCCCGCGTCCGATACATATCAATAATTACCAGATAACATTTGAATAAAGGTTTCTTCAAAGGACATATATGCCCACTAAGAAGAATTTTTGTTTAATTCGAATCCCAAGGAGGAGTCGTCACCAACCCCATACTGTGAAAAGTTGGAAAAATAGCCTCAACCCCTTTATAGATCTATAACTCATTCCGTATACCATAGTACATTCAAGTTAGGGGCGAGTTTTTTTTAAGGAAATTGTGTTAGGGAGGTTCCCTTATCTTGGACATTTGCCCTCTAGCGAGCTTTTAGGGAAAGAGGACATTTTTTTTCTGCGATACTACCTGTCAGAGAGGAGTCTGGTAACACTATTTTTGTAACCTTACCGCCTTCACCAGCTCTCATATCTGTGTTATCAGTGATAGTTAATTTTTATTAAGTGACTAAGCTAAGGGAATTTCCTCCCTTTCCTTGGACACGAGGTATTTGGGATTAGCATATGAGTAATGAGAAATACCTGCTCCTAACTCCTAGATCTTGGCCATCCGTAAAGCGGGTGAAGGACAAGATAGTCGAATATGAGGTTCTCTTATATTTGGCAAAAACATTACACGCATATAACTTAAAGAGCACTATTGTTCAGTTTATTGTATCAATTGAATTGAATATATGTGTAAAAATGTGTTAAATATAACTTTTAAAGGTCAATTCTCATCGTCATTTGGGTGACTGTGGTCCCGATACTGTTTTTTCGCGGAATCCTATACTTATCTTATCCGTCGTCCTTTCGGCGTATGGGTTTTCCGTCCTTTCTGGTTGGGTGAGGTCCTCGGTAATCTCGTCGTGGTGGATTGTTCTCTTTATGAGTTCTTTCCTGAAGCCATTCTTAACTAGGGCTGACTTAAGGTTTAAAGTGACTGCTCCTCTGCTTAGCACGAGTTAATGTCGCAGATCCTGAAACCCCTTGAGACTATATGAATGGATGAAAGATTTATTCTGTGCCGGATGGTGATGTGGCATTACCTTGAGGTACTTTTTTGTGTACGAGGACTTCTTGAAAAGCGTTTCCTAGGGTTTCGTTAGTCATTTTCATCTCCAGCACATCCAGAAAAGGTAGACAGTCTTTCTCTTTAATTTCCCATTGGGTTCCGGATCCTGCGATAGGTGCAGTCCTCGAGTAGAGCCTTCATCTTTTTTGTTTATTTGTTCTAGTATATCTCAAACTAACCTTTGTCAGCAGGTATCACCAAGATGTCAGGGTCCTCTCGTAGTTTATGTAGTGCCTCGATTTTCGGTTTTATTGTATTCTTTATCGGCAGTGAGCGGTGGATGAGGCTGGGACGTCAACAGGCACACCTCGAATAGCTGACTCTATTTCGCAAATGATTTTATCCAGAAGGATCTTCTTTGGAGCAATGTGAAGTTGAATTCATACATGAGAGCCTTCTCGGTGGCGGGGTTATGGTATTGGTCGTAGCTAGTTTTTCCGGCTTCCTTAATTTAATTTTATCATATCCTTTAAATTCCTTATAAATCTGACGGAATCTCCTCCCCCCGTACCTACATACGCTTAGAGAGGCTGGTATTTTAAGATTATTCGTAAAATTAGTTTAGGTTAACAGTTTGCATTCAAGAAAGAATCTCTGAAATAACGTATCAGATAATTTTCAATAGATTTTATGTTAAACGCCTTCACCGATTTTAAATAATCCTATGAAAAGAAAAGAATTTTAAACTCCCTGCCAACTCGAAAAAAAAGCAATCAAGTATGAAAATCGGTTCAATGGTTTGAAAGATATATAGATAAGAATAAAGAACGTAATGCTTTATAAGAATATATTTATAAGAAACTACTCTTTTATCTAGAGGTAAATGACTTTCAAAACGTGCCCTTAATTTAAATTCTTTTTTAAAAAAAAAAACATTTAGCTACTAAATTAAATTTAAAGATTTTATTATTAATACAGATTTAAAAATTAAAACACTTCTTTAGGAATAATAATTATACTTAATTAGTTATAATTATAGTTAATTATTAGTTTGATTTATGAGAAATTAAATATTTTAAAGTTCGTTATTAAATATTTTCATTTCCATTGAGAAATCGAAATAGTTATTGGACATTTTTAGAACAAGAAACATTACTACGTTTTTATTAGCTTGCTTTGTTGTTTGTTTGTGTGTCCGGTACAAATTTTGCAATCGATTTATATCTAACTTCCTGACTAAGTAGAATGCTGAAATGTATTTCTGCTGATTATGTATTTCCGATGACAGTACAATCAGTAATTAGATTTACCAAATTATTACTATTAGTCAATAAATTACTAAATTTATTAAATATTCAGGCGGTCAAATTCAAAATCAATTTTAAACATACACGATTAGTGACAGCTAAGGAAATTCACAAGGAAATGAATATTTAAAAACGTAGTGTATAAAAAGTTCTTTTTATCTTGTATTATATTTTTCCTTATTGATAAATACATCTTTTATGCCATTTTAAACTACAGTAAGAATTTCAATTGCATAAAAAGTAAAATTGTTTTTGGAAAAGTAGGAAAGTATTGTTACTTATTTTATTAGACAGAGAGAGAGGAAAAGGAAAGGGTCTAGGTATGGTTAGAAAAGGAAAATACATTATAGTGGTATGAGTTTAGGGCTGGTTAGATTTTCAGTTGCCCTACTGTGTTTTCACAGGAAAACAAAACAACTGCTTTTTCTCTTTCAAAGTTATTTTTGCCTGTATAATATTATTGTGAGAATATTTTCTTTAACCCTTCTAAAGGTTTCAAAGTTTTTATTTTTTCCACTTTTCCAATTTTGTTTTTTTGACTTTCATTCCTTCATATTTTTCTTTATAAATTGTTTTCATATTGGCTTTTAGCATTATTATGTATACTGTAACGGTATCCAGATGGTGGGATTGGGGTTGCATTATTACTCTGTGGCAGACGAGATAACTACGCAAGCTGCCGTGTTTATTATAAGAGCGTCGAATCTCCCCAACGGATGGGTTAGGGGTAGTTGAATTATATTTGAATCGGGTCGAGGTAAATAAAACAATCCTTCAAATTTAATTCCTTCTTTAAATAAAGAAGAATGGTGATTTTTTATTTAAACTTTAGACTAGTGCTCGCTATCCTCATTTTTTTTTCATTTTATAGAGTTATTGATGAAACCAATGTTAGACATTTTTGATTCTACTATAACAGCTTAGAACCTACCAAAACTCTAGCACACATTATACATTTTGTCTGGAGCTTTGCAATAAAAATATTGATTTGTATTTATTAAAAGTTGAGCAGATAGCGTCCTACTATTAAACGAATGGTCAACTAGAGATAGATTAAAGGTCATTTCTAGATTTAAGATAAGTCTTTAGTGATAAGATAATCTTCGGTGTCGTCATCGTTACTTGTTTTAAAATATTCTGTCAATAAATAGATTCATAATATGGTGGAGGTAGTACAATAAAAACAAAATAATTCAAATTCAATTTAGTAATTAAAAATGTTGGATTTCGAGTTGTTTGCTGTAATTTTGCTCGTTCATTGGGCCTTTAGGACACAAAAATATTATGTCGAGGAAAAACCAATATCGAATATTAGAAATTAAAAAAAAATTATTTTATAAGTTTGAATATTTAATAATAAACTATCAGTAATATAAAATTAATTTGAATTAAATAAACCAGTTACGTTGGCTCGCAAAAATGTCGAGACCACAAAGGTTCCCTGATGTTTGAAACGGCTTTCTGTGTAGGATTTGTTTTTAATTTGGAGATTTTAAAAAATGCATTCTTCAAAATAATCACATTGCTTCCTTAACCTTCGGTAAGCGCAAATCCAACACATATATTGAACAAATTTAAATGTTGCAGTTTATTTTTGTTTTATCGGAGGATTAATTTGATATATATGCTCAGCATGCTCAGCGATAGAGGTTAGAATGTGTAGAGATAAGATTAAGTATAGAGGGAAATGAAGGGAAAAGTAAGAAATAAATGAAAACCCAGGAGATTCCGTGGCCTCAAAAAGGTAACGGATAACGAATCAACCTCCAATCTCCACGAACATACTCCACGTTGGAGTAATTCAATCAGGTTTACCTCATTCTAAACCTCTTCTACCGCTTGGGGGTATAAAGCTCCGATTGAAATAACGTTGGCACCACTCAAACTTTTGAATATACTCGTGAAAATCCTTGCCCTCTTCACTTCACACTCCTGTATGTGTGTTATACATACGAGATATCTTAGAACTCGGCTTGAAAATTAATTCACACCTCGAGACCAAGGTGTGAATCAAATTTCAACTTGAGTCGGAGCTCGTGGAAAATTCGTGAGTATAAGGGATTAAAATGTCATTATATGCGACTTTCTACTTCTCAAATGATTTTAACACTATGATTCACTAGGAGCAATATTCTCTCGATCTCAAAACCACGTATAATAAAAGAAATAGAACGTTTCAAATTAAATTATTTATAAATGTAATTTAATTTAATTTTAAAATGTACACAATTTTCATCGAAATATCCCTAATTTCGAGATCTAAGCGAGAAAATCATCAAAATTTACTAACTGTCACCCAATTATTAAAAACTCAAATATTGGTTATAGATGGTGCTGCTAGAAGCGGGTTTAGTGAGAGGAAAATTAACTAATTTCATCATCATGCCAAACGTCTTCACTTACAATGATGGAACAGCTGACCGGTTCCGGCGGTTCTGATGTAGGTTTCTTCTGATAATCCAATTATTATTGTACGACTTCAAAAGGGCAAGTGACATTTGAAGTCGTTTGAACGAACCCTCTAATAATAAGTAGGTAACATAGGAGAAAAATACAGTCCATGATTTTATCAGTTTTCAATGCGTATTATTTCTACGTTAAACGTTAAAAATAATACAATGCACGTTGCCAGCACACTATTAAATGTGCTGGCCATTCTTGGTATAACAACAATATACAGTAAAACCTGCTAAAGTGACCACCCGTGTATATTGACCACCTGGTCAATGTGACCACTTTTTGATGGTCCCTTCAGAAATTCAATACTTTATGTACTTTTTGTTCTGCTTATTGTGACCATCTGCCTATTTTGACCAGTGACCACCTTCTTCTGGTCCCTTGAAGGAAATTTATTTCGGTTAAAGTGACCAAAGTAAAAAAACGATAAGAAAAAAAAAGTACCTATAATAATTTTAAAACATTTGGTTTTAATTTAATTTCTTAGAACTCATATACTAGTTGTTGCAATATGAATAAAAGCCACTTTACTTTCTTCCTGTTTTATAAGAACTATTTAGAAGGATTTTAATTCAAAGAAATTAGTAAAATGAAATAATTCTTGTTGGTTCTTAGAGTTAACCATAAATAGTACAACATTTCTCTGTATTTATTTTTCAGTTCGTCCTCATTTCTTTGGAATAGCTTCTTTTTGTCTGTTAGCTGATTTTATTTCTTGTTCAGTTGTTAGTTTGATTTAAAAAAAGAAAGATGTAACTATTATTAATGTTATTACGTGCATTGTGTATTTTGAGCTGAAATTACCTCGAAAAAATTTTAGATTTTACAATTGCACGTAAGTACATTCAATACATGTTACTACACATGTTTTTTTTTATCTTTTTATAAAAAAAAAGTCTCACCTCGTTTTGGCCTAAATTGTAAAAAACTAGCTAATCATACTTCAGAAAGGGTTTATTTTTTACTCTAATGACAAATTTTTTGACTCTTTTCTATAAACTTATGTGAGTAACATTGCAGAAAAACCAAGAACGAGCGCATTTTTTTAAACTTATTTTGGGTATGTTGACCACCTGCCTAAGGTGACCACTTTTGGTCGGTCCCTTCGGTGGTCACCTTATCCAGGTTTTACTGTATATACATAAAAATGTCAAACATACTAATGTACTAAGTACGCAACAGTATACATGGTAACAGTATACATGGTGTCTCAGCTATTGCGCATCACTCATTATCTTTTTCGATTTTGAACATAGAAGAAAAGTGTGTATTATAATTATTAACGTAGTGTTATTTGTTAGCATAGCGTTATTTGGGAGCGATTTCAACTTTCTTAATTTGAATTTGAACATATAGAATTTATATTAATTTCTGAGAATATATTTTTTTTATATAAAGAATTACTGTAAAAGCAGCGACATCTTTTGAAATTTGACGAAGATGAAAATCAAAAATAATATTTTTTTTTGCAAAAAAAAAAAAAAAAAATTAACTACATCAATTTGATTTAAAAGATTTAGCATTGAATGAATTTACTTCCAGTGGCTTAATGTTTCTTAAAACGTCAATGAAATTGTTTAAAGAAATGTGAATAATTATTGGTTATTATTCAAGTTAATGGAATGTGCTAATGAGCATCAGAGAAATTTAACAAAAACAATCTGAGTCAGGATGTGATGGATTTACTTATTGTATTTCACTTTTCAATTAGTCACCACAGCAGCTCGTAAACTTTGTTTCATCGCCTTCTTATAATATTTTTATTATCTACTTATAATTAGCTAACAATAAGTCTTAAAAAATTATGAGAAAATAAATTGAATTTTAATTTTTATTTGTAAAAGTTGGGAAATAATTATTACATTACAAAATTTCATTTAGTGTAATTGTTCTACACACATAAACTTTCAACCTAAGTACGAGTATTAACAGCAAGTATTAATTGTTGTTGTTAAATACAACAACAATAATTATATTCATATTCAAAACCAAACTTTATAATTAAATCATTAATAGAAATTAAATGTATGCTTAAAATTTGGTGTGAATCGTTGTTTGGTACTATGAGTGTTTATTAACTATTTTTAACAATATATTTTAAAAGTGCGGATAACTTTAATTTATATATCAATTTCTGGATGTAAGTTTGTTTACTTTTTTTGACTTTCACGCTTTGATCTCAAAATATTACATTTTGATGAAAATTTAACTTTTTTTTACTAATATTAACTGATCGAGGTTTACTTGATTAATATTATTCTTAATGTGATTATTCAATGCTGAAATTGGACGGTGAGACATCTTTACACTGATATTAACATTGTGTAGATGTGGAATTTGACTTTCTTTCTGTCCAATTATAACCTAATGGCTGACGTGTTGATTATATATTTTATCAACGGTCTGATCTGATGATCAGTATAAAATTAAGTTTGATGAGTTTCTGATTCAAAGTATTAGGTTGATAGGCAATAAATAGTGATGCACGCAGAAGGTTAAAATCAATATAGAACCATCTGTGGCCCCAACCCTCATAATATACTGTATACATTTCATAAGATAGTGTCCCAATTTGTGTGGCACATAGATTCTTCGCGTCTAATTCCCAGTGGGGTAAAAATTATTATCATTCAATATTAAATGTACGCATACGGTTGAAATAATTTTAGGACCATCTGTGGGCTTCTTTAATAAAATATTCAGATTTCTTCAAAATAGGATAAGTACTTTTTTATGGTATAGCTGTTATAAAAACATGGGTCTAGGTGAAATAGAGCAGCCGGCTCAGGATTATTATGGGACTGACAATGTGCTAATTATGACTAACATCCATATTTCATTTAAATCGGATAAGTGTTATTTATAATATATTATTATGATGGTTAACAAAAATATTAAACGATTGTCAGATCAACCGACAGCCAGACTGTTTGTCAGATCAATACAGCTTTATTTCTCGGTACTTTTGAATTGGAATCATAAAAAATGTTTTTAAGGACGTTCCATATCCTTTGGCCATCTCGAAAGTAATATAAGTATAGCAGTTGTAGTACAATATAAGTATTAATTGTAACTATCTGTTTGCTAACTTTGACATAACATCTAAATTTCATCAAAATCTGATAATTAGATTTTAAAATAATTGAGTACGCTATAACCACTCGCCTTCACTGATCTCGATGAAGCTATATTATGTATTTGGCTCCGAATCTGATACATTTTTCATTTTTCCCGAACACGGCCAAATTGTGAAGCAGTTGATCTGCTGACTGAAGTAGTAGGTTGTGAAAACTAATTTTAAGGGGGTTACACACCTTCCGTTTATCTGTGCAGTTTATAACGTGTGACATCATGTCAGAATAAACTGTGCAGTTTGGACCGGTTTTCACGCAGGCAGAAAGTCTGCGCATTCGGACCCTCTTTTGCAACGACTTTACAAATTTTATTAAAAAACGCTTAGAACCCGAACCTGTCAAAAGAGAAGAGAGAACTGAAGAAAAATCGGACGCCATCCTAGTCGAAAGTGAAGAAAAATCGAACGCCATCCTACATACCTTCAGTTTAGATAAATATACAGATTTTCACACAGTTATTTACGAGACAGATAACTGCGGATAAACGTAAGGCGTGTAGCCTCCTTTAGATTTTTCTTGTTTTTGGATGAAAGCGATGAAGGGTTCAACGACATTTTTTGGAAAAGATGTTAAAGATGTATCTTTTAGAGCTTTTTTCTTATATGTACAACGTAGATGACATTTCCGCATCCGTAGATATCATTACATCATACAAACAATTCAATACTAGCTTAACAACATCAACTTTACACTTGGACTCAACGACGTTTGGACAACTACAACTCAAACAACTATAGACTTCGATTCAACAACTTTACACTAATAGGACAACTACAACTCAAACAACTTTACACTAGGACAACTACAACTCAAACAATTTAGACTACATTTCAACAACTTTACTCTAGGACAGCAACAACTCAAACAACTTTAGACTGCAATTTAGCAACTTTACACTTGTACAACTTTATTTCAAACAACTTTACAGTTGGACCTATAGTGAGTTCTACTATAACAATTTCCACTAATAATCACACGATCTCGTACTTTTATTAGTGTGAACGATATCGGCCGCTTTCGGCAGAGTGAGAAATTAGATCTAATGTAACTGTACCCACACTTATAATAACCGAGTCCTCATCGGGCAGTTTGTCTCGAGGGTGAATAATTAGTAAACTGAAATAATTCAAATTTTTATCAGTGATTGTATTATATTTTAAAACCATTAAATTTTATAAAAAAAAAGGTTTTATTGAAAATAACTTTATTTTTTCACGATGGAACCTTAAAGAACATAATATTATTGCATTAATAAATTAAGAAAATATAACTTAAAAATATGAAATAAATACAAAATATTAATTATAACTTAAATAGCTTGAGATGAAAAAAGGTGAAAAGATAAATGATGATTGAAGCCATCTAAAGATAGCACATCATCAAGAAGATGGATATAACATCCATCTAAAAAGCATTTGATTCAACTCAAAAAGCCACCATGGAAAATGGACACCAAATCAACTTCACTGAGAGGTTGAGATAAAAAGAAAAAACTTTTTAAAAACCATTACCGAAAATGGACGATGGTCATTACACTTTGAGGAACCACAACCATCACAAATAATAACACTTATATTTATCATTTTAAGAAGTGAAGTTAAGTGAAGTTTTTTTTTTTATAAGAACACTTTATTGTCCTCTCACGTTTCGTTATTAAATAACGAAGAAATTTAATATTATTATATCTTTTATTTTTCGTTGTCTGTGTATTATCGCTGAAACATAAAAAAAAATAGTCTGCCAATTAGTGTGGCACATAGCTTCTTCGCGTCCTATTTCGTATTCTCTAATCGTTTTATGCTTTTACGGACCTATTATTGTCAAATGTGTTCAATTTTTACCCTGTTTTTGAATCTGTCAATTTTTTTTTTTTTTTTTTTTTTTTTTTTTTTTTACGATCACATAGCTTCTGTTATCTTCGGTAAGTTTGGAAACAATATGTAAAAGCAAAAGAACAAAACTCAGAAAAATCGTAAATAATTATTTTAGGAGTAAGTTTTAGGTGTAGATGTTTACGCTGTTCATTTTGTTTTAGGTTTATTGGGATTTTTTTAATTTAGGATTATTATGTCTTAAAAATGTCCTTTAAAAGTACATTTTTATGAGATTATAAGAAATAATAGAGAGAATAAGTGATATTATTTATTACCTCTCGATTATACTTGTAATATCTCATTCTTATTTTGGTTGTCGTCCCCTGTCAGTATTTATGCTCTTAAGTGTTGGAGCATCAAAGGGTAAAAAATTATTTCATTAAGTTGATTATATTTGGTCCCTTGAGAGGCATCATCAATCATCAGGTCTGTTATTGTTATATATAATACATTTATTATATTAATTATTTCCTATATATTGTCACAATAATTT
The DNA here is from genome assembly GCA_951217055.1 of Gerris lacustris. Lineage (NCBI taxonomy): Eukaryota > Metazoa > Arthropoda > Insecta > Hemiptera > Gerridae > Gerris > Gerris lacustris. The sequence continues at coordinate 34,313,021 of OX578284.1, forward strand.
CTACAATCTACTGGGAAATATCAAAATTTAATTTTAATGAAAGCCTACATGAAAACTCGAGCTTTTGTTTGTTAAAGTCTTATTGTATATATGTCGACACCAGATGGTACCTCTTTCCATCTGTAATTTATAGTTGACGCACTCTGCTCTAGACAATATTAAACGAGAATGTTTTCATTTTCACCCTTTCTAACCTTCAGCCAAACAAATGTTTCAATTCTACATTTTACTGATAAATATGTTTTTCATCATAATCCATTTTTCATCAAGATGCATTTTCTTTGAACCCGCAACTTTTTAATGTTATTGATATAATTAATCAATTATATTATATTATTTGTGTATTCATTTACTTGTTTGTTAGTTATCTGTTTAGAGTTGGTCTCTTTGACGGTGGTTCACATTTAAGTTTATATTTGTAAATAATCTAGGGAAAAAGAGATTTTGTTAGTAAATGTTATAAATCGGGAATTTTTGATTTACTCTATCTGTCAATCTACTTGTGAATGACACCCTGTTTATTATTACTACTGTATGAAATCCCAGTTTAGATCAGGTCTTAACATAAAACAACTGATGTATGGCGCAACTCTTGAAAACTAACATTCAAGTTCATTCATTTTCTTCATTCGTTGTGTCTCATGCATACATTTTTAAATATTTGTTACTAGAAAGTAAAAAAATCGGTTTGTTTTTAGTTGGTGAGCTTCGAGCTCCAACATCTTATTAATTTCATCAAGATAAAAACAGAGTTGAGGTAGAAATTGTCCTAGTGTAAGTGCCACTGGAGTAAAAAGTGACAACGCCTAAATAATTTTGATTAGCTTAAGATTTTAACGTTACTTACAGTTTGTTTATAATCCTATCGAATAATAATAAAAAAAAATCGGAACAAATCTTTCTTATATTTATAGCAATACTAAATTACCATAGAAACTACAAAAGGACTGCCTTTAAAGGACCGTAGAATTGTGGTCAACCAGGTGGTCCTCGAAATGCGGGTGAGGCAGGTTTTTTCTGCACCATAATGTCTAATTTAATTGATATATTATAAAATATCTATATATAGAGTTCCACCGATGGTTGTTTACATTGCCGTATTCACTTCAGTGAGGACCAATTTATTTAGTGGACATCTTCCCTTAAATTAGGAAGGTTTGCCGCTCTATCTGTTATTTTCCCGGGTAAAATCAATGTCTGTCGATAAAATCCACCGGTATTCCTCATTTGGTTAGGTTTTTTTTCGAGACGATAGACTTTACTGATATTTTACCACTAAACCTTCAAATTTTACTATTAATTCAGCAACCCAGTGATAATTTGACCACTATTCCAGCAGTACTTTTTGTTTTTTTACAGATTTTGCGCAGTTAGAGATAAATATCACTCAGATTAGTGGATAGTCATAAAAGTATATTTATGAAATAATCTTAAAACACAATATTTATATATTTTCTAATAAGCATGTGCCATATACTAAAGGTATGATGCAATAAAAACCTGTCGTAGCCAAAATTTGGGTGTTAAAAAATACTGTTCCAGAACTCGGGGTAAAACTCATGTTCTGGGCAGAGGGCTAATATGGTGAAATTTTTATTTATATAGACTAGATTTTAGAATTTTAGAAAATGCATTTCAAGCCCTCTCTTATGGTTACTCACTTTCTCAGGTTGCCTTTTTTTATTTTTTAAATAATTTAATCTCAGTTTTATGACTTTTATTATGTACTTTTAATGCTTTTTTTTCATTTTTTAAAATTACTTAAATCCAACTTTATCTTCCAGATAAAATAAATCTTATTAAGTGAAACTAAACACTTAATTAATAGGGGAAAAAACCTTTATATATTTTTAAAAAATACTAAAGAAACAATATTTATTTAGGAAAAAGGTCGAAAATGAGTGAAGATTCGTTTTGGGTTTTGGTTTTTATTACTTTTATAATGAATTCACTGTTATTTTTATTCTGTTAAATATTGAGCCGGCGTTCAAAAAGTCTGTCCGTTTTAATTTAATGCAATTATATGTAAATTAATTAGTTCAGTGCCGCCCACCTTGATAGAAGCCCAACAGGATCAAGTATCTTAAAGGAGAAGAAACAAGACCCAAAAAGTTTTCCTTTGAAAGTAACCTTATATTTAAATAAAACCCTTTTTTCTCGATCTTATCTTGGTTTTATTTAAAAGTTTTATTTTATTCGTTAATTTATATTTTTTTTTGTTTGTAATTATTATTTTAAGTTCTGTAATCAGTGTTTCTTTTTTGTTTTTAAATTGTTATAAATGAATAAAATTAAATTACCTAACTAATAAGAGCTTGACTAAAGTGTTCCGAGAGTCTGAAACTGTGGTAATTTACTCCTGACGTAAGCTTTATAATAAATATATAACTAAAGCATTAACAAATAAAAAAATAAAAAATGAAATAATAAGTAATATTTGTTAAATTGTTACGTTATAATTTATAAATTGTTATTTTTTTAATTAGATTTTTCATTAACGTTTGAGAGTATATCTTCCATAACTTGATTGACAATGCGCTCTAAAGTGTTTTAAGATTGTTTTTAATAGCTATTTTTGAAAAAAAAATAACAAAAATTTAAATTATAACATTAATCGAGTGAAGTTAGTTAAGATTTAAATTATAACATTAATCGAGTGAAGTTAGTTAAGTAGTAGTTCGCTCTTTTCTTAAAAGTAATGTTGAAATATTAAAAGCTTGTTAACAGCATCGCGTAAATAATTTATTGAGTAAAGTGTCTGATATCATTTGGATGTAAAGATACTCTACTGTGTAGCCGAACTGTATCCATTCTTCCACTGAGTAGCCTAAAATCTTAGTTAAATAATGCACAATACAAAAATGGTCTGCTAATTAATGTGGCACATAGCTTCCTCGCGTACTAATGATGTTTTTACAACCATTTTATTTACCCACCCCCCCCCCCCCCCATCCCAACTCCTTTTGCTTCCGAGCAACCACCATTTATCTTAAAAACAACTCGTCCGATTTTATGAAATTTGAATGATAGGGATAGGTGATAAGTAGCCCATTGTTGGTTCTATAATAACCTACTGCACCCGTTGTTCCCTTTGACGAGTTGACAAAAATGTTTCTATTAACAACTATATCTAAAATAAGTACTCATTCAATTTTGGAGAAATTCGAATTTTTAATTCGGATTTTTTTTTTATTTTTCGGACATTTAATATTTAATAAAACTAAGTGTGACCACACTGGGAATGGAAACATATCTAAATCCTATGAGACCACTTGTCTAATATCAGGACGCGAGGAATCTTCTTTATGAAATGAGATTTTGTGAACCAACAAATCTATCAAATTACTCTTTTGATTTTATTGAAATTTGGTTTATTTGGATTTTAATTAGATAGACTACTTTTAAAGATATAGGTGTTAAAAAAATAACTTCGTTCGCTGGTAGAAGTGAAACCACTGGATGCAAAAGGTTGAAACATATATTGGACTTATTATAAAATATGAAATACCATCCAAACTGTATCAAATTTGGACGAGTAGTTTTTAAGAAATGTTGGAAAGACCGATAGACGTACCAAAAAATGTTCGCTGTTGTCTGAAACGGATTTCGGTCTTGGAATTATTGAATGTGGAGACACAATGCTTCCGTTACCTCCCAGTAAGCCCTGGAAGGCTTCCTCCCGCTGAAGGCAAATAAATTTGAGCTTGTGACAACATGCAAATTATGATTCCGACCTCATCCATTTGATTGTATCAGGTTTTGCAAACACTTTTGACTTGTTTACCTTAATTTCTCTTATCACAAATTTTGCAGTCATTGTTCCACTGGAAATAATATTATGATAATTCAGAGGGGGAAACTGAGAAACAGCTTTGTAAACTAAGAAACAACTTGGTAAACTGAGCAACAGAGCTTTAAGTTAAAATGCGATTGTGTGTCTGTGTCTGTTACATATTGAAACATATTCGTATAAAGTTTAGTCTTGTAGTTCATCCATTTTTCCTCTTATATTTTTATATTTTCTCTGGAAAAATATAATAATATTTTGTTTTAAAATTATTACCTTTGAGATATGTCACAATGCCAAGATATGAAAATGTCGATATCTTAAGAAGGGTCAAATTAAAGAAAACTTTCTGAGTTAAGTGTAGTTAAGAAAAAGAAGTAAATATAATATAATAAAATAAAAATTGTTTCTTTAAGAAGAATTGTTATCTCGTTGTTAACATCAAGATTTTGTTTTTGGTTTCTTTGAAAAATCTTTATTTATTTTATTTTTATATTTTTTTTGTAAAGATACTTTTACTATGAATTTTGAAGTTTTATTGTGTGAAGATAATGAAACAAAGTTCAAGGTTCTATTAGAATTATTGAGAGTATTATTACAACATACATAGTGAAAATAAGATGTGTATTAGTAGATGTAATTAGGCATTAAACTTTTGAATTTACTATTTTTTTTAGGGTCCGTAGGCAAAACCAAGGACCCTTATATTTTCCTGCGTATGTGTCTGTCCGTCCGACCGGTCGCCTGCTCTCACGGCTACACCTTTCGTCCGATCACTTTGAAATTTGGCATGTATATGTCTTGTACCTACCCACGTTAAATATATAGCGACTTCAAAAAATAGGGCACCAAAAAAATACCAGCACACACTTGACCTGTTTATTTAAATAATATTTTTTGGACTTATGGGACTTTAAAACGTATAAATCCATCGAAATTCTCACCTCTAAATATAATTTTGCCACCATAAAACGTGTATGAAGAAGTAAAACTTGATATACTCATAAATAGCACATTCTTAAACACGGTAATTCTTGTGCTTTAACACTTTACTAAGGGGTATATATACAATACAGAGTTAGTCAAAGTGTGGGAACAACCCCCATAGCAGACATGGATCTCATACGATATCAGACATGAGATAGTGCAATTTGGATGGAAAGTCGAAAGCAGCCTTCAGATAGTTTATATTATTTTCAATCGGTGCTGATTAAATTTTGTTAAACTAATAATTTTATTCATGTAAAAAAAAAAAAAAAATATAAAAAATAAAAATTTAAAACTAGTTTGCCAATTAGTGTGGCACATAGCTTCCTTACTCCTATCGAGTACTTTTACGACCCTTTATTGTCTTTTCTTTGCGTAAAAAACAACAATGTTGACATATTATTTATAAAATAATCAGACATTTAGTTAGTGTGGTACATAGCTTCCTCGCGTCCTAATACCTAATTAATTATTTGCCCCCCCCCCCCCTTCTATATTTTATCCGTCAAAATAATTTTTAATTTTTAAAGAAACATAAATTAAAGTTTCAATCTAGCAATATTAAATGTGTGCAGGCAGTTGTAATTGATATGGGGCCATCTAATGGCTATAATTTCGACTAACCATTCAAATTTCTTAAAAATCAGAAGAGTACTTTTAAACATAATATAGAGGTGAAAATATATTTTATCTACAATTGATGCGAAATATAAACATTGTATCTCTGTTTAGATGCATAGAAATTGATTATTTACGTACTTGTATTCATTGCGCATACGCGTCTCATAATTCTGAAGAATTCCTCTTCTTTACCACTCTAGGGCGGTAAAGAAGAGGAATTCTTCAGCTTTACGCACGATTAGCGAGTTTGTTTACATTTTTACAAAACTAATTTGCTGTTCTTTTATTAAAGTAACTCTTTATATCGAGTTTTTAGTGAAAAATAATGAGTGAATTAAGTGACTTTGACGAAAATGTGGAGAATAATAATCCACCAGATATAATTGATTCGGCAAAAATACAACTCAAGAATTAATGCCATCTTTATCAAGAGAGAGATACGAACTTACATACAGCAAGTTTATTTTTTTCTTAATTTATTATTTAAATCTAACAATCGTAGATAAAGTACGGTACGCAACTCGTGCGAAAACGGCAATTTGCATCGCTCGTGTGGTTTTACTACCCTCGCTGTCGCTCGGGTGCGAACGCCACACTCGCATGCAAAATGCTACTTTCCGCACTCGACGCGTAATGTACTATTTTATGTTTGAGTGTATGTGGAAGAATGGGGCTAATTTTGTTTAATCCTTAGAACGTTCTAAATCGAGGGTTATAATATGTACAATTTAAAAATGTAACAAAACAAAAATCTAAGTGTGACGTATAACGAAAGAAAGAAAGAGTTGTAGTAATAAAAAAAAATCGTAGAATTGACTGGTCACACACCCTGCAATCGGATTCTTAAAAATAAAACACTCTCCCTTCTGTTTTCTAGTTTAGATAAACCTTTTTTTGTGTTTCTTCTCTTAACTTTTATACTGAATTCTGGGAATTTCGAGATAGACGAAAGAAAGTAAAATAATCTAACTTTTCAGAAAACAATAAAAAAGAACCCATAATACTCAGTCCAAAACAAAAACAGTAAATCATTTAATTTCAACTATGTACATATACACTAACATTTTAATTTAGCTGGAAATGAGAATATAAAAATAATCTTCAGTATACTTTTTTACCTTTATAAATAACAATATTAAACAATTATACTTGTTCAATATCCGTAAACAAAACTATTGTTTCTAAGATTTTTTTTTCTTTTTACTAAGTGATATTTAAGAATTTTAAGGAACATTAGGAAAAGGGGACTGGCGTAGACGAGTGGTTAGTGTACTCGCGCAACTCTTCCTGATACACAGAAACCACGATCTAAACTGGTGAATTAGAATGCCAGAGTGGTGACATATTTAACACTGATGTTCTACTTCTAATAGATGAGTAAAGTGCCGGGTCTGTAATTGAAAATAACAGTTTGAGTCTCGAAGTCCAAGCCCCTGATAATCCGAGTTTCTAACAATTTGAGTCAAAAGAGAGTTCATGGAAAGAAGGAGGGGCAGCGGCTACCCTGAATTAAACACAATTAGGTCAGGGCAGTGTTAATAGTTAAAGAGACTCATCTGTATGGTTTCATGGAATTCCTTTCCTGTCTGAGTAACTGTGTTTAAATTCAAATTCAGGGAAACTTATTTATTTATTTCTTCTTTTTCAGTTCTAAGTCAGATCTTAAACCGAAAGCATCGGGTTACATTTTTATAATGGGTAGACGAAAACATACCGAACTGCCGATGGCTGTGAAAATAGATGATGATATGTTGGTGTTGCTTAGGTATATGTTATAGTGGGTGATTAACAATAGAATAGGATGATATCAAGTAGTGTCACTAATCCAGATTTGATGTGTCCGGGCACTGTCCGGACCATCTAAAGTCCGGATTAAACGGCATCAGTTTTAAAAGGTATGTAAAATATTGTAAAACTAGCTTTAGCTTATATGTAAAACTATTCAAATTAATGTTGAAAGTGGACCTAAGGATCCACTTTTTAAACCTAAAAATTGATTTAGGATAAAAATTTTACCATCTTATCGATATAAAAATGTCATTGATTGTACATTATTACAAAATTATTGAGGTTTGTCTGGATAAACCGGATGTCTGGACAAGTTTGGTCTAGGTCTAGATTAGCGAGACTGGCTTTATATGAATGTAAGTATTATTTTTCAATAAATAGTTCAAAAGTAGAATTCCAAATTAAAATGTTACATAAATTTCCAATAATCCGAGTTTATTGGTGATTCCAGTTAGTGCAGGTTAAATCGAGACAACTATATTTCGTAAGTTCGAATTTTCTCAAGTCGAATGATCGTTGGTCAACGGATTGTCTGTAAATATTTACGCCTTATAAACATTACATGAGTTTGGGTTTCCTCCGCTTGTAACTTTAGCGTGTATTATGCTAAAGTTTTGTCTAACCCTCTGTATAGTAAGTAGATAAGTTGTATTAATCAATAATTTATTTTTGATACTAATGAGAGGTGTGCAGGTAGAATTAGAAAACAATATAAGTCAAATAAGATGTATCGTTATATTGTTACTTTTCAATTAGTCATAATCACAGCTCTTAACTCCATATTAAAATCTTTTTTTGAATTTAAAATTAAAACGATACAATTTCTAAACAATGGAGGTGTTAAAAGGTTGGTTTAGTTAAGGTTAATGTGTTTTAGTTTGTTTCATAGATTGTGTTTATTTTAGATGCGTAGGCTTCCGCTTTTTAGGGTTTCGAGGTCATCCTAGAAACCCTTATGCTTTTGGTATAGTTCATTCGTCCATCCGTCGCATCTTGGATCATATCTCCCGACCTATTGTAGCTACAGATTTGAAATTTAGTATACAACTTAAGCTTTTTTTTTTTACCAAAAAACAGGAATAATGTTGCGAACTTCACAACCCGTAATTTCATCGATCAGCGAGCAATTGTGACGTGATCGCAACATTTCTTATTTTTGGTAATTTTTTTGAGGGTTCTCATTTTAAAGGTATTGAAATTTAGATCACAAATATATATAAATCGTGTTTCCAAAATGGCGGCCATTACCCCCAAAAGAACCAAATAAGTGGATACCTGAGATGCTAAGGGATAATATGCACTCCTTGCTCCCCTAAAGTGCAACTTTTTATACATATTTTAGTAAAAAAAAAGAATAACAATAATAATAATAATGTACAAGAAATATGAATTTTTATGACCAAAGAAACAATTTTAGTGGCTTGCTGGCAAGTACCTACTGAACGGATTTTTTTATTTTTTTGCGTTAAAGTTTTACTTCCTTTCCTCTCTTTTATGATTTCTCATATGCTTAGAGAAAGTATTGTGATGGCGCAGAAATTATGTTTTGAAATTTTGATGGATTTATACGTTTGTCTCCTCTGACCAAAACAGTTGTTTTTAAAACAATGTCTGTCTGAGTTGTGAGCCAGTCCATATACAAGGGTTTATTAATTAGAACGATATGATTTAAATAAAACCAGTAAATTAAAAAAAAAATTAAAATAAACAATATTATACCCTTTTATAGATTTCCTTAATTCAATTATTTAAACTTAATTAATTTATGACCGATTATTTGATTGTCATTGTTAATACATAATCCTTGCAAGTATTATAACTTTTTAGGGTGTCGGAAGTGGATCAAATTTAAGTTACAATAAACTAATTAATTTGGTAATAGGTAGTCGCGAAATGGGTCTAATTTTGGTTACGGGATTTCGAAATAGCAAACTAATTTATTAATTCATTATTAGTAATTTAATTAATTAAATAATGACTGATTATTGTAATGTCGTCGGGAATTCATAATCAGTGCAAGTTTCTTCAGGAAGTGGGTTAAATTTAGCTTACAAGATTTGTAGACAAGTGAAGTTGCGAATGAGAGTGTAAAAATAGTTTGAGATTCAACCAAACCTTTTCTTATTTTGAAGCACAAACGATTACATTATGTGTTAAATTAAACGTAATTTAAATTGCTACCTCGGCTTCGTTTATAGGAGAGAATCGTTAAACCCAAATTTCGATGACTTTATCAAATAAATTAGAAATTAGACTTAATGAGGTTAATGTAAAGTTCGTTTTTCAATTTTAAATCAGCAAGTGTTTTAAGATTTATTTGAATTAACCATTGATTTCAAATAACGTCACTTAAAGTAAATCGAAATAGTTAAATCTATTTAAATAATTTCGAAGAGAATAAACTATTTCTTAATGGCCTTAAACAGTTAAATTTCTTGAATTATCCCTAATGATAATTATATAATATTTATTATATTTCTCAATTTGAAAGTAAGTGATAACAAAAAAATAAAATAAATAATAATGTTTACTATGCAATCCTTAATTGTTCAAATCGCTGTAATAGTACATTACGCGTCAAGTACGGAAAGTAGCATTTTGCATGCGAGTGTGGAGTTTGCACCCGAGCGACAGCGAGGGTGGTAAAACCACACGAGCAATGCAAAATGCCGTTTTCGCACGTGTTGCGTACCGTACTTTATCTACGATTGTTAGATTAAAATAATAAATACAGAAAAAAATAAACTTCCTGTTTCGTATTTCTCTTTTGATAAAGATAACATTAATTCATTTGTTGTATTTATTTCGGGAGGCGTATTATATTCTCCTCATATTCGTCATAATCATTTAAATCACTCATTGATTTTCACAAAAAACTCAATATAAAAGTTACTTTTATTAAACAAACAGCAAATTAGTCTTGTTAAATGTAAACAAACTCGCTAATCGTGCGTAAAGCTGAAGAATTCCTCTTCTTTACCGCGCTAGCGTGGTAAAGAAGAGGAATTCTTCAGAACTATGAGACGCGCATGCGGAATTAATACAAGTACGTAAATAATCACTTTCTACGCATCTAAACAGAAATATAATATTTATATTTCGTATCAATCGTAGATAAAATACTTTATATTTCAACTTGAAGTTAAATCAGCCTCATAATGTAGACCTCATAATGTGTTCAAATTGTAAAAGTACTTATTAATATATAGCTATTTTTTGTTGCTACTCAAGTTACACAATAAGTCTTCTTATTTGGAGGTTCCTCCGCTCTGGAATTTTTAATAAAAACATGTTGTTTATTTTAGTTTGTTATCTACGCCAGGATCGTATCAAGATATGAAATCATTTACGCCTTGCTAATTCTTGGAGACAATGTCGCGTGATTCCATGCTACTGTTCTGCTGAAAGTATCAAATTATTCCACGTGTCTTCCCTTGCGGTTATAAACAGTATTAAGTTGAAACAATGTGACACTTGCTGCGGTTATAAACAATATCAAATAACCGCCCTTATTTTTCGTCTTTTGAAACTATGCATTCGTTACATTTGTGAAAAAAAGCCGAAAAAAATAGGACCACAAATAAGAATAAAAGAATGTCAAAAATAACAACTATAGCTTATATAAAAAAACCAGGCCAACAAACTCGAAATAATACTTTCTTACAATAGGGGTGTGAGGGGCAAAGAGAACGTGTCTTAAAATTTTCTCACCTTTTTTCAAATGCCGATCATCAACTGCTGTTAATGGACTTCGAATGTCCTGGTTATGTTTCCTCAAGTGGTAAAAAATCAGTGGCATACTCCAAGGCGGTTTTTGTTTAAATAGTATTTTTTCACAAAGACTAGGATTTTTTGCTTTGCCCCACTAGCCGGGCAAAGTGAGAATTTCCTATTGTGTCCAGGGGGATAAAGTGTGATTCTTTTTTATAATAATTAATTGAGAGTATTTATACCGTGTAAAAATTATATTCATTTAAAAATATTTGGTTAAAATAATTTTTTTTTTATAAAATATAAGATTTCTATTTAGTTAAAGTTTAGCATTTGTAGTCGCTTTAGGATCTCTACTGTCCATTCTTCATCAGAATTATTATCCAAGTCAATATCCGATAACTCATCTTGAAAGTGATGAATCACATCTTACTTTGCCCCAATCTGAATGCACACGATTTTCAACTCTTGTATTAAAAATAAACGGAGTGGAAATGATTTTTTTTATTTTTATACTATAAGGAGTTATAATGTATAAGATTATATTAGTGTTAAAAAAATAACGAAACTTATTTTTTGAAGTAAAACACAATACAGTGAACAGTTGAGAACGTTTCAATAAGATCGCCTTACAGTACTCACGGCATCAGTGTTGCCAGCTGTTCCTAGCCTGTTCTATGTGAGTTTTGGATCGCCCCCCCCCCCTTATTGTGAATTTAAAAAAGTTTCTCACACTGCCCCTCTCTCCCATTGTGCTATTGAATTTGAATTCCATAATATCTAATTTAATTTATTTATTATTTAACAGAAAATCTTATTTTATTATTGTGTAGAAAAAATTTGTAAAAAAAATAACAAATGGTGATATTCTCTATTATTACTTCTCAACTTGTTGAATTTATATACCAAAACCCTTTATATTTTTTTTCTTAAGACAAAGTTATGTTATCAATGACCTGCGTTCTCTGCGCCTCCACTTTGGCCAACGCCTACTTACTTTCCTCAAGCCGACGTAACACGTGTCTGTTTTCTTAATTTACTTTGAATTGGATTCAGCATGAACTCTAGTTGTAGCCTAAAATTTGTTAACTCTTATTATTCCGATATTAGAATTGATTTGATAAAAAAATTAATATTTATCTGCATTCTATTTTGCATGCAATAAAAACCATAATTTTGTTATTTATAAAATAACAATAGTTTTTGTTATTGTAAATATAACCCAGTTTGTGTGATTTATACATAAATATATCATACAAGCTTTAGTGTGCAGTTAATACGAGTATGTTGTATATAAGTTCTTTTTAGCATACATTAACACATGTAATAAAGAATTAATAGTTTATGATATTGTAAATATAAATCAGTTTGTATGACATTTTTTTTACTGCAAACTAAATTAATCCAAGAAGAGCGCTTTACTGAATCACAAAATGTCCTAAAAATTCAAAAGAAGGATTTATGGGAAGAGACTATATTCCCCACTCAAAGGCCTATTAGAATAACAAATTTTGGTGTTGTGGTTGGTTTTAAATTTATCTGATGTTCCGTTTTGAAGTTACAAGGGTGCATATTAAGTAACAGATGTACACGCGCGTATATAGCGTTATCTAGATCTGATTGTATTTTATGTTTTTTGTTTGGGCTTACATTCTAAATAAGTGCGGTCAAGTGTCTGCTTAGCATGCGCATTGCACTGAGCTTATGAGTATTTATGTGTGTACCTTGTCGACAAAAAAATCCGTTTTTACATTTTATATTGCATACTTGTTTGTTTTTCCTAATACTCTTAAAGTTTGAGAGTAAAGTGAAGTTTTATCCTTTTTTCTTAAAAAAAAAATAACGAGTGGGTACGTAAGTACGCACATGTGTAAAGCTTTGTCTATAGCATTTTTTATGACTGAAACTTGGTAAAGTTATTTAGGAAATGACTTGTTGATTTGTTGATGTTGTCTTCTCCTATTGCATTAAAATGTCTGACATCGTTATTAGCTGGATAATTGTTTTGCAGGAGGATTTGGTTACTAGAGCGACAACTTGACGGCATCACCTTGTTTAAGTGATGACTTACTGGTTACTTGTTGACGTAGTCTACTGTAAAAAAATAGTAAAATAATGACAAAGAATCCGGTTTGTAATTGTATACAGAACAATGTAAGACTAAAGCTGAACGCTCTGCTGAGTTTATCCAACATGCACTAAGTACCTCACTATGAATCTTTTATTTACAAACCTTCTATATAAGTTTCACTGTGAAATTATCTATACTCTTTACCTTTTTTCCCTTTGACATAATATTACTTTACCCTTTATTTTCGTTCTTAAACTCTTTTAACTACGTTCGCTATGCAATATATTATATTAGTCTGCCAATATAAAGTAGTGTGGCATAATAATGTTTTGACTAACAATATAATTTACTTGTTCTGGATAAATTAGACCTATTTCTTACACCCACAGGAAAAGACTTGGCTAAACCTATGATCTCACAACTTTTTACGCGATAATTGGATTGTTACTTAAGTGTTTTTGTTGGGATATTATATTCTAGAGACAAAATATTTTAGTTGATCTCAATAATTTTATAATTTAATCTGTTGGAAAACCTCTGGATTTAGTTTTGAATGATAGATTCTGTGAATAAATAGTTGGTATGTAAAAATACTTGTATATAAGTAATAAAACACTTTTCGCGCTTGAGTATACGACATTTGTTTCTATATTAAATTTACTTGAAAATCCACACAAATAAGTTTTTTTTCAGTTTTCCGTTAACATGGTATAATGGATGCCTCTCATTGTTTACATTTTGTCGCTTTTCAAGTAAAAGCCCTGGGAAAATTGAATGTCACTCCAGCAGCTGAGACACGAGGCTCTGAATAAAACGAGAATAAAGTAGGGGTTCGAGAGAGCGGAAACGTTTTATCATAATTATGTAGATTTGATTCATAAGGTGGTTGGAAAACAAGGGAAAGTGTGTTTCACGAAACCTGCGACTTTGCCTCCTCCTCAGCTTACTGAGTCAACACTTGGCAATCAGTCAACAAGTTATCTTCGATTGTTGATATTAGCTTTCTATCTGAAGCCTCCCGTCTTCTAGCTTATTATTATTAATTAGCCTGCGATATCAAATAATTTCCTTAAAATATTAATATTAGCAACATTTTCCATCTCGTCTAAATAAAACTGAAAGAGCTCAATATTAATGACAAAACACTTGTTATGTTGATTTGATTCATAAAGTGGTTGGAAAACAAGGGAAAGTGTTTCCCGAAACCTGTGACTTTCCCTCCTCTTCAGCTTACTGGGTCAACACTTGGGAAAGTGTGTTTCTCTAAACCTGTGACTTTCCCTCCTCCTCAGCTCACTGGGTCAACACTCGGCAATCAGTTAACAAGTTATCTTCGATTGTTGATATTAGCTTTCTATCTCACGCCTCCATTCATTTAGCTTATTATTATTAATTAGTCTGCGATGTCAAATAATTTCCTTAAAACACCAATATTGACAAAATTTTCCATCTCGTCTACATAAAACTGAAAGAGCTCATTATTAATGACTTCACTGGACAAGAGCAGAATTTAGACCAGTTATGACCGATTTAATTTGTCATTTATTACATAACTGAGAACCGGAAAAAATGTATACTGACAAAGTAGCTGATATGGTATTGTGACAATAACCTGATCAATCCTTGAATTTGATTCACTATGAACTACCACACTTACGCACGATTATTTTTTTATGTAAGTACTTTTACGGCAACAGCAACACTGATGGACTGAAAGTAGCAACAATAAGATAAAATTGTTAATAATTACAAGGTAAAAAGAACTTCTTCTGGTTTTTAAATTTTCTGTTAAATGTTAGATAATATAATTGTTATTGTTATATAATTATGTTAGTGAAAAAAAAAATAGTTCCGAATTTATTTACTTCACATAAATGACAACCATCTAGAGAGCTGATCTTAAACCTATAAAAGGACAAATCTTTGTACAACGGATCTCCTCAACACCAAATCTAAACCGTGCCATCGATATAATTGAAATAATAAATAGACTGCCAATTAGTGTGGCACATAGCTTCCTCGCATCGTATCATGTACTATAACTATTATTGCTATATATTACTTTATTGTTATATTGTTTATTTTGTAAAAACTATTAATAGTTTTAGCGATCTTTAACACTACATAGCAGTGTCGCTGTTGGTTTTACTAAAAAATTGTATCTGAAAAAAATGTTTGTCTCATTTAATCGATGAAGTTAGATTTTTTCCCCGACCTTACATTCCAATTTTAAATTCAAAGTTCACGTTTACGCGAGCGTTGCTCGTGAAGGCTTAAACGGATAACGTTGTCCAATGAACTCATCCTGGGCATTAGTAAAATGAACTTGTCTACCAAATTTCATCAAAATCGGTCGACATTTACTCAAGTTATCGTCGCACGTTTCATAATTGGCGGACACACAGACCGACAGACAGACAGACACAGGACCAAAAATGTTCCCTGATGTCTGAAACGGATTTCTGTCTTGGAATTTTTGAAATCGGAGACATAAAAGTTTTTCGTTCTCAAAAGTGAACACAATGCTTCCGTTACCTTCGGTAAGCTCGGAAGCAAAATATGTAATGTAATTGATATATATCCTGTTTTGCTGTTATTCAATGTTTATCTCTTATTCATTTATAAAAATCACAAATTAGAAATCCGTCAAAATGAAGATTGTATATATATGGGACATGCCAAAACAAATAAAATAACTTGCGGATTTTTCCGAACTAACTTTCCATACAGCAAAATTTGCTGAAAACCAATTAAATTCTGCTGAAGATGGCTAAAAGTATTAAAATAATGCATTGTCATCGTGTTCTAAAAGTTTTAAATGTCTAGCTATTCGGGAAGTTAGTTCGAAACCGATTGCAAGATTTGTGCCGGACAAACAAACAAGAAAGCAAGCTAATAAAAACGTAGAAAATTTGTTAAACCTTTGTTATAGAACTATAGGGAGCCAGCGTGGTGGCTCAGCTATTAATGAATTGAGGCGAATCAAGGACGTGGGTTCGATCCCTCGCCGTGATGCTCTGATTTAAATAGCTCACTAATGACCACACCATACCCTTCGGCGTTACAATGTACAATGTACAGGTATGATGTGGGAAGTGGTTGGAACTCTCCACCACGGGGTGAGTAAAATGGGCCTTATGTGGCCTGATTGCTAGGTTCGAACAGGTGGTTCGTCCTTCCCGTCTAACCACTACTACTGCTACTTGTTATAAAACTGGAAAACTATCCACAGAGGATGTCTATTAAAAGAAGTCGTGCAGGCCGGACTAAGTATCGGACTTACGAGACTGACTCACAGGTACCTTATAACTAAGTAAAACAAACCTGTTTTTACTCTTTTGTGACCAAAAAATTACTGAACCTTTTAATTTATTACATACATTTTTGTTAGGTTGTAGCTATTTTCGCCCAATGTGAAGGGCGAAATATATCTTTAAAGAAGAAAAAATTTAAAAATGTTTGATTTAAAAAAGGCAAACACACAAAAAACTTTTAATTTCTCACCAAGCAAAATAATAACAAGACAACACACTTTGAAGCAAGTTTAATTTTCCTTTGGGGCTATTAATTATTTAAAATATTATCTTTGATTTGACAAAGAACAAGTTTTTTCTTTAGAAGCGCACTTCTCGAATTGCGTCGGAGTATGATTATTTTGAACATGTACGGAAAGTTTGCTTGGATGGAATATGTCATTTTGACACTTGCCCCACCAAACATCTAGTACAAAAGGATTTTTTTTAAGGGGCCTGGCAACACGTTTTTAGCTTCATGCTTTCACCGGCAATCAATTATATCAGTGTTATCAGAGATATTTGATTTTTTTTTTTAATGTGCCCTAGCTCTCCCCTATTCCAAATATTATCGAAATCTGTTCAGTAGAATTAGCTTCATGTATATGCATAGATGGGCAAATAGAACATTAATAACTCTTCAAACTGAATTTGAATCACTACAATTTGTTCTATTTATATTAGAAAGTAAAAAATCCAATTTAATCATATTAATGTAGGAAAACTATCAGTTTATCTTCAAATTTTATACTGTAGGAATTATTCGACATTTCAATTAAAATATAACAATATAGATTAAAATTGAGGATTATTGTTATATAATAATACATAATAGTGGTTAATATTGATTTTTAATAGTTACATTTTAATTGTAACGGGTAATTATAATTATTCAAAAAGAAATTGAAATAAGTTAAAATAACTTATAATAATTATAAAAAATAGTGTCAAAAATTGTTAATTAATAATAAAAGTTTAATAAGTAATAAAAAATAGCAAATTTATGTGTGTAAGAAACAAATTTATAAGATTTTATTGATATGGTAGAATCATACGTGTTGGTGTAGTAAATTATTTATTTGGCTTTGATGATAGAAGTGGTAACACTGATTGAGGTTAGGATTTAGTCTAGAAATGCGTCTTACCTCGATCGGTCGCTTTTGTTTACAATTTAATAATTATTTGATTTTCATTTTCGCTACTCCGTCTTATAAATGCGCGAAATGTTTTTTTTAGTGTATTTCTATTTCATTTTACTTATAATATATTCAATTAATCTTGTTATTTCAGTGATTTCTCAGGCGTGAGTTCGGTGGTTTACGTGGTGAATTTTTACGGTGGCGAATTTTCGTGGTTTACGTTTGTTAAGTTGTTTAATGTCATATATTTTTTAACAGACCAAGGTAATGAATGAAAATATTAATTTATTTTTAGTATAAATATGTAATTGATTATTTTTACTTATTTGTTGTTGTTAGTTACAAGTAAACTATCAGGGTAGAACTACAGAGTATAAACGTCAAAGACGTTTATACGTTCAAGGGACGTTCAAAGTTATTTGTTTAATTTTTAAAGTTAAATAAAGAGCATAAATAAATTTGGAAAGTATGTGCCTTCTGTACGCTCAAAGGGTCTGTAGGAAATCGAACAAATTAGCACTTTACCGGTATAAAGAGGACGGCGTAATCGGCCGAGCCGTTTCAATATAGCGCTAATTTAAAAGTTTGTTTTAGTTATAACCTTTGAACCGTTTATCATAATGATGTGAAATTAACTCCGTCAAATGAATTTTTACCGTCCTAACTCAATGAAACTACTCCGATGTCTCTATAGGTGTGAGATTAATTGTTAAGACTTTCTTACAAAATATCTTGATTTAAACAATATTTATAATTAATAACACGTCTAATAATAATAATTGTTTAATGTATTACTTATACACTCTTTTACTTTGTTACTCACCCCATTTACTTTGCTATTTTATACTCATAAGTGTGATATTCCTTTGTCCCAAAGTTCATTGGACTAAAACCCCTTTGCTTAAATAGTTACCCCTCTTACTTTTCAATATTTTTAGGATATCAATTTAGGTGGGTAACAAAGTAAAAGAGGAGTATGGAGGCGCCTCTTTTATTTTGTTACCCACTACTTAATTTTTGTTTTGGTGGGTAACAAAGTAAAAGAGTACCCATTACTAATTATTGGATGTGTCTAATATGAATTGTTACTACCAACATGATTTGAGTTTGGTGTGGTTTCCTTAATCCTGGTCACCTCTAACCACCTCAACGAAGAAAAAATGCTAGGGTTGGCTTCATAAAAGTCGGGCGGAGCCATATTAGGAGCAAATTGACTTAGAACTTTGTTATTATCCCCACTTTATCCAATTAAAAACTTTATTTTAAATAACTTCAGTTACCCTCACTTTTGTTAACTTTTGCCAATAAAAAAAATTATAAAACAAATAATTGCTACATGTTTGTCAATTGCCAACACCAGTTAAAGTCCAAGAAATAAACTTATTATGTTAATATTAACTTATATTAATATTAGTGCATTTATTGATCAAAGCTGACTATTTTAAAGATTAAAAAATAATATCGTGTTTTATAATATTATACAACACTGCTAATTTAAATTTATATAATAGAAATAAGCGATTTGTTTTGGCTAAAAAGAAGGAAAAATAGGAATATATTTTTTTGTTAGAGGAAGCTATATTTTTTTTTAAGTCACAGCAAGTTCTGATGATGTTGATGCTAATGAAGTATTATAATATGTTATACGCATAGTATACATATCATATAACTATACCTACAAATACATAAAATATATTCAAAATATTATTATTATACCTGTATCATAATCACAATTATTAATAGCTATATTAATGCTTAAAGAGAGATAAGAAGAAGGTATTGCAATTTCTCGTGGAAATCTAGAGTTCTGGAGATCCGAATTGAGAAACGCGTATTTAATGTATTTCAATAATATAACATATTATTCGGTACACAAATACATTTTTCTAAAAGATAGACAAAGTAACTTGTTATTGCACTTGTATATAGGGTTGTGTACGAGTTTTATTAACATTCTTCTTTTCAAAACAAAGTACCCATATTATTATTATTAAACAAAAAAACCAAAACAAAGTATTACCTTGACTAATTGCAAATTATACATACAATATTTCTCGTTTACTTAATGGTATACAAGATGTGTTTATATATATATATATATATATATATATATATATATATATATATATATATATATATATATATATATATATATATATATATATATATAATGAATAAATATATTTATTGTATAAGTAGGTGATTTGTTACCAAGTATAAGACTTCGCATGTATTAACTTGTCCTGGATTTGTGCGACAAATATTTTACTTACACATAATAATAAATTGGCGAGATTGCTTCTGTATTGCGAACGAAATACACACCTGAGGTACTGAATTTACATCAAGTTTTTTTTTTTTAAACAAATATGTATATATATATATTTATACATATATATGTATTAAAATTTATATATATATATATATTTGTGTGTGTACTTATGTAGACTATACAAAGAATTTGAATGCAAAGAGCCTCTTGAATTACACTTTTTCTACAATGGTATAATTTATAACTATAGCATTATGTATATATATATATATATATATATATATATATATATATATATATATATATATATATTTATATATATATATATATATATATATATATATATATATATATATATATATATATATATATATATATATATATATGTATATATATATATGTGTGTTTTGTGTGTGTGTATATAACTACATATTATAATATATAATGGACTTAAACGTACATTTGCATGTTTCAAGATGTTGAAAAAAGTTATTGGGCTAGACTTGTATGTGACGTGATCTCATGTTTTTCCTGTGATACATGACATGTAAAGTATACTAGATTTTCTAAAACATGAAATATTTCCGTGTTAGAGAGGTAAGACATGTTCTTTATACTTGTATGTCAGCTACTGATTGTAAGAGTACACGGATAAAATTAACTATCTATTTAATCTTTTTATGTCATGGAAACATTTTGTAAAACGGTACAAATGCCCATAATTTTAGGATCTTGTTGGGCATCTAATGGAAGTTTTATAATTGTCATTTTCCAGAAACTCGGGAAATTGTTTTATTTACAGTACAAATATCCGTGCACACAGTCTTGAATATCCGTGCTAATAAAACATAGGTAATTAGAAATAAAACGTAACCCCGCTGGGAATCGAAACCGTTCCAAACCAACCATACTTTCAATTTATTGTTATAGGGGATACATTATTTAAAATGAATTTTTTACACATCTATATTTTGAAACCCAACTCATTATAATTTTTTTTATTCATATGACCATTCGTCTCAGTGGCCAGGACGCGAGAAAGCTATATGCCACTTTAATTGACACACTTTTTTTAATGATATATTCAAAACAATAGGAAGTGATATATTTTTGAATTTGCGTTATATTAAAATGATAATTTTTTAATAATTAGGATAGTTTCTTTATCTTTTGTGATCTATATTTTTTTTGTAAGGAAAATTCCGAAAATTTATGTTTTTCTGTTACGGTTATTAAGAGACTTACTTATTAGGATTAAAAACTCGTTCTAAACCTCAAACAATCCTAGATTTTATCTCCACAAATCAATAATCCTTAATTATTGTTATCAGTGGAACAGATATGAGCCAACCAATACAAGGAACTTGAGGAAGGATTCATTAGATTTGGTTCCACTTCTTGGAGAAACTTGTACTACATTCTATCTTTTAACTAAAATGTAACTCTTTTAATAACCTTCGGACACTAAATATGTATTTTCAAAGCCAATTCTCAAATATTTATTTTCTCTTTCTCTCTCTCTCTCTCTCTGAAAGAGAGATACAAATCAATTATAAATTGTCACTTAATAATTAAATATATTTAATTAAATATTATTTATTTAATTTATATCATCTTTAAAAGACATGTTCAAAGATGTATTTTTTTATATTTTTTATGTTGGCATCTTTTTTCATGTAAAAAAAATATATTTATACAAGTTACGGATGAGTTAGTACTTATCTAATTAAAGATAGAAGGAATACAAAAAATATAAACTCTTTTGAATGCATTTTTATTTAATTAATAGGCAGAAATTAATGTAAGAATCGTAACATGATATTTTTGGCATCAAGTAAAGATATAGGTCAATGTAGTTTTGTAGAGTTTTATCCAATAGAATTTACGTTGGTTTTATACTTTCTTATGTACTAGTATATATTACATATAGGGTGACCCACGATAAAATGTTAAAAGGAAACTGGTGGATTCTATGGGTCAAATACAACAAAAAATGTCGAGTAAAGATATGCCAATTTCTCGAGATATCGATTTATTTCTTTTAGTTTGAGATCAACGGACTAGTTTTATAATTTTGGTAGATTGAATGTTACCAGGCATGAAATTATTCGGACAGGAACTCAACCAATCCTTGTACAAATGCAAAAATAGTGTCCCTGGACGAATCCTCAACACTTAAGAAATTTGACGCTCAACAAAAAAATTTGCTATAAAAATGGATTCAGGAAGGCTTTGTTTACCATATATTCACAAAAAACATTTTTTGACGTTTATCCTTAAAATTCTCAAATACTACAATACAATGCTTACAATAAATACTCAATGCTTGTTACCATAAAAAAACTTGAAGGAAACTTTTCTATGACTTTCTTCTTTCCAGTACTCAAGTCCATTCTTCGATTTATTTTTTATTAAAAAGATACTCCTGATTTCGCCAGCTCTTCTTCATCTACCCTACTCCAAATATGTGATTTTTCATCCACCATTCCCTGTTCTTTTATCTTTTTCTTAGTCTTAGTTGACACTAGTATATCTATTGATGTCTTTACTTCTTTAATTATTTCATTAGGTTTTGAGGTTAAACTTTGATCATACCATGTAGCCAATGTTGAGAGTCTTTTTTGGATCCCAAAGTCGTCGTCCAAAAATCATTCCCACATGCTTGGAGGATCAGGGTTTGATTTTGAGGTTAGTTTTCCCTGAGAGGTTTTAAAGAGGCTGTCTTCTTTATGCGGCTGACGTGGTCTCTCTCCTCCCTATGTCTGAGTCAGACCCTTGTACTTGTACTAAAAGTAGGTGAGGTTGGCTTCAGCTAAAGAGGCTATGAGGTTTGCTACACTGCTGCTTGCTCCTCCAATTAGATTCATTAAATAACATTTTACACATTTTAATAATTACGGATTATTTATTATTAATTTTAAGTTAGTCCATGAGAATACCCGATTACTCGTGGACCCTTTTCGATTCAAACCTTTATTAAAATATCTGGTTTTCCGCAAGAAAACATTAAATGGTGGAGGATTGGGGTCCGATTCCTCACCAAAAAGATTTGATTTTATCTGTAAAGCTTGATCAAATGTTTTATTAAAATTAAATTTGGTAGTGGAAAAGACTTGAAGAAATTATTAGGTATAATACTTGATTGATAATAGTGTATGATATTATGCACGTTTTTTCCTTAAATAATGTTTTAATGAAACTAGAAAAAAGAAAAAATATTTATTTGTAATATACATACTTGATACTTTATGTTATTATTAACATGTTCAATTTACAAAATTCTTATCACTTACAATTTTCTCTTTTTCGTAAATTGAACTAAAAAAATCCTATAATCCCGAACTTATTGAACGTTATTGAAACCCTGATAAGAAGAAAATAGGGTCCAAAGACGTTATCATTTTTTCCGAAAGCCCCAAAATTTACTTATCTGGCCTTTTCAATATTCTAAGAATATCAAATCATTTAATCGCATAACCCAAATAAATATGATCATAGTCAAAAGATTACAAAAATAGTAAGTGTGTCTAGGTGGTAGCTTTAAATAAATCCTAGTAACTTTTATTATTTGGAATATAATAACACTGATAAAAGCATGTATTCGGTAATAAGCTTCAATAGACGAGTTGTTCAAGTTTGTGAACCGCTGATTTTAGATTTAATTTACCTAGGACCACCGTTCAATAAGACTGGTAAGAGTTTAATTTAGTGGACCTGTTCATTGTGTTCATTCTATAATACTAAAATCCAATAACTCCTTTCTAATATAACATTTAACTAAATATTCATGTTTTACTTCCGAGCTTACCGAAGACAGCGAAAGCATTGTGATTTGAACAAAATTTTTGTATTTCTCTGATTTCAAAATTCCTGGATAAAAATTTGCTTCTGCTTCAGATATTTTGGAACATTTTTGGTCTTGTGTCGGTCTGTCCGTCTGCAACATATTTGTGAACCACCATAAACTATAGTTTTAATGAAAATCCCGAAATTTCATGTTTCTCTCTTCGCTCTTATCAAGATGCAAACCGAGAGAGTTATAAACCCTAATAGTACTTGATTTCCCCTCCACAAATCAATAATCCTTAATTACTGTTAGTGAGACATATAATAGCCGACAGATAAAAGGAATTTAACCCTTACGCCGGAACATGATATTTTACCCCTTTTGCCGGAACATCCGTCTGTGAGACGGGAACACTCTGAAAAATGTTTTAACAGCAGTATTCTTGATCCAATAAGTATAATTTGGTAAAAACAATAATGCAACTAGATTATTTAAACAACGAAATGATATTTTTACAAGAAAATACTTCTCTAACATACAAAATAAAATAACAATTAAAATTGAAAATTTTAGGGCAAAAAAAATTAAGGTATACTATAAGAAAAAGGGATGTTTAGTAGTTTAGTCTAATGTACATTGGGACAAAGGAATGTCACACTTTTGTACATAAAAGTGTGATATTCCTTTGTCCCAATGCACATTAAACTAAATATCCCTTTATCGTAGTAGTTATTTAGTCAAAGTGGGTCAGATACGACATATTTACCAAAAAAATGAATTAAACACAAAACAAACACTTTTTTGTTAAAACGTGTAAAATTGATCAATATATCGAAATATAGCGTCATTATAACAATCGATAGTATCGATTTGCGATATCAAGTAGGGGCCCCATATACTGTAGTTCTACCGCAGCGATTGGTCTGGATGTTGGAGTTCGATATTGGGCATGGATAAAACTCGTTCAGTGGCGTAACTGGGCCCCCCGCATTGTGGGGGGCCCTCCAGTGCCAAGGGGCCCCTAAATCAACGACGAGGGGGCCCCCAGTTCTAAATTCAAGAGGTTTTTTTTTTGCTAATCAATTTTGTTTGGTGAGGGGCCCCCAAAAAGTTTTTGCGGGGGGGGGGCCCCAATGCCCTAGCTAAGCCACTGGACTCGTTAGCTCTATCTTCTTCTGAATCAATAGCCTCAATTTCAGAATTACTACTATGATCGCAGGGCTGACAAACTGGGTCAAATGAGGGGTCGGAAGAAGAATCAGAATCTGAGTCTTCTATTTGAGGAATCGCTAAGCTCATTAATTTTCTTGTGCAACTTGACTCGTTTGGGGGAATTCTCTGAGCCATTATTCCTATAAAGAAAACATTTTTTGTTGATAAAATGTACCATATTTAAGAAATAATAAAGAAACAAATTACATATAGGAAACCCCGTTTGCCAGCTATTTACCGAATTGCGCGATAACCGGAACACCCGCCTGAGAGACGGGTATAAATTAATGCGTTAGCAGGAAGACCCGTCTCACAGACGGGTATAAAAGTTGGCGTTTATGGGAACACCCGTCTGGCAGACAGGGTGAGTTCTAGTAAAATTGTGCTGAACTTGAAAGTAGGGACCCTAGAGCTCCGAGAACGCCTTCCTGCAGCAGTCTAGGAACTCACTGAGGCACATGTAAATAATAGGCCGCCTAGCATGCCATGCAGCGCTCCTGGCACTATTTTTGTAAACAATACCCGTCTGTGAGACGGGTGTTCCGGCGTAAGGGTTAAAGCTGGATTCATTGAATTCAATTCCACTCCCAGGAGAAACTTGGACCAAGGGTATATCCTTTAACCACAATTTAACTCTTTTACTAACCTTTAGACCCTCTCAATATATTTTCAAAACCAATTCTCAAATATTTATTCTCTTTCTCAGACTGAAAGGGAGATCAAATAAGTTCTAAATTATTAATTAATTGAAGCGAGCTTCCTTCATTCAACAAAAATTTACATCTGCCTGTCTGCGTCAATATAAGTTAACGTATCCCGACGATAACTTAAGTAAAAGTTGACCGATTTAGTTTAAATTTGGTATTCAATTCCCTTTTATCAATGCTCAGGCTTAGTTCTTTGGATTTTTTCTTTAAGCGTTCGCACGTAACGCTTGCACAGACGTGAGCTTAAAATTTAAAAATGGAATTTTAGGATGAGAATAGCTTGTACTTTCCCCTATTAGTTAAGACAAACAATTTTTTACAATTCCTTTTTTGTAGCAAAACCAACAGCGACACCACGTGAAGTGATTGAGATTGCTGTATCCTTGATATTATGAGGTCTAAAGGTTTAAAAAAGAGAAAACCAGTTTATAACAATATCTTACGTTCTAACGTATCGAATTTAATAAAACTTCATATATAACAAAAATATGATTGACAACAGTACGTAAAATTTCGACTGGATACACACTTAAGTTTTGTTATTGTCAATGGTAAATTTACAATAATACTTAAAAGAGTCCATGAGGGTTAGGTTAAGGGTGGTAGTTTTAGAGTAATATAGTATAAGGCACCCGCCACTCCACTCATTAACTTCAACTCTGACATTCATTAGTATTTATTATTTTCCTAATATTCAATATTTATTGTATTATACTTGCTTCAATGGTAGAGCCACGCGACGTCTAGTAATTAAAATATTCATTAAATATTTAATTAACGTTTATTTCTTTTTTATGTAAATAATCATCTTTAAAAGAGATGTTCAAATTTTAATAAAATTTGGATCTTAGGTCATAATTGGCCCATTATTGTGTAATATGAATATTAATTAGGTTTATGCCAAACTCTGTTGGTAATTAAGGATGGGTTTATGGTTTATGTGCTTTAAGATTAGAAAATTTGTTAATACGAATAGTGAAAAACGAAAAAAATATACTTCTGTCTAAGCTTTTTAAATTAATAAAACCCAACCGAAAGTAATTGTTCACCCCACTCTGCGATTGATTATTAAACATAACATTAACACCAATACATACCAATTAAAATCCTAATCCTACGGTTTCTTGAAATTAGACTACAGATTGTCCCATATTATTTAATTTAATTTTGCTTAAAATTAAGTATGACCAACTGGGAATCAAGATAGATTTAAATTTGATGTAAACCTTAGTCCAATAATAGGACGCGAGTAAGCTATGTGCCACAGAAATTGTCAGCCAGTTTTGATTTTGAACTACTTTATTATCATTGAGAGATAATTTTTAAAAATCTCCGCTTTTGGTAAGACAAATTAATTCCGTATTTGTAATGAAAACTACTGCATAACGGGTGTGAATTCCCAACAAAATGTTGATATGTTTCAAATTCAAAAATACTATGGTAACATAAATGTAAATTCTCAGAGATGTAATGTCACAGAGATGTAAAATCACAGATATATAATGTCACTGAGACTCAATTCAATGATTAGTTTTTAACATCTAATAATTCAATGTTTGCGCCACATTAGTATTTATTTATTTCTATGTACATGGTTCATAGGTATATGAAAAATATAGAAAAATATCAATCTACAATACATTATAAAATGTTAATATTAATAATTAATCAATGCTTTCTCTATTTACAAATGTAAAATTGCAGCTTGTTATATAGTAGATATGTATAATTAATTATGTGTGGGAATAATAGAATATATATATATATATATATATATATATATATATATATATATATATATATATATATATATATATATATATATGTGTGTTTGTGTGTAATTGATTGGTTGAGATAATAAATTAGCATTTATTCAGTTTTTGCCACCGGATTTATCATTGTCTGTAAATGGGCTGTCGATGCATCATGTTGGCTGGATCCTGGCTGTGTTGGACTCTCCTTGTCATATTAATATCAGACTAATTGAAATTCTTGTCCTTTAGATAATTGATTAGAAAAGTTGAGCATTTGACTAAGTGTCTTATCGCAGAATTCTCATCTCATTCTGGCGCGCTACATTCCTCGTAGTCAATGTAGCGCCAAAATAAACATCAAATATAAATGATTACCATCTCCAAAGGTTTCATATACTGGTCTTTATTTCTTCAAACATATTTTCTCTTTTATTTTTAATGTCTGTAACTTGTGACAAGAACCACATAGAGGTTATATTCATTCTGTCCGTGCCTTTCAGTCACACCCTTCCATACTTTTGAACGGGTGAACGTAAAAAAAACACAAAACTTTAAAACTCTTTAACCATATAAAATGATCTAATTTTTATCAGTTTAAAATGTTAAAAAAAAACGTTTGAACTGTGTAATTTAAAAAAAATCTCAAAACAGTTAATGTAAATACCCTTTTAAATGTATGGAGGCAATAAATTAACGTTACTCATGACCCAAACACAAATTTTTGTAAATGATGATTTTTGTTTCGTGGGCCATTAATATTATATAATATCATTGGAAAGCTCTTAATGAACTCTATTAGATTTTTAAAACACCAATCATCACGGCAATCTTCCCCTTCAGTGATATGTCCCCCCTCCCGAAGATATTATGACACTATCTTCCCCCCTACAAAGATGTGGCACCTTGTTACCCCCCTCCAAAGATATAATGCGTTGTTACCCCCTCAAGAAATTGATTTGTTGTTGCCCCATCCAAAAATGATAACTGTTTCTGCTGCAAATGAAGATTGTGATATTTTATTGCAGTATTCCACATTGTTGCCAGGTATTACAGGGCTATTATCATCTTCATCTTTATGTCCCTTTATATAAAAAATTATATATTTCTCTCGCTGAAGGAACTTGAATTGTTTCATTAGTGTTTTAATGGACTACATTTTAAGTTATTAACATTTTTAAATTAACTGAAGTGATTTAGCAATAACGTTATGATTTTTGTTTTTGTTTTAGGTATGTCAAAAAAAATCACCGTGTTGTTCTGCAAGTATGGTTCAATCTAATGAAAATCAACAGGTTTTTATTGTTTTTTTTTATTTTTTGATATTTCTATCTTGTTATTTAATTGTCTCCCTTTATTCTTCTCCTGCTATAGATTGGTTGTAGTGTGCGTGTATTTTCTTCTGTCACACTTATCCAAATATAATTATAGAGTGTATAGTATATTTTGATAAATATAATCTTTTAATAAATACATTTATTTAGGAAAACCTCGTAAACCACAAATTATTTGTAATATGAGGAAATTTACTACGGATGGATATTTATAGTTAAATTATAAATTATAACTAATAATAAATAATGAATACGCTTATATTTAATACTTTTATTTTATAAGGGCTTATTGAATGCTTAACTTAATTTTATACATAAGTTTATCTTTACACTTAAGCCATTGTGTTGTTGAAATGAAATGTTCATTTATTTTAAATTGAATCTTAGCTAAAACATTTATACACTTGAAAAACTTTATTTAACTTCATAATAAGGTCATTTTCCCAATTGTAAGATTGTTTTAAGACCGTTTTGAAAATGAAAATTAATATTGTGAAATTTTAACCTGCCCTGAGGAAACAATAAGAATAAAGAGTTACTTTTAGAAAACCGAAAGATACATGAAATCAAAGTTTCTCAATAAGAATAGAATTGACTAGGTCAAAAAATAAAACAGTATGCTTTTAAAAAGGGTAGAAGTCTTCTGAAAGTGATAGTAAAAGTCCAGTAGAGGGAAAACCTCCTAAGTAAAATAAAAGAGGATATATCCGAGTGTG
This sequence comes from Gerris lacustris, assembly GCA_951217055.1. Classification (NCBI taxonomy): domain Eukaryota; kingdom Metazoa; phylum Arthropoda; class Insecta; order Hemiptera; family Gerridae; genus Gerris; species Gerris lacustris. The sequence goes on from OX578284.1 coordinate 34,342,197, forward strand.
TGATACCCGGAGTTTTCCAACTTAACAATGGCTTTTCTTTCGAGAGAAAGTCTGCCCCAGGATATTGACGAGAAAGAATCGGAACTCCAATAGACCCTTGAATTACACCCATTGGTCTCTCGGTTCCTTTCCACGGCCAAATACTCACACTACCATCTGGGATCGAACATACAACATCACTGGTTAAGTAAAAGCTTGGATCCAGAGGCAAAATTAAACTTATAAACTTTCCACTACTGGTGTTTTTCAAGGTGTTCAACTCTCTCTAATTCTATTCTTTAGTTTTTAATTTAATTTTACCCCTCCTCCTCGCCCAAAAAAAGGGAATAGGCTGCCCAGTACTAACCTACAGGGCAATTTGCTAAAGTGACACTTAATTTCCACTTTCTCTACACTTTCCAAAAGACATATTAAACAAGATAAATTATCAAAATAAGTAAACAAAACAGAAAAATTAAAATAAGCAACTTAAACTTAATTGTAGAGTTTTACTTTTTAATGAGTATAAGAGTATAATCTAATGAGAGATTTAATCCAAACACACAGAAAAACTTTTCTTTCAAACGCAAAGTTTTTGGAAAAACTTTTACACTTCTCATTATCTTCTCTTTCCTTTTATTCTCTTTGTGTAGAACACTTGAATATTAAACAGGGATTAGAGATTGAACAACATTGTAAGTTTGGAAAATAAATTCTAGTTTTGCTAAAATTTTAATTAGTTAACGGTTATTCTAATTAAATACTCAAAAGTTCTAAGTAGAGAATGTAATCGTTTAAATTTATGGTTTTAACATGTAAGGAACTGAAATGTTCACTGATGATTAGACTAACTAAAATGGTTGAAACCAGTCTATATTAAATATTTTAGCTATTCTTATTTTTATTTTCTCATATACAATAAAATCCATCCTTTTTTTTTGCTTTTTAGATTGATTTGAGGTTAAATTGAATAGTTCTGCTCCTGAAGGTGATATAATCCTAAGTTTTTCAATTTTAGACTGCAGGTAGCCACTCGAACCCAAGTAGCACTGACACATCCCATCTGAAATTCCTCGTTCCATTCCTTTCTTGATCTGCCTCTTTCTTTTCATTCCCCATGGTTTCCATTCCATTACTGATTTGCCCCAGCTTTCTTTCCTTCTATTTGATGATATGTCCAGCCCACTTCCATTTCCTGCTGTGTATTGCCTCCAAAATGTCTATGAGGCTTAAATTTGAACGAAGCAACTTTTTGTTTTTCCTGTACTGCCCCTTAAATAGCGTACCACTTTCTCTTATACGAAGCATGTATCAATGAAAACTATTGGTGTGGTGCATAAATTCGATTTTAAGATTTTGATGAATTTACACGTCGTAAGGTCCCTTTTACAATAAATATATATTTGGCACGACACTGACATTCACAGTGTCAGGAAATTACTGACACTTCGTATTAATCTATATATGTAATTCTTTCTTGATCTTGAGGTTATTAAATAAACACATTATTTTTGGTGACGAGGACGAGGTAGTTATATTTATGTAATTTTGAAAGATACTTTGTGCATATGAATAGAAATGACAAGGATTTCGAAGAGAAAAACAAAATTTATAAGATCAAATTGAAAATCATCTACAAATTCATCATGTAAATGGTGAAGGTTATTATAATCATACAAGTAGTCGTTAAAATATGGTAGTTCGTAAAATTGTTGAGAGACAGACAAAATATCACAAATGTTCTCTGACGTCTGAAACGGATTTCTGTCAAAGAATTGTTGTATGGAGGTTTAATAATATATCTTTCTTCAGAATGATTACTATGATTCCGTTATCTTCGGTAAGCTTAGAAGCAATAACTTATTAATAAAATATAAACAAATTCATCAAACCTCTTTTTTAAATTAAATTTTTACAAAAATAAATCATTTGGATTAAAATTATAAAAAAATAAATGGTAATAACCCTGTGACAATTATGTAGCCAAATCTTGATTTATTATTTTAACTACATTCTATTTATTAAAACTAAATATGTATGTATTGAAAATAAATATAAATTATTCATTATTTATTATCTATTATATTTATATAATACTAAATCGGACATAATTTAAGAGTAAATTAATGCACTATATATATATATATATATATATATATATATATATATATATATATATATATATATATATATATATATATATATATATATATATATATATATATATATATATATATATATATATATATATATATATATATATATATATATATAAATAAGTAATACTTAAATATAACAACTTTTTGTCATGTTTAATCCCACAATAATTTAATCGGCTTTTTATTATATCTTACTTCATTTTCATTTTAAGGCTTAACTTAAAAATTCATCTGAAACTTTCTAAATTCCAAATTTGATTCAACTGTTAATTATAAATAGTTAAGAATGCGTGTGTATCTTCGCACATAAAAGACATTAATACTTATACTATAGTTTTTTAATTTATCTCTCATAATTTTGAGATGCATAAAACCAATAGACAATTAACTACCTAATTTTATGGTTCAAATATTAACTATAATATAATATTCATGTCTTTAAAACTATTAATACAAAATTGTCTATATGTATATATATATATAATACGCACACTAATTTTTATATTCGTATAAAGCAAGCAATATAAATGGTATGATTACCTCCTACCTTCTTTATAAAAATAATTATAATACAATTAAACCTAAATAATCTATTTTATTATAGGTAGTACAATATTAATTTTTTTTTTTTTATTACTGCTTAAGTTGAAAATACGGAGCACTATTTTATTCTTGAGAAATATTAATGTCGTTAAATAATGTTAAGTAATCTTGCTGAAAACAATTTTCGTTTAATAATTATACCTTCTCTTGCATGATGTCTGCAAATTGCCATTTTTTAGGACACTAATCCGTACCTTAAAAGAACGTCGGTGTATTAAACAACGGTAAAACAATATAGTCTGCCAATTAGTCGAGCATACATAGCTTTCTCGCGTGTTATTAAGTACTTTAAATGACGTAATTATTTTACAACCCTCTATTGTTTAATTTATTTTGCTCCCGAACGTATAGGGAAGGTAACGAAAAGGAAGCATTGTCATTTTGAAGAACGAATTTTTTTTTTATGTCTCTCATGTCAAATATTTCTGGCATCAGGGAACATTTTTTGTCTGTGTCTGTCGGTCTATCAACTAACTTATCATAAAAACTGCTCATCCGATTTTCATGAAATTTAGACGGTACAATGTCATAATTTGGCCACTAATGGTGTCATTTAATTATCAAACGTTTTTCATTCATTAAATCATTTTGTTTATGTATAATTCGAAACAAGTTAATGATTTTAAATTGAAATAGGAAACATAAAAAGAGATCGCTCTTCAGAACGATCTCGATTACCAAAAAGGGGGTAGGGGGGTTAAATATATTAGACAGTAATGTGACCAACCCAATGGGAATCAAAACGAAAACTTTCTTACATGTTTAAAAGTACAAATCTTACATTAAAGAAATTTGTATAGTTTGTCAATACTAGTCCACAGATGGTTCCAAATGTATATAGTTTTAATATTACTCAAAAATTAGTGTGGCAGGTCCAAATATCATTTGACCATTCGTCCAATAATACGACGTGAGGATGTTATGTGCCACACTATTTGGCAGACTATTTTAAATACTGATAATTTACTTATTAACTTCTATATGAATATTTATATAATTTATTTTATAATAAGGTGTTTTGAAACTATTACATGCTTGGACAGTTCTCACTAAGAGTATTTAAATAAATTAAAAACAAAAAATAATGACATTTATAAACGTGTGTATGTATAAAGTTATGTTGGAAAACTTACAAATTTCTACATACAAAAAGTAAAAGAAAAAAAACCTGTCTATAAATTTTATCCTAATGTTATTTGTTGTGTTATATATCTGGTAAAACTTCCCACGTTTAACTACTTTTTTTATTCTCAGCTAAATTTAAATCAGATGAGATTGGATACAAATTTTTAGAAGAAAGCATTTTAATCAGAGAAATAACAAAACATATTAAAGAATATATTTATTTGGCTTTGATGTTTATTTTAAACATAACTGTCTTGATATAATTTGACTTTATTAAAAGTAGGGATAAGTGCTTGTTACATGTAATATAAGTGCAGGGAAAAGTGTGCCAAGATTAAATTTAAATGCTTTTAGAATAGTTTTGAAATACTAAGATGTAAACACCGATACTTGTGGTTCGAATCCTAGTGAGGTGAGTATGTTACACTGTATAAGTAAAGTGTAAAATATACGATGCAGTATTTGCAGCTTTTTGCCTTCTGTTCCGAAATAAATGTCTAAGCGAATGGGGAAAATTTATTTAATTTAAGAGACATGAATTGATTATCTTACACACACCAACAGAAAAATGAGACTCGATGGTGGTGGTGGTGCTGTGGAGATTTCCAACAATGTGAGATGCCCAGATGTGATAAACTAGCGAACAACTGTTGGCTGATAAAACAGAACGCCAGATTTGGAAATGAATGTAGAAATTAAGTTATAAAGTGTAAAGTGGACAATTTCACGTCATGTAGTAAACGAATGCTGTGATGATTAGGACATAAAAGGAATGGAGAATAAATTTATAATTATTAGAATACATATATCAATAATCCATACATAAATATTTTCTGAAGTTCAAAGATGAAAAATAGGGACCATTACATTAAGAATATATCCATGAGATAGGACGTTGTAGGATGGTGACTGCCACATGATGAAAATATGTCCATGGTATATTGCAGGATGGGGAAGGGTGGGGACCTCTATTGTAAAAATATTTCCATAGGGATATCCAGATTGAAAGTATGCCCATGGGAATACCGCAATTAAAACATGTCCGTGGTAAGGAATACTGCACAAAGGAGACTACATCAATAGCAATATGTTTACGATATGGTTATGAAAAATTGATTCTTACAATGATTTCTTATTGAAACTTAATTTAACACAATTAAAATTTAGTGGAGATAACAAAATCAAATGATAAATTCCTGTAAATGACCTGTTGCTCACAATCGAAACAAGAATTATAAAAAGTGGTGAAGTGGAAAGTTAATTCGTATGAAAATGTGCTGGTTCTCTATCTTCTGCATATAATTCAAATAAAAAACAGCGATAATATTCATCATTTGATGATAAAATAACTCGTTCTGTAGTCATTAATCTTGAATATTTGTATCATCTCCCTCTCTAAATATCTCTCCCTTTAACTAATCAAATTTAAATCCACCTTGATTTATTAACATGAATCAAATCGAATGGATACTCTACACACACAAACACACACACACACACATATATATATATATATATATATATATATATATATATATATATATATATATATTAAATCTAAATAAATGACTAATTAAAGTCTACTTTTTAAATATTTTTATTTTGTACTTTTTTTTTTATTTTCAAATTCTCTTTCTTTTATTACATTTATTGGTAATTTATCGATGCTTAAAAGTTAATCCCAATTTTTAATTATTTAAATAATAAACTTTGTTTCATTTAAATAAAGTGGGTATAAAAATATGTATAGGGCTTAAAAAATAACTTTAGTTCATCTATAGCACAAATGTTTATAATATATATGCATACATAATATTATGTACGTTTGTCCTTACTTACTTACAAAGGGCTACAGCCCGGGGTGTTCTTTGTCACTAGCCTGCATTCTCTTCAGACTTTTTCTGCCAGTTCCTGACTCTAAGGAGTAAAGATCTTTTTCATCGTCAACTGTCCATCGATCTCTCGACATTCCTTTTTTTGAGTTCTTAAAATGAACGAAGGAAGGGTTTTATCGTTCTGTTTTCAACCACTCTCTCGACATCTCCTAACCGTACTAATTAATGCAGCTATTAAGTGAACTAAATCTCTCTTTTATGTACCTCGTTCCTCTCTGAATTACTGCTATTCTTCTTAATACTTTGCATCCCGACACTCTTAACTCAAAATTATCTGATGCTGTCGAGGTCAACTATCGGTAGTCAACTTTCTCATACATACATTATGTTTGCTTAGTGAATCTAAATTTAAAACTCATAATACCCGATTTATTCTAATTCTAAAATTCCGTGATGCAACAACCCGATAATGGCTTAGGCATGTCAAAGAGCTTAATCAACTGTATATGTTATAGATGACATAGTGTTGCAACAACCTGATAATGGCTTAGGCATGTCAAAGAGCTTAATCAACTGTATATGTTGTAGATGACATGGTGATGCAACAACCCGATAATGGCTTAGGCATGTCAAAGAGCTTAATCAACTGTATATGTTATAGATGACATGGGGTTTGTGTGTCACTATATCAGGTGTATAAACCGTACTTACATAAGCAAGCAGTAACTTATGATTTTAAATAAGCAGGCTAGCCATTTAAATTACGATGCTGAATGAGCACCCTTGTCGCGAGAATGCATCCCAGAATCTCCTGCGTGATAAGAATATACGCGATAATATTAGAGTATATTTTAGAGTATATTTATTTTTTAGTATGAGAGTAATAAATGAATTACCCTAGTGTAATTGATTATTAAATATGCTATTATCATTATATACCAAGTATTCTACAGATGATTGATTAATATCGTTTTCAATTTTCAGCAAAATCATATTTATTTTTATCAATATCTCGAAAACTAGATTAATTCTCTGGAAAGTGACTTATATGCTTACTTAAATGTATAATATTTTAATTATTTAGGTCCACAGGGGTATTAAATAAATAAAAACTACTTCATTAAGTTTTTGAAGGTGATATTTCGTCCCTTCCTTTGGGACATTTTCTAACATGTAATATATTTAAACAATAATAACAATTATCTACAATATAACTCTTAATTATACAAACATATAGTCCTTTTATTAGTGTGGATATTATAACTAGTTTTTAGTTAAAAATAATAATAATATACTAACTGAAATATTTTAAATTATAAGAAAAAGAACAATTTAATTAAATAAGGAGAGAAAAAAAATTAAAACAAATAAAAAATACATATATAAAAATAATAATAAGAAAAAAAATAATTGTAAGTGTTTACCTGTGTTAGAGGTCTTGTTGTTAAAAATCGAAAAAGTTTAATGCAAAACTATTTTAAAAAAAATCGGTCCGAGACAACTCAGACAAACTTTCTCATATATGAGTTCATAATTACTTAGCCCAGTGTTTCCACTTATTAGTTTTCAAATGTACATTTAAATATTATTGAACATTTCATCAAAATTTATCATAAAAATAACTTCTCCTCGGCGGGGAATCGAACCCGGGCTCTCTCCATCCGCGTTTTAAGCTAATTTCTCAGGAACTAGATTTTTCCCGGGAAAACGGCTTATATCGTTGGATTCGTATTCAAATGGACTACATTTTAGAATTTTTTAATTAAAATCGTCGGAACCGTTTTCGAGAAATAATTTTTTTCCGGTTTTTTCAGAGTTTTTGGGGGGTAGCGCCCCCAAAATTAGAGCTAAAATTCATTTCTCGATTTCGCCTCGGGGTATGATTTTTCTGAAGATGTATGCCAAATTTCGTCAAAATCGGCCCAGTGGTTTAGGCTCCAGGCGTCTGCACAGACGACAGACGACAGACGACAGACAGACAGACATTTTTTAAAAACCACTTTTTTGGACTCAGGGGACCTCAAAACGTGTAAATCCATCAAAATCTCAAAATCGAATTTTCGCGCCATCACAATACTTTCTCTTTATATGAGAAAGTAAAAAATTAAAATAAGAGTCATGAGTTGTTGCCTAGTTGGCAACTAGTCACAGACTAACTTTTATTTATAATCTCTTCTATTTTCTATTATTATAAGAATGATCAGTATTTTAATAACAATGATGTTTATCTACCACAGTCATTACTTTCAAATTGATATATATATCTCACACACTTAAATCTATTTAAATGAACTATAAAATCGATTTGTTTTTAAAAAAATGTGGAACCTTATTTTATAGTCAGAGGAGTATAGTTGCCCCAAATGTAAAGCTAAAATTTATTGCTCGACCTAGGGATTTGACCTAGGGGTATGAGTTTTCTGAAAATGTAAGTATGTTAAATTTTATCGAAATCGGCATAAAATGTTAGACTCCACGCGTCAGCACACAGATTTTTTTTTTTTAAAAATCAAAACACTTTTTTGGGCTCCGGAGACCTTAAAAAGTGTAAATCCATAAAAATCTCTTAATCGAATTATTGCGCTGGCACAATACTTTCTCGTTAAAAAAGCTTTTATTAATATTGAAGAAGATTATAAGAGAATGAAAGAGGTTTAAATGAGGGAACCGTAACAAGTTCCAGTTATTTACCTTTTTCCATTTCCCTAATGGGAATCTTCCTCATTTAACTACCATTTCTTTAAACAGGTGTTTAACAGCTTTCTGTTTAATAAATCATTATATCTTCCTTTATGTTTTCTAAGTCAGAGCAAAGCGCTATAGGTGTATTAAAGTCTTAACTATTTTGATTTGAAAGATGGTTTGGACAGTTTGTGCAATCCGAGAATAAAATAATTGGCACTTGATCTCATTGTGGCTAGATGTTATATTAACTAGGGTTTTCTTTGGAAAAATCTAGTTTCCAAAATATTGTTGATAATAAATAAGATTTTACTGAAAGTAGAAAACTAATTGGTTTTTACAAAGAAGATGATGGCTAGCAGATTTGTGTTTTACAAACCAAATTATGTAATGAATGACATTTTTATCAAAGAGACGTAAAACAGTGTTCTTTCTACTGACAAATAGGTTTTTTGAGAGCAAGCTTGTTAAGATTTAAGATGTCTCTTTAAAATTCATCTATAACAATTTTACTATCTAAGTAACCTTTATAACTGTTTCATTATGTTTAACTTGAAGACATCAATTTGAACAAATAATAATAAAATTAATAAACGTAATCATAATAGTATTTAGAAAAGTTGAACTGATATTTTTATTATTATGAAATAAAGACTATAAAATGTCGGCAATTAATATGTTATATATTTATTGATATTTATTTAAAATATAAAATAAAAGACTACACCAATTAGTGTGGCAAATAGCTTCCTCGCATCCTATCACGTACTTTTTGTTTTTACAAGCCATTATTGTCTAATTTATTTAATTGTTTCCCCCGTTTTTTTAATCGGTGAAAAATGTTTTGATTTTTTACATGAATTATGAATCAATTTAGCGAAAGTTAAAGACCGCAGGTGGTTCAAATTAATCTTTGGCTATCTCCGAGTTACTTTCGATAAACTATAAAAGTTTCATACAAATCAGATTAGTCCTTTTGAAGCTATAGGTGTTAATAAATGTATGTTTTTGCGCATGTTGATGAGAAACAAATTGGCGCCGAAGATTTAAACTTATATATAAGTACTTATATTGGACCAAAAATGACCTATTTGTTACCTACCTTACAAATTTAATTGAAATCGGACGTGTAGTTTTTAAGATATTGTTCGTTCGCGAAAATTGAGCAACAGACGGACACGGATCCAAAATATGTTCCCTGATGTCTGAAATGGATTTCTGTCTTGGAATTTTTAAAATCGGAGACCTTCAAATGTTTCTTTCTTCAGAACAATCACATAGCTTCCGTTACCTTCGGTAAGCTGGGAAGCAATATTTTTTTAAATTACTTTCATCCATTTTACTGTTCAGATATACAAAGTTATAGTGATATAAGCCTATAATAATTATATGCATTTTTTTTTTAAAAACAAAAATAAATTCAACATTTTAATTACAAATTCTATAGACACATAAAAGTAAAATGTTATAATTTATGTATCATATTATATTAAGATGTTGATCCAATCTTGGCAAATGAACAGTTTGTTTTATTTTTTAAAGTAAATCTTTCTTTCGCATACAATATATATATGGGGTATTATAATATTTAAATAATATATTAAGTATTTGTTGACAGGTGTAAGTGTCATAAAGTTTAATAAAGTAATTATGAAACAAGTTTTTTCTGTCGTATTTTTTTAATAAATTGGCGACAAACAAGGAAATATAATATAATAGTAGCATCATTTTTATAATATATTAGGCGCCTTGTTTCTTTATGTGTTATTTATATAAATAATTTCTATCACCGGTTTTTTTTAGTTTAAATTCTATCCTCTTGTTTTTTTTTAAAAAACATTCCAGTTTAGATATGCATTATTGTAACTTGTGTCTAATTTTATTTTTTTTTAGAAGCAAAATACCGTTTGCTTTTAAGTTTATAAAAGCTAAGAGGAATTATGATAATTCTCAAAAAAAAAAAATTTTTGTCTCTAACTTTAAAATTTTAAGAATATAAATTCATTTCAGGAATTATAAAAGTGTTCGGTCTCCAGTCTGTCTTTCTTTTATTGAATTTTTTTGTGTTCTACTATTCCTATGAATAAGTATTTTAAAGATTACTTGTAGAATTTTGATGAAATTTGGAAGGTATGTCAAAATTTTGACCACTAGGTGTCTATTATAGTTTTCTACCAACTATAGCTTTCCTTTCGTGTATGCGTACAAACCTTTTTATTTCTTTAAGCACATATATTTGACTAAAACCACCTAATAACTGTTTTTAATGTAATTTTTACAGCAAATGAGGTATAGCCCAAATATGGTCTTAATAGTTTCAATCATGTGCACAATACTTCCTCTTGTATACAACCAAGTTTTTAGTAACACTCAATTTTTTATAGTTTCCCTTTTTCAGCCGTTTTACATAATATTTTATCAACATTTTCTATTAATTTACTATACTAAAAGAAAATTCCTCCCCAGTGGTAAATCAAACCCAACTTCTTGCCTATTGCAATTAAATTTAATTTGATCAATATACTTACTTATATTGCTAGTTCTGTATTTAACTACATTATAGAAAGGACTATATACTATATACTAGGTGTGCAATGCAGTTTTCTGCTTGCAATATTGAGCTGAGCGTGTATTTTAATCTTAATCAATAAACATTTTTATTTATAAACAGCTGAAATCGGATCGAAAATAGTAATATTACTAATTTTTAATTAAAAAGCATTTTTTCCCTGTTTCTCTTTTTAACTCCTTTCTTAAATGAAAATATTATGACAAAACATAACAACTATTATGTACTCTTAAAGAGCTTTCTTACGACATGCATCATGAAGGGCATATACAATTTTAACATTTGTACCCCGTACCCCTGTGCACCAATTTGGACTATTTCAGATTTATACTTTTCTGTGGTTAGTCACATTGACCGTGCCGAATTTTGTGCGGATCGGTTCAGCTGTTAGGAGAAAACTTTTGTACCCCATACTTCTGTGTACCAATTTGGGCCATTTTGGATTTATATACCTTCCTTTGGTTGGTCCCATTGACCGTGCCAAATTTTGTGCGGATCGGTTCAGGCGTTCAGGAGGAGTATGCATCCAAACAAATGCAAAGTGTAGTATAAGAGCTTCGCTTCGCTCAGCTCAATTAGGACTACATTTTAGAATTTTTTTGTTATCTAAATCCTTTTTAATAGAATTTAATTTTTCTGTATCATCAATAAATCCAAAATATTGATTTTACTTTAGACAGAAGCTCACTATTCTCAAGTTCTATTTAGGTTTTAGAGAGAATAATTTGGTTTCTATATTTGGTAGCAGTAGTGTATGATAAGGAAAATAAAATGAGATGGAAGCATTTCCGCTTGAAGATTCATATGAAAGATTATGAAACTTTTTGATGTTCTAGTTTAGTTGTGGATTTGACTCTCTCTGTTTCAACTCTTTTCGGTTGTTACAGCTACAGCTTATCGTATCACTCTAATCTGGCAACATGACAACACTTCTCCTTATAAATGTACTCAAAAACATCTTGTGTTAAAACTCCATTATAATCTAGTGTTACATTCTACACACAATGCTCACTGTTTGATCCTGCTTCATATAATATTTATTTATTTATTTTTTTTTTTGTATATAATATATGTTATTGATATAGAAAAAGTATTGTGATAGGGCTTATTGGATGTAGAGATTTTAATAGATTAACTCGTTAAGGTTCCCTGAGTTCAAAATAGTGTTTTTACTTTCTCATAAAAAGAGTATTGTGATAGCGCGAAAATTCGTTTTTGTGATTTTGATGGATTTACACGTTTTGGGGTCTCCTGAATCTTAAAAAGTGGTTTTTTATACATGTCTGTCTGTCGTCTGTGCAGACGCGTGGAGCCAAAACTACTGGACCTATTTTGATTAGCTCAAAATTTGAGGGCGCTACCATTAAAAAAATCAAATTAAAAAAAAAATTATCGAAAACGGTTCCAACGATTTTTATTAAAAATGTCTAAAATGTAGTCCATTAAAATACGAATCTAACGATATAAGCAGTTTTGCCGGGAAAAATCTAGTTCCTAAGAAAATAGCTTTAAACGCGGATGGAGAAAGGCCAGGTTCGATTCCCCGCCTTTATTTTTATGATAATTTTGATGAAATGTTCAATAATAATTAAATGTACCTACGAAAACACTGGGCTAAGTAATTATAAACTCTTATTATATGAGAAAGTTTGTATGATTGTCTCGGACCGATTTTTTTGTCTGTAGACAGTGCAGAGGTGTAGAGACTATACTTATTGGCCGATTTTGATCATATCCAAATGCGAAATTGAGAAATTAATTTTAGCTCAAAGTTATGATGGTTCTTTAATAAAATGTAGCGAGTTCGTGTAAAGACCAGTTAAACTATAAAATAAGTTTTTAATAATCCTAGAAATATATCACAAATTGTTTTATAAAAAACTTATGTTGAATAATATATTACCTATATTATTTACAGGTAAAATGTATGATATAAAAAAATATAATAATATTCATATATAAATATATGAATATATATATATATATATATATATATATATATATATATATATATATATATATAGTATAACTGACCTAGAGCAGAATAAAATATATTTCACTTGACCAGACGATTGGAGAAGCAACAAATGACAGATATAATATTTATTTTGACATGATTTTCTCCAAAACAGTGTCTCTATTTATTCATTTGACGTAGGTTCTTATCTTGACAAGTATACTCTTCGATATCCGATACAAAATATTATGTATAGAAATGTGCAAGGAAAAGCGAAAATAGAAAGATAGAAAAGTACGGGATATAGAGATAAGAAGATTTTTTCCTTGTTTAAGTTTTCCACTGTATTGGATTTATGTCGGGTTTAATGTCTCTTCCATTTTTTCCCCTTCAACATGTAGTTTTTGACAATATGAATCGGTTGAAAGATTTCCCCTTTTTCTTTTTACTCTGAAGTGTTGGAGGGGACGAAGAGAAATGTTCTATAATGTGGAAATATGTCATTGGCAATCATCTTACGATAGAGATATCAGGGTAGTTGAGAAAGACAGCATAATGCTTAGTTCTTGATATCTATAAGCATGTTAAAACCCCATATTTTTTATCCTTCATAGCTATCTTGGGACAAAGTTACTTATGGCACGTTACAGCGTCTGGAGCCCGGGACAGAATCCGAAGAAAACAACCGTCACAAAATCAACCGTCACGAAATCGACCAATGACGATAAGTTGAGTAAGAGTAAACCGATTTAGATTAAATTTGGTACAAATTATGTTCATTTTACCAATGCCCAGAACGAGTTCATTGGACAACGTTATCCGCCCAAGCGTTCGCGCGCAACGTTCGCGTAAACGTAAGCTAAAAATGAAAAAATGGAATTTTAGGGCGGAAAATTCATCAATTCAATGAGACAAAAAAATTTTTTAAATACATTTTTTTTAGTAAAACCAACACCGACACCGCTATGAAGTGTTAAAGAAAGATAAATTTATTAAAGCGGATCTAAACGTTTAAAATAGAGAAAACGACGTTTTTACCGATATCTTACGTTCTAACGTAACGATTTAATTAAAACTTCATACACATGGTCTTAAAGTACAATTGAAACAGGCATATAAAATTTAAACCTGATACAAGCAGAAGTTTTGGTGTAGTGAAGTGATATATTTTATAATATCTTAAATTGAGTAGGCCGGGTAGGTAGGGAACAGGACAGTTCTACAACCATTCTCTTTAACTATCAGCTCATCATGATAAACTTTTTCCTCAATAATCTTAGGGATTAGTATTGGTTAAACGAACCGTTTTAAAAATACCCTCAATTAAATTTAGTTGGGTACCCCTGATTTATATGTAAAAGGTATAACGTTTCATTAACAATAATATTTTAAGGCTGATTTGCTCTTTATCTAGATCTCTTTATATTATTATATCTCCTTTATTTTAAATTAAAGCCGTAAATTAAACCCGTTAATTAATTCCATAAAAAAACTCATGTCTAGATACAAAAATACTAATTAAACGAAAAACCCACACATTAATATATCCAATTAAAATCTTCTACTTAACGAAAGAAAGAAGTAAAGTAAAAACCGCACAAAAAAGTATTCACTGAAAATCAAACGTAATTCCATTGAGAAATCATACTTTGAAACTTAAAACCAAAATAATGGTATATTTACCTTCGGGCATGTTTATTATCAGTTAAATCGTGATTCCAAAACACTTAAAAGTTTCCTTTCTAAAACTTGTAAATTAGTAAATCTGGGTTTTACTTTGTTGACAACGATTTCCAGTTTCCTAACTAAGTAAGTTCGACAAAATAAACTTACAACTTTTTATATTTCCCTTAGCTTTTTTGTTGTTAGTAAAAGAGAAAGTATTTTTGTTTAATAAATTACATGTTTTGTAAAGTTACCTATAATAATATATTACACGGGTTTTAAACCTCGAGCCAAAAATGTTAACTAGGTATTGATCGTAGTTGTAATATGTAAGAATTTACATGTTTTTTTTAGTGTGTAATAGATTTACTGTTTTCTCTTCTAACGATGTATTGATTTATTAGGCTTAGCTTTTATATTGATTGTATTACAACGTTATTTTGTGCGAATAAATAAAGAGTGAAAATTTAACCGATTTTTAATTTCGTGATAGTTAGTTAATAGTTCTAGTGATTCAATTTCCCGGCGTGAAAACTTCCTTAAGAAAGAAATCTGTGTCAATAGCGCAATCTAAAGAAATCTTGACACCGTTCAACTAAATATTAAATACATATGTATTTGATATTTTCTTCTGCTATCCTTATTTCTTTTTTTGATGCTGTCCTTACTTCTTATTATGATCTTTTCTTTTGCTATCCTTATTTCTTTTTTGTTTTTTTCTTTTGCTATCCTTAGGCTTTCCCCATCGTAATTATACATTGAATGATGATTCAACACTCAAAAAGTTGGTGTAGACCGTAGGTTCCCAAAATGGAAGATTAGATAGTATAAAGGGGCGATGAAGTGTGTTTATATATTAAGTCTATTTTATATTTATGTTATTACTCAAAAACTGCTTGAGCAATGTGGTAAGAACCATTTGAAATCAATTGGAGCATTGTGATAAGCACCATTTTAAAGAACATTATTTTTTCCTTAGGAAAAAATATAGTTTATATTTTACTTGCTCTGTTAAATTCTTCTCTTAAAGCCTTTTGAAAATTAAGTATTTCTAATTTTATAAAATTGGAAAGCCTTTAAACTATACATGTCTCGAGAACTAAAGAGTGGATAACGTGCGAAGTTAACAAAAATTTTCATAATATAGTAAGCGTTAAATTATACATTTAATGTAAAATATTCCTATTTTATGAAAAAAAAGTAGTCTTAAACCGTAGCTGAGATAAGGCTGGGTTTGGGAAAATCCTATATTATTGTGTAAGATATGTGCTATTTTGGTTAAATTCGGTCATGAATTATTTGGTAGGCAGTGAAATAGTAACTTTAGAGCCTAAAAAACATAACTAAAATCCATTTTTTCATTACGTGGACTTAAACAATCTTTTCATTACTCCTAAACTGTAAAGAAAAAAGGTTTTACGTCCTACGGGTAGTTATCAAAAGTGGCGTTTTTAGCGCTGCAATCTTTGTAGAAATGCTTCTTAGTACGATTAAAATCCACTAGATGTCAGTGCGTTTTATTTATCTTTTTTCTATAGTGTAACCTCTTTAATGTTTTTTTATCTCAAAATCATAACTATTTACTAATAGTTGATATAATTATATTGATTAATATTTAATGTTTTTTCATTGTCTGCTACCTCGGAAAAAATAGCATATGCTACACTACTGTGAAGTGTATTTTCTTTACCTTGGCAATATTAACTGTCTCGCTTCGCTCGAAAGTAAATATAATTGCCGCGTAAAAGAAGAAACTCACTTCATAATCGTTTTAGTTCCGTTTTTTGTCGGGAGAGTCGTTTGGATATGCTGCAGACTTTTTTTTTGTCGATGAAACCGATTTGAGACAAAATTAGACACCTAAATGTAGATGTTTTCATTCTCTTAAGGCTCGAAGATTAGATTTTAATGGATTTACTCGTATTATTAAGAATAATACGAGAGATTAAGATTTTTATTAATCTCTAAGATTAATTAAAATCTATTATTAGGATTTTTTTTTTTTTTTTTTTTTTAGAAGAATATAAATCTGGATAATTCAATTCAAGGCCTAAAGATACGAGGTATGGCCCAGGTATAATATAGTCTGTTATATATTTTATCATCCCTAGAGACTAACTATACTGAAGAAAAAGAAAATACTTTAGTATAAAATAAGTGGTTTCTTGTCAAAAATTTCAAAATTTGTTAAACATCTGTTTTATTTTGGTTTTTCGCTTAGAACTGTAAAACTATAAAATTTTAGAAAAAAGTGGGCTAAGCCATGAACAACTCATAATGATTCAATACATAATATTTATCAACGATTGCGTTTATCTAGATGCGTAGAAAGTGATTCTTTACGTACTTGTATTCATTGCGCATGCGCGATTCATAATTTTTCTTTTTTCCACCCTAGTGTGGTAAAAAAGAAGAATTCTTTACCTTAACGCACGATTAGCGAGTTTGTTTACATTTAACAAAATTAATTTGCTGTTTGTTTAATAAAAGTATCTGTTTATATCGAGTTTTTTGTGAAAATGATTGATTGATTTAAGTGATTATGACGAAAATGAGGAAATACGCCTCCCGAATTAATCATCTTCATCAAAAGAGAAATACGAACTTACATACAGCAAGTTTATTAAATTTTTTTTTCTGTATTTATTATTAAAATCCAACAATCGCAGATAAAGTATGCAACTCGTGCAAAAACTGCATTTTGCTTTGCTCGTGTGGTTTTACTACCCTTGCTATCGCTCGGGTGAAAACTCCACACTCGCATGCAAAATGCTACTTTCCTCTCTAATGTACTACGCGTAGTGTACTATTTTATGTTTGGTGAGGAGTGAGGAGTCTTGATTTTAAATACATATACTGACTGCCATCTTGAATTTGCCTGTTCCAAAACCCTTTCACCAAAGTTATTTTTATGATGAAAGAATGCTAAATTAAAATGGTGGATTGTTAGAGGATTTCTTTGTTTCCACATAAGGGGTAAGAAAAAACTTGATGCAAAATTTCAGCTCTCATTGGCTAAGTCAGCGATTGATTTAGTAAGTTTATGTTGGTAGATAAATACGCTCACTTCACAGATTCATGGTTAGAAGTCCTAAAAGTGAAAAATAAGTTTAAAATCTAGAAAGAACTGGCTGTTAAAGCTGATGTGGCGCCTGATGGAAGACTGGAACAACACATACTCGTATATTAGAGATAAATGTTGGAAACACCCCCAGGCTCCAACTAGAATTCTTTCATGTAATACCAGCACGTGAAGTTTCATCCACAACTCTCATAATAATATACGAGAAAGTATTCCGCTATTGGCTAATAATATTTAAATGATTTTATAATATATTGCTTTAAGTAATTTTAATAGATAGAGCAGATTATAGTACCCTTTAAATTCCCAAGCTGCACACTGATTTCATAAGAAAATTACGGGAACTTCTTTGTATAAAGCAAAAGCAAATGTAGAACATGATTCCAAAAGGATTGAGATACATGCTAATTTTTTCTTATTATGTAGAATAATAATTTAAAATAACATAAGCTGAAGAATTACGATTATAAAATGCGTGTCGCAATAAAAAAATAACTCAAGATAAAGGACAAAATTCGTAATTTGGACCAATATTTTGAGATAGTTACACATATTTAATTTAATTAATGAAATCACAATTAAAATATTAGGTACGTCTTTTATTGGTCTAAATTCTAAATTACAAGAATTTTTACACTTTACCATATCAGTTTTAGCATGTTTGTTATCTACAGTGGTTAAGTACTAACTTGTGTGGTCTTTACTTAACCACTGAAGCTTGCAAATATGCTGAAACCGGTTTGTTAAAGTATAAAAAATACTTGTGATTTAGACCAATGAAAGAGAAGTACCTAATATTTAAATAGTGTTTTTTAATGGTAATTTATCAAATGATGAATGATGGAGGTGTAGGAGTAGAATAAAAAAGAATTACATGTTTGTAGGAAACGTTTCGGCCCTAAAAAAGGTCATCCTCAGTCCAGTCAACTAAGAAATAATAAAAACCAAACCATCATGTCAATTACAAATTCTACATTGCTAAAATATAAATATATATTGCTAAAATATTTATAATTGTGAAAGCTTAATCTATTACATTCGTCCTGTATAATTTAAATTAATGGCGATCTGTCCTATCTCTAATTATAAAAAATATATTTATCAGTTTTACTTACATTGTGAATTCTTTAATTACTGCAGAAATCAACTAATACTTTCTCTATCGGAAAGCGTCAAGTGTGAATAATATAAATTTAATATACAAATTTGGAAAACATTATTTTTCAATTCATTTTTATTTTTAAGTTTTTGGTAGTATTCATACTACGGAAAGTTTAAATTTAAATTTAAATCAAATTATAATTATTATTAACAATGTTAATGATAATTATAATTTGATTTAAATTATTTGTTAAAAATAATGGGTCAAAATGACATAATTGTAAAATTAAATAAATATATATTTTTTTTATATTAAAATAATTTATACATTTTAAACTAATTATCAATAAAACATTTTAACATACAACCAACAACAGAAACTCAGCATAAATACAGTCTTAAACATTTACATATATTATTTAATTCAAACTTTGATTAAAAACAATAAGTGGCTATATATCATCCATTTGATAAATTGCCATTAATATATATACATAGAAGGTAGCAAGGTTTATTATTTATATAGTTTTTATTAAATTAAATATAAAGGGCTCTTTATATAAATATAACCAACACTCAAATCTGTAACAAAACAATAAAAACTACCATAACTATAACAATACATAGATAAAGGATTGCGCAAATAGCCCAAGTAGATGAAGCAAATCTTAAGCCCCGATGGAGTGAGGATAAATATACATCTATAAAATCTGTTGATATATTATGTCATCGGTCTTGTCTGAGGAGACTAAACTTCTTAGATTTCGATGAAAACTTTGTATTCTTTATCAGAAGAAGCATTCTAAAACTGACACAACAACCTGCGAATTGATTGATTTTATGAGTTGAGGTTCCATAGTTCCATTAGCCGTAACTTAAGAGAAGTAGTGCAGTAGATGTATTGTCAAATAGATTTTTATATTGTTAGTGTCTCTACATTAACCAGTTACTTCGTATACTTTAAATTTTTGCATTAAATAAATCTTTAAAACATGATAAAATTTATTAAGTGTTAAATGTCAGTGTAAATTGACTTGCAAATCAGATATTAAATTATTTAAAATATACCATTTCACACCTTTTAAACGTGATTTCAATCTCTATTTATACTATTTTTCAATTGAATTTAAAATCTCTCGTTTCTTTTATTTCATTGTCAACTTAAAAATAGGAGAGGGATTGAATAATTGATTGTTATTTCATTCATGTTTATTGTCAGTGGAATCTTTATATTTGCGCAGAGGTTGTTTTAATTCACTTAAAAGCAGTTTGGTGTGTGTGTTTAGAAGAGGTTGAATAAATTATCGAAATGGTTTTTAGAATAATTGTTTTTTTGTCACATTGTTTTGTCTTTTTCTCGAAATAATAAATTATCATTACTTGTCAAGCAGATTTTAAGTCATATGTACGATATTAATAATGATACTTTGTGAAATTAATTAAGTTTTTTTTGTTTATTTGAGCCGACCTGTCCTTACTTTTAAATACTAAGTAATCGTACTTACTTATTAAGTACCGTGTTATTGTATTTTTATACCTGGAGTGATGAGTTATTTTGTAAATTATTTTGACATAATTAATGCCAAGAACAATAGAGTACATCAGAATGTGTTAAATGTTCTTTCCATAGAATTTAGTCCTACCTTAACCGCGGGTGGTGGTAGGGGGGGAAAAATGTAAGTTTTAAAAGTAAAGAATTCGATATTTCTATTTTGTCGGTTTTATTTTAACACTTATTCGGTTTTATTCTAATATCTCACATTGATCTTAATTTTGCTGATAAAAACATTTTAAACTTAATTATTGTTAATCTAAGCCTCATGATCTTTCTTATATAATATATGCGTAGAAACAACTAAAAAAAAAAAAAAAAAAAAAAAAAAATAGAATCAAACTAATTCAGAATTAATCGGTTACTACAGTAATATACTAATTACTATAATTAATTTGTGATAGGAAATGGTATTTTTGAAAAAAAAAAATTTTTTTTTGATAAAAGAAAACGATAACCGTGGTTGTTATGGAAATTAAAAATAAAAAACCCTTCATTTTTTGTTTAATAAATTTGGTTCTACTCAAAAATTTTCGATGACACTAAGCCTACAACATGCATCACATGTTAAAAAAAAGAATCATTTAGTCAGTTTTGAACGCATTAGGTAAGTCTAGACCGGAGCGATATATAACGACATAGGGAAAAAGTTAACACCGGATTTGGTTTTCGTAATTTACGAAATAAAAAATTCAAATTTTAAGTTTTTGGTAGTTTTCATACTACGGAAAGTTAAATTTTAATTTAAATCAAATTATAATTATTATTAACTACGGGAAACAGACAGTGAAAAATACACTCCAGCGCCGGGATTCCGGCGCTGGAGTGTATTTTTCACTGTCTGTTTCCCGTAGTTAATAATAATTATAATTTGATTTAAATTAAAAATTACCCAACAATTTTTCAATTGTGAGCAATGTACAGACAAAACTTTAAATTTGTATTAATAGATTTATTTTTTCGACTCCTTTTTTAGCATCATATTTTTTTGAAATGATGTCGACTTAATTAAATTCGAGAACCAAAAGTTACTATGAATATCTTAGGTTTTAATTTTTTGTAGGACCACTGTTTTCAATGTGAAGAGACAGGGTATAGAAGACAGGATGCATGTCTCATGTCTCTCCACTATACCAATTTAAAACAATATTATTAAAAAAATGTATTTACTACGTTTCCATAAGGTTCCAAAACGGGTTTGAAAACTGTATTGGGTTTAGACCGAAAGTGTTTTAATCAGAGTACATTTTTTATTAATTTTTATTCTATTATGCTTTTCTTTTACTAAATTTACAAATGTAATTTTATAGGTAGCATATAAAATTAAGCTGTTTTGAAACATTGTAAAGGAATGTATCTATATTATGGCTATTAGACGTAGAAAGAGGAAAATACCAGGGTCTGTGTATGGTATGAATAGGAAATTACAATTGGGTAATTAGATTTTCAGTCCCCCCTCCCGTGTTTTCATTGCAAAGTGAAACAATTGCTTTTCTCTAATGTTATAATTATCTGTAAAGTAATTCTGTACAAAAAAATGTCTAAACGTTCCAATGGCTTGCAACGATTCTCTTTTTTTACTACTATATTGTTTAACTTTTCTTGACTTTTCTTCCTTTTTATTAACTATCTGCACTTACACATGGGGCTGAAAATAAAACAATTTTTACTACGTTTTTATTAGCTTGCTTTCTTGTTTGTCCAGTACAAATCTTACAATCGATTTTTAACTAACTTCCTGACTAAGTAGAAAGCTGAAACTAGCCCAGATTATGTATTTCCGAAGACAATTCAATAATCAGTAATTAGATTTACCCAATTATTACTAGTAGTCGATAAATCATTAGATTTCTTAAATATTTAGGCGGTCAAATTCAAAATCAATTGTAAACAAACACGACCAGTGAAAGCTAAGGAAATCCACAAGGAAAATTTAAGAACGTAGTATATAATAGTTCTTTTTATCTTGTATTATCTACTCCCTACTCGTTATTTTGATTGTTTTGTTAAAACAAAGACAATAACACATGTATATATTAGGTATAACGAGGATCTTTAGCCTCAAGAATAAATTTTATATTGAGTATCCAGTAAAATCTGTTAACGTAAATACTTGTTAGGGTTTACCTATACCTGTACGGCAAATCAACACTTTTATTGTCGGACTTGTTTAAATCATAAGGTGGGATTGGTGATAAAACTACCCGAGTATATTTTTTATTTGCTTTTATTGTTTTATGTACACAGGTAAGTTTAAGCCAATAGAAAACTCGTGTTGTGGTTACATCAACTGTCACAATATAATACAAAAGAATAACCTGTAGTAGAGGTTCCATGACTCTACCACTGATAAACAGCCTACTTCTAAGTCATTTGCGTAACTTATCTCGATATCTATACATAATGGAGTTTGGTAATAAACTTGTTGGTAGTTTCACGAGCAAACCCACCTTTTGTGGTTTTAAGATGAAACTTAGATGTTTCTTGATACCTCGTAACGTCTGCTGTTCTTAACGTAGAACAACAAGACACCAATTGAACTGTTGAACTACCAAGCTTAGTTTTGTGCTATCACTCTAAGCTTGAATTTGAATTGAGCCGCTTTTTAAAAACCAAATGGCATTGATTTTATAAATTAAAAAACGTATAACTTGAGTTCATCTTAAACAATTATACATTTTCTGTATTGTAGTCAACAGTACAGGAAGAGAAAAGATTCAAAATTTGCTAAGGAAATCCAATATGGATTGGTACGCAATTGCAGTCAACAATTAAATGTCGCAATTACTAACTCACTTGAACTAAGTTATTACAGGACAGTAGGGTCAGCCACGATACACATCTACTCGATGTAATCATTAATGTGGAACATCTCTAGGTTGCATATTCTCTGGGGTTCAATCCATCACCAGACGTACCACTCCAAGCCACATACTATTTTTTATTTTATTTTATTTTTTTAATATATTTATTGTGAGCTCTACTTTTTTAAATTATAGATTTAGTTTTTTAGAATTTTAAAATATCACACATAATTAAACAGGTCAAGTGTGTGCTAGTCAGCACACAGCGAGGGTCTGTATAGGTAGCACTGTATTGTAAGTAGGGCCTATTGATGGTGCTTTTTAAAATGCTAAAAAGGCTACTTTGAACTATCCTTTGGGTCTGATATTCTTAAAACACATAAAAAACTTCTGATAAAGTATTTTAAGCCACTGAACCGGACTATCACAAATAAATTCATCGAAAAGAGCATAAGTATAAAAAAGTATTTTGTCAATAAAAAAAAAAAAAAAAAAAAAAAAAAAAAAAATTAGAAATTTCCAAAAAGTGGGATCTTTAATTTTGGTCGAAGAATGTTCAGGAATGTTTTCAGATTTTTTGCACTATACATAAGAAAGGGGGAGGGGCACAATTTTCACACCCTCTTCAAACTCGCCTACGCTCGTCCTGTCAAAGCTTGTAACCAAAAATTATATATTTTTATAATCAGCTCAACGTACCCTTTCATATGATACACCTCACGGTTTCTAAAAAAAAAAAGATTTTTTTACCCTAATTTTTTTGATTTTTTATAAGTCGCTATATTTTTTTTTAGAATGTGTGAGTTGGTACTATACCCATATATGCCAAATTTCTAAGGGATCGGACTCGAAAGGTGTAGCCGTGAGAGCAGGTGACGGACAGACACATGCAGGAAAATATAAGGGTCCTTGCTTATGCCTACGGACCCTAAAAAGAAAAAAGAATAACTGTTTTTAAAAGGCGGTTTAATTAACACAATATAGCACATTCAAACAGACTATTGTATTTTACAGTAAAACAAGTTTTTGCTTTTTCAAAAAAATTAATGACTTCCTTTTGAAGTCGCAGAAAATAAAGCACATGGAAACATGGTCGATATATTTCACTTTTACCACATCCTAAATTTTACTTGTTTTTTTTTTTGTTAACAAAAGAATCCCAAAATCTAAATTATAATTAAATTTCTTTTCCCCTTTGCACATAAAGCAAATAAGAACCAACATAATGTAGACAAAAAAGAAACCACCTCGTTACAAAAAATATGTATGTGAAAAGGTTTTAAATTAGGTTTTTTAATGTATTCAAAAAGGATTTCTCTTACAATAAACCTATCGGTAGGAACGCATTATAAATATAGAATATATATATATATATATTATGTGTGTGTGTGTATTTATGTGCAATAAATTAGTAATATGCATTTGGTTTATAGAAGATGAATATGGCCGAAATATAAAAAATAATATATTTATAAAGTAAGAAATGTTAAAGATTATTTAATTGTACTGTAAGCAAATTTATTTTCATTAACATAAATCATCACTGGGTAGTATTGTCCATTTACAAATTTTGTGTGTATAAATAAATATATTTTTTTAGTGAGTGTGTTTCTCCAAAAACTTATTTATCTCATCTCTTATAAACATTTCAACTTAATTTAAATGAAGTCACTTTGTACCATCGAAAAATTGCTCTGCTTAATAAGGAAATCGTTTAAATACTTTCTTTAATTTAAATATATATATATATTATATATATATATATATATATATATATATATATATATATATATATTTATATATGTGTGTGTGTGTGTGTGTGATGTGTGTGTGAGTACTAAATGGAATGGGTTAAGTTGAAAGTTTGCATATAACTTAACTATACGTGAATAATATATAAATATGTAGTGTATGTGTGTGTGTGAGTTAAATGGAGTAGGCTAAGTTGAAAGTTTAAGTGAGTGGTTGATTTTGCGGGAAGTGTAATATACTTGATTCAGTAAGTATATAAATATGCTAATTTTAGCTAAGTCCGAGGTTACTTTTTGTAGAATACTTCCAGCGAGCTGCTTTATCTTGCTCCTCAGCCTATCGCCTTTTTTTATAGTACCGCGTACTGATTCAAACAAGGTATACATCAGTGTATTTTAATATATATATATATATATATATATATATATATATATATATATATATATATATATATATATATATATATTTGTATATATATGATAATATTAAATTATAAAGTTTTGGGTGTTAAAATAAATTTGCTTGGGTTGTAATTAATGTATGTGGTGGGTGTTAGATTCTCTCTATAGATATTTACCTTTTTGATTTTAAATATATATATATTTATAGAAAAAAGCAAATATACTAATTAGAATCTGATTAAATTCACTCTTGAAATTCTATATATATTATTTAATTATACAAAATTTATGATATTATAATAATTATCCTTATGAACCATGCATCATTTTGTTTCAAGACAAACTGTCGTGAAAAAATTAAACTTTAGTCGTTATAAACAAATAAATTATAATTATGATAATAATGTAGTATGAATTGTGTATTTAATTAAAGTTTAGTTATGGTAGAGATTAAAAAATTATCTATTTTGATGAGTATTTAATGCTGAATTATACAATCGTGTTGAAATGTAATTGGTCAAATAAAACTCACAATTAGAGCATATAAATAAAATTATTATTCAAAACTCGCTGTATAACAATTAGTGGAACATTTAATTCACGACATCCCTGCGAAAGTGGAAGCAAAACATCATACTTAATTTTCCTTAAAACGGATTTTGTCGTTAATAAATGCCTGTTTCTGAGTATTGTTTCTATTTAGCGACGAGCCTTCTAGTACTGATGTGCTAGTTCGTTTAAAGAGTGGATTTTAAATGATAATGATTCCAGTTGCAGAAGCCTATATTCCAGATGTTTTAATTAACATTATTATATTGTTATCAGATGATGCGTGTTGTTTTATCATGTTTCTACATACTTCTTGAGCATTCCTCTTCTCCTCTTCTCATATATATTTCATACTTACATTAATTATTTCACTTCGGTCACACTACTATTATCATTATCGATTTTAAAAGTGAAGGGAAAATAATCTTTATGTACAAACAGTAAAATCGGAAAAGTGTATTACATTCTACATGCAGTATGTACTGTACATTAAACAAGCAAACAATGTTGCAAAATATAAATAGGAATTCTTTTCTAGATTGTGTTGTGTATATACTCGTAAAAGTATTTTTTAGATACATTTAATATAGAAATGTATATATTTAAGTATTTTTTATTTATGGTGTTGTTTATTCTTCTTTTGAAAAAAAAAAATGGCAAATATTCTAATAAGATAAACAAAATTAAAAAATAAATAAAATAAATAAAGAAGTGATTAATATTCAGTAACAATGTATGTATTATGTAATTAAAATCAATTACTTAGTAAATTAATCTCGGATTGTTTATTGCATACATGGATGCAAACGGATTAATACTTTTTCTGTGACGAAGATCATTTATTAATTAAATATATTTTAGTTACATATTCATACATTTCAATTTGTCTAATTTTTATTAAGAGATTTTGGTAAAAGGACTTGAATCCCAGGGTCGCTGTGCAAAATTAGGCTCGCCGTGCATGTCCAAAAGAAACATTATTTTACTATTAACTTGTTTGTAAAACCATTGTTTACAAGTCAGTGGAGGTTATAATACGAATTTTAAGGCCAACCCATGCGCAGTCCATTATCACTCAGCAAACAGATCGAAGCATGCGCATTGTTTTAAAATTCGTACCATAACCTTGGCTGACATGTAAACAATTACTTTACAAGCGACTAAATAGCAAAATAATGTTTATTTTGCACAGCGACCCTATAGATAAAATAGTAAATTACGCTTCTAGTGCGGAAAGTTGCATTTTGCATGCGAGTGTGGAGTTTGCACCCGAGCGACAGCGACGGTAGTAAAACCACACGAGCAAGAGTTGCGTACCGTACATTATCTAAGATTGTTGAATTTTAATAATAAATGCAGAAAAAAAATTAATAAACTTCCTGTATGTAAGTTCATATTTCTCTTTTGATAAAGATGAAAGATGATTAATTGTTG
The DNA here is from genome assembly GCA_951217055.1 of Gerris lacustris. Classification (NCBI taxonomy): domain Eukaryota; kingdom Metazoa; phylum Arthropoda; class Insecta; order Hemiptera; family Gerridae; genus Gerris; species Gerris lacustris. The sequence continues at coordinate 34,369,446 of OX578284.1, forward strand.
TATTAATTTTTTATTTATTTAATTTTTTATTATTAATTGTTCGTCTTATCACTTAAATCACTCAGTGTTTTTCCCTAAAAACTCGATATAAACGGTTACTTTAATTTAACAAACAGTAAATTAGTTTTGTTACGTCTAAACCAGCGATCATAGAATCCTTAAACGGATAGATTTCCAACTCCTCTCTTTATCTACCTTTGTTAGACAACTAGCACTCCACGGGAATTTGGCGGTTAATATTGTAACTAAATCTTTTACACCATTCAAAAGATTTAGAGCTTCTTAATTCAAAGAAATAAATTAATAAATTGATTTGTCTATTTACTAGATTCGAACCCGGGAACATTCGCATTGTGAGCTATCGCGCATCTCATTCGGCCACCGAGGCTGTATTTTTTTTCTAATGTTTATTTACAAAATAGTACAAATGTTAGAAGATCATAAGTAGTTTACAATTTTAACCACCATATTCTCGTGCAGTGCTAGTGCTCTTACACCACTAGAATACTGGAGTTGGATACCCCTGGTCTAAACAGACTCGCTAATCGTGCGTAAAGGTGAAGAATTCTTCTTTTTTACCGCCCTAGGGCGGAAAGAAAGAGGAATTTTAAAAACGCGCATGCGCAATGAATACAAGTACGTAAAGAATCACTTTCTACGCATCTAAACAAATATACAATGTTTATATTTCGTATCAATCGTAGATAAAATTATAAAACATATTGCACATCTACCTACTTATAATGAATAAGTAAATAGGGAACACAAAATTGAGATTGCATCTGAGTTAAAGGGTTGCAAGTATTTTGTAACGTAGAATGTTTGGAAAAATCGTTCAACATGACCGTCCATTAGTTTCTACAAGTTTTTCTTATTAGAGTTTTTCCTTGTGTGAGGTCTGGGAAAGCTGTGTCCCTGTAGGGTAGTGTAATCCCTGAAGTCATTGTAAGAGTTCTCCTAGATTTTCTCTGGATTGGTTAGTTTTCCCACTTAGTTAGAAGTGAAAAGACTTTAGGTTGAGTAGGAAATAACTTCTCGTCAGTAGAAAAGAACTAAGTCCACACAGTAGAGATGCAGAAGGGATTAGGAAAACTCTTTAATACAGAACTATCTCACCCTGCAGATTTTCATTTGCTAAAAGGAAATTCTTCAACACTTGAATATCAGTAACCTAGTATTACCTACAGAAATATATACATAGTTCTTGTTCTTATAATGTTTTTCAATTCAAAATGCATTTATCATTAACAAAAAACAAAGACGGTCTGATACAACCTTAATACATATTCACATTATAACTATATCATTTACTTATTATTGTGGTGCCCTCCATTCTCTCGTATTTTTGTGTCCAAAACTAGCAATAGCGAATCATATTTTATTCCATTATTATTTAAATTGGGCATCTTTGTAATTAAATAATTGAAACCATACATACATTTTATTTTTTAGCATTGGCTACCTGTTAGCCATACAGCCATAATCTATTAACAATATAGTTTTCTCAAATGCCAACATGTATATTATTTATAAATTTATAAGAGAGTTTGTATGAAGAAGGGGATCTATGAAAATACAGATAAATAGTTAAATAAGAAGGATACAGAATTCAATAAAAAAAAACTATTTCAAATATTATTTATTCTCTCATTGCACTATTATGATCTTATTTGATATTACATGAAGTGCATACGTTTAACTCAGCTTTTTTTATTTTTATTTTTATTTTTTTAAAAAATATAAATTGGAAAAAGGATGGTTGGATCTTTCTACTCTTGTAAACAAACTATGAAATGTTTGTTGATCTCTGCTTTGAACCAAAGCGTTACTCATATTTGCGGTTGTATTTGTTTATAAAACTCTACTGGCTGCGTGGCTTCCTGTCTATGAACCAATATTTTCTATGCTGCTTTATCAATCTGCCTGTCAATATTCCTCACAGGGAATATAATCTACGCAGAACTATTAGCTGAACTGATTTGTTTTGATAACAAGTCCACGGTTCAGTTGGCCCAATACCCGCGTCACCCTGCACACTTAAAATTTATACATATGCGACTATGACTACATCTTTTATATTATTAAATACGTTTTGTAAACAAACCAGTGCAGTAAATAGGAAAGAAAAAGGTGGACGACACTATATCTCTCTCTATATCTGTAGAATACCGTTATGTTGGAATACCGAATATTGTTTTTGAGCTTTAACGTAGGGTTTCGTACTTTTGCTTCTGAGTGCATGGGCCATATTTAGCCCTTTCTTAGACCCATAAAGTTCTGTGAAGTTCCTCATAACTTTCTGTGTCCATTTGATTCTCTTCCACATGTGTACAAACATGAATTTATTTACACCTATATCTTCAAAAGTACTTTGTTAAAAGCAACCCGCAGAGAGCCCCAAATTAATTTCAACCGTTTGCGCTCTTTAAATATTGCTAAACTGATACTTTAATTCGTATAAAAAATCAAAACAATTTTGAAAGATTTAAAAAACGGGGGGAGATTTAAATAAATTTGACAATAATAGGATGCAAAAGCCTAAAATTATTAAATTATACGTAATAGGACGCGAGAAAGCTACTTGCCTCACTAATTGGCAGCCTATTTTGTTTATCAATTTAAACGGTAAACGGTAATTTATTACCGTTCTTAATTTATTACCGTTGTTAATTCCATATTATATAACTTTTCATATAGCTGTCAGGAGATGCGCATAGTCCTCCAGGCAGAGGTAATTCGCTGGATAGCGGCCGCAATATAGGGTTGACGAGCGTAGCAAGAAGAAGATAAGCCCTCTTGTATTACAAAAAAAAATATTTTTCGTAAACAACTTATAAAACGTTTTTATTTACTGAGTAAGTTCTGATTTTTCATTTTTATTTTTCATGATTAAATTCCTTGTAACGTTTATTCTATTCTCATTTTCGCGACATTATTTAGAGAACATTTATAATTGTATCAAGTATTTAAAATTCTCCGTTATAGTTGAAATAAATATTCCAAAAGAAGGGCTATTAGGACCTAGAGGAAAGGATCTGTGCAACTGGGTTCTATAAGCTGCGGTTGTTTCTGATTATTATTATAAATGTGACAGCCTCTGTTAAAAAAAACTTCGGAGTAACAGCAACAAATCAACTCCGTCTAACAACTGTCTTATTCACAATCTTACTTGTTCGTTACATCTTAACTTTAATCTTTACAAAATTGAAAACCATAACTAATTTATATCGTCAACATATTATGGCTTTTAGAAAAATGTGAGATGGTAGTTGTCCTTACTCCGATAGTATTTGGTTTTGAATATGTAGCTTAGGTGCTTTTCAAAATAAAATTCAAAGTTAGCTTCGTTTATGAAATTTATTTTTAAAAAGAGGTAGTATAGAAAAATAGTCTGCCAATGAGTGAAGTACAGAGCTTCCTCGCATCCCATCATATACTTTATTGATATTATGCTTTTAAAACCCATTATTGTATCATTTATTTAACTGTTTCCCCCTTTTCTTAATCTGTCAGAACTGTTTTGATTCTTTACATGAATTAAAGTATCAATTCATTAAAAGTTAAAGAGCTTAGATGGTTGAAATTGATCTGGGGTTATCCGCGGGCTACTTTCGCCAAACCATCCAAATTTCATATAAATCACTTATGTACTTTGGAAGATATAACTGTAAATAAAGGTATGTTTGTGCGCCTGTGGAAGAGAAACAAATAGGTGCAGGAGGTTGAAACTTATATGGGGGCCAACAATGGCCAAATTATGACTTACCATTCAAATTTCAATGAAATCGGACGAGTAGTTTTTAAGATGTAATGGTTCGCAAAAATATAGGCAAATATAGGCAGACGGCAAACAGACTCGGAACCAGCAATATTCCCTGATGTCTGAAATGGATTTCAGTCTTGGAATTTTTGATATCGGAGAACTAAACATTTTTCGTTCTTCGGAACGATCACATAGCTTCCGTTACTTTCGGTAAGCACGGAAGCAAAATTGGGAGAAACAATTAAATAAATTAGGTAATAATGGCTTGTAAAAGCATAAAATCAATAAAGTACGTGATAGGATGCGAGGAGGCTATGTGCCACATTAATTGGCAGTGTATTTTCCTTTAGTGTCATCAGAGGTATTTTTTATACTAACAAATTAATTACTTTACTGTAATCTGTCAAACTTAATCATGTATTTATCAATTTTTACAATAATTAATAATTGTCTTTTAAGTTGAGTCAAAACTATCCTCTGCTCTCTGATTCGTATGTTTCGTTGTCTTAATGTAAACAACACATTTTTTTAAATTTTTTTTTTTTTAAAGTTGAGAATGTTTCAATTTTTTAAAAGCCCCATATGCAGGTGCTGAAGGTTCATGGAAAATAATTTAAGTTATAAGAGAAGAAATATGGAAATGAAAAAGAGAACCTAACAAAAGTCAAGAAAACCTAACAACAATAGAGTGGTAGAGAAAAGAAATGCTTGGAAAACCTTTAGAAGGTCTAAGGAAAATATTCTTACAGCAATATTATAAAGGCAAGAATAACTTTTGAGGAAACCAGTTGTTTTTCTTTTCTTTTTTTTTATAAAAACACAGTGGGGCAACTGAAAATCTAACTGGCCCCGATTCATATCAATATAATACTGTATTTTCCTTTTCTTATCATACCTACACCCGATATTTTCAGTTCTCAATTTCTAATAAAATAATAAGAAAACAAACTTTAGATAAAAATCAATATAAAATGGTAAAATAATAAATACAATGCTTGAACCAATTAAAGAAAAGTATCGATGTATGCAATTTTATTACATTTTGACGGATAATATGAATAATGTACGAGTATATTACGGTTTATAACGGCAGAACAAACCGTTTGAAAATTATTAATTTACATTTAGTTTTTAGACGTTTTATTTTTTCCCCCCTGTAGTATAATTCTTCTAGTTCCGAGAATATTTAACTAATTCGAATTTCTATATACTAACTTTGATTCAAAAATTATTATAGAAGTTTTCTAGAAAGAGAACTGTGTGAAAAAAGAGAATATACTGTATTTAATAGTTTTAATTTAACATTTCAAATTTAAAAGAGGAGAAAAATGTGTTAATGTACTTCTCACTCGAAAAAATTATGTACAAAATCTTCTAGAAAATTCCCCACTAATAAATAAACATTTATACAAATTTAAATAGAGATTTTTTAAGACATAAAAAACTCAATTTTACATAATCTCCGGGGATTATGTAAAATTTTTACATTAAAAAAAATGTATTTAAACGTACAAAAAAAAGAACATTTAATTTTTAAACAAATTTTAATTTTAAAAAGTTATCTTTTGAGAAATGTTTAAACTATTTTTTTTTCGAAAACAAATTTGAATACTAAGTAGTCTAGTTAGCTTTTTTTTAATGGTTTTGTAGTCATTACTTGTAATAATATTAGAATTTTGGTAATTACAGTTTATTTTAAGCTCAATTAGACTAGTTGAGACATTTTATTTAAAATAATCTCTTGTAGTCGGTTATAGCGAAACTTTCTTGAACTCTTTTTAGAATTTAGTTGGTAAAACACAACAAAAAAACCGCTAAATACTTGTTTCATTGCTGTGTCTGTCTGTCACTCTATACGGTTCTAATAACTTTTGAATCAAAAGAGGTAAAAACATGAAACTTTCCAGTATTAAAGATCGTTTTGACGCGCACAAAGTATAGCGAACACAAAATTATCAGCTGTTCAAATCCAAAATGGCGGATAATTCACGTCAAGCATTTTTTTTAAAATTTGAGTGAGGTATTAAATTAAAGTTATTGAAGAGTATATTACAAAAATATATAAAACTAGTGGAAAGTGTTTAATTTTTCATGCTATTTTGTCAAAAAACATCAAAATTTTGCGTCCCCCCCCCCCCCTTACTCTAATTTCAGGTTCACAATACCAACGAAACCCTTTTACGTGAGACTTCACGCACAACCAATTTATTTTGACGGGGGTTTTTTTACTAACTTTACATTATCATTATATAATTTACTGTCTTCACGTGACTCTATCATTGAACCGAGCATATTTCAATAAATCATGAATAAAACCGTTATTGTCAAACACATACTTTCCGACTGCACATCTACCAGACAAACACAACCTACCTTAAACTTCATCTGAAATACTTACAGATAATCAACACTCACTTAAGACAACTTTCCTTCTACTTACAGGGTGCTGAGTTACTAGATGAAAGCTTCCTCAAGTCCTATTTCCTATACTCTAATGATTTTATGCCATTACAACCAATTATTTTCAAATTTATTTAATTTATCCCCCCCCACCTGGTTTTTAAATCTGTCAAAATTGTTTTGATTTTAACATGAATTAAAGTTATCAATTTAGCAAAATATAAGGAGCTCAAATGGTTGAAATTAATCTAGGGCTACTGTGGGCTACTTTCGACAATCCATTCAAATTTCATAAATTTCAGATGAGAACTTAAAGAATAGATGTAGAATTGAAGAAGGTGTAAATAAATGTATGTTTGAAACTTGTATGGGACTAACAATGATCTAATTTTGACCTGCCATACAAATTTCATTAGAATCGGACTTGTAGTTTTTAAGATATGATAGTTGTCAAAAACAGACCCGGAACCAAGAATTTTTCCTGATGTCTCAAACGGATTTCTGTCTTTGTTAGTCTCTTTTTCAAAATAAAAGAGCAGTGTTGTTAAAGAAAGTAGGAGTGAATTGAGGTTGTGGACTAAAGAAATAGCAGACTGGGCCTACAATGTAGATATCAATATTTTGATAGGCTGAATATTTTTGGAGGGATTCTGAATCTTCTTGGCCCTTTTTTGACGGTTAGGTTTTTTGGGAGATATCATTCCTTTTTGCTGGCTTCTGCTCAATGTTTACTGTGCCCTAATCTACTTAAGATTAAGCTATAGTTCAAATTTCGAAAACCTATCTTAAGAAGAAGCAGAGATATGAGTGTGAGAAAAACCGGGGAATTGATTCAAGTTAAGATACACTGCATGCTTGATGGAACTTGGCCTGGCGAACTGCCTTGTGCTCAGATTTATTAGTGGTGAGTCAAAGGAATTGCATTAGAATACTGGCCAGATCAGAGAAAACGAGTAGGAACTCTGGTATATTTATAAGGCACCGACTCCAGTAGTGGACAAATTGGTCGTTATAGTGATTGATTCCACGCTGTCACACGCCAATAAACAATCCTACATTGATTTCATTCGATTTATTACTTTCCAATCTCGTTAACAACAATCCCTTTTTTCATTTAACATTTTTTGTCATTAAAAGCATTTCAGGCATCTCTACACATAATCTGGGAGGGCTATTTTATTACTTTAATTGATAGATGTCAATACTTAAAGCTTATCAAGTTCGAGATGGATATATATAGTTCGAAATACCGTATTAATTCTGAAAAGATGGTGAAAGAGATTTAGAGACATTGATAACTAGTCATAGATAGTTAAAGCGCGAACTAAAACTGAATTTAGCGTTTTGTGAATTTTTATTACTTCTGGTATTGTTAATTATATTAGTTCATTTTTCTTTAGCTTGGGACGTAAATGTAATAAAAATAATGCATAACATTTACCACAAAGAAAAAATAATTAATATTCAAATAATAATTATAATAACAATACGAACTCAAAATAATTATAAATATCATTTGTTGCAAAAGTGGAATCTTTCACCACGAATAAAAATTACATTTCTGAAAAAAAATTAAAGAAGAACATATTGTTTACTCTTGCATGTAAATTACATTTGTGAAACAAATGACAGAGTATGTAACAACTATTACATACGATTAATATTGAAGTTTTTTAAAAAGATGGAAAAATAACTGTGTAAACAAAAGAATTGAAATTGCAATACAGTTATTTACATTTAAAATCAGTCCCATATTTTTTCATGGAATGTATAAAAACGTTTGTGGAGCTTGAATGAATAATAGATGTCATTAACAGCTCAAAAGATGTTGTTTTACTTCGTTGTATGATTTAACTTCAAAAGTCTTTAGTCTTAAAATTTTTCTCTTGTTCTTAAAAGAACACATTGTTATTAAAGGTCGAAGAACTTTAAAAGAATATTGTGTAGAGGCTACATAGTTTTGTTTAAAGGTTCCTTTTCCTAGATGGGACTTCAGTGATATAGTTATGGAGAGTTTGCATGTTACCATTTTCTTAGCCATTACCACCACTAGAGTCGCTAGTGATGGTGGCTGCAATCTCTGAAAAATTACAGCGGCTCTTGGAGCAGTCAGATCACTTAAATTCTGTATACATTGAAAATGCCTGTTAACATATTATACTAGATCACACTTATTACTGATTCTTTGATTTTAAAGTATTAAGGTATTTTGACTGTTGAAGTATTGTGGTGGCGCGAAAATTCGATTTTGAGGTCCCCTGAGGCTTACACGTTTTGAGGTCTCATGAGTCAACACACAAAAAGTGGTTTTAAAAAATGTCTGTGTATCGTCTATGCTATGCAGACACGTGAAGCCTAAACTACTTGGCTTGTTTTGATGAAATTTGGCATGCATGTTAAGAAAAATCATACCCGAGGCAAAATCGAGAAATGAAGTTAAGCTCCAAATTTGGGGGTGCTACCCCCAAAAAACGTGAAAAAAAAATCTCGGAAATGGTTCCGACGATTTATATTTAAAAAATTCTAAAATGTAGTCCATTTAAATACACAAAATATGCAGTGTGTCCCAAGATAAAATATCCGAGAGGAAATATTTTCTTATTGTTGGGTTTTTGAAAAAAAAAGTCATTCTTTATAAAAACTCCTTAAACCTCAAAAAATGACCAAATTTTCTTGATTTTGTGTACTGGGTGTATTATTTTTTGAAAACTTTAAAATATGACCAAGAGTAAACTACTCTTATTTTTGATGGTATCGAAAAATGTTATTATAAAAGTGGTTCAGAATTGCAAAAAAGTATATATATATATATATATAAAGAATTATTTTATTTTATAAATTATTAAATTTTAGTTAATTTTCTGAAATATTATATTTTAGTTTGTTTTCCAAAAATAAGAAATAAGCTAACTACAACAAATAGTTCTCTTTGGATTTTTATAATTAACAAGTGTGAGAAGAAGCAAGTGCATAATAGCTTGGAAGAATTAAAGGAAAGAAATAAACTGGTCACTGCCAATTTTCTCCTTGAGCAAGTTCACAAAGCTTGTAAAGAATTCATAAATAGAATCAAAATTTGTGCAGAAGTAGGTGGCAATACATTTGAATAATCATTTCTGTAATTTTATTTTTCAACTCTGTTGATTTTAGGTGATACTCAAATAGATGTCAAGATTAGAATTATTAATTACTTGTTGTGATGATTTTTTTTTTTTTTTTTTTTTATAACATTAGCATATTATTTTATTTATAAATAATTTATTTTGTTTTCATAAAATAAATTAATATTTTTACGTTTTTTTGCAATTCTAAACCACTTTTCTAAATAATATTTTTTGATACCATCAAAACTAAGGGTAGTTTACTCTTGGTCATATTTTAAAGTTTTCAAAATACAGAACATCCCGTACACAAAATCAAGAAAATTGTATAATTTTTTGAGGTTTAAGAACAAGCAGGAGTTTTTATAAAGAATGTTTTTTTTTTTTGTAAACCCAAAAATAAGAAAATTTTTCCTCTCGGATATTCTATCTTGGGACACATTGTATAAGCCGTACATCTAGTTTCCGAGATATTGATGAAAATCAATCTGATTTTGTTGAAGATCGAAAACTAAAAATTACTGGGATTAATCTGGTATCAAGATTATATGAGAAAGTTAGTCTGAGTTGTCTCGGACCGATTTTTTATTGACAAACCTCAACTTACAAAAATTCAGACCCAATATTGTTTTGGGGGGCAATGTGGGTTTGTTCGTTAATCCCTCTATTCTATCAACTTCCTCAAATATGAAATTCAATGTGTATTGCGTAAGCATGATTTGATTAATTTGACATTTGTAAAGGAGGTATTTATCAAATTTTTCCAAGCTGCCTTTGCATTGAATCTAATGGCTAAGAAATAAAGAAAATATCCCTAAGGGCAAACACGTGGGCTGTTTCTGTCAGAGTTGAAGGTAAGCAATCAAAGAGTGCCAAAGGAAGCCCTGGCTGTTCGTCAGTAATCGCTAATTAGTAATTAAGAAGAGAGAAGCCGTTCTCTGATGTTATCAAAGACAACCAACTTCAAAACCTTCTCCATTACTCGTCTCTCTTATCTTACCTCCGTTTTTACTCATTATTTCTCGCCTTATAATATTTTAGAAGATACTTTGAATTATTATAGTAAGAATTCTAACTATATCTTAAGTAGACATAAACAAGTATGTATTTTAAAATAGATCTTTTTGCGAGTTTGTAAAGTCTCTGCACCCTGTAAGTCTTTGATATTATCTTTCGCATTAGGCAAACTCAATGGCAGTGTTAAAATAATTCGTTCACAGGCTATTCAAACAATCTTTCTGAAATATGGGTTTTGAAGTTGAGCGACATACTTAAATTCTTCTGAATGTTTGTGCTAATATCTTAACAACTTGGTTTTTTCAAGGAAATGAGACTTAAAAGCTTTCATTGATAAAATTCATTCCTCTTTTTTAACTCATGAATTTCACTGTTTCCATTAATTAAAGAACTTCCCTCTTAGTTCAATGAGAGATTTTGAACCCAACAAAATCTCAAATTACAAAACTTTCTCTAAATATAGGTAATTTGTACAATATAAGGTTGAGGCACTTAACTGTTACATTAGTATTACACAAATATAGAAAAACAACCCTCTCTTTGATTGTATCAAATATTACTTGAAATTTCGGTATCAGTTATCCTCATGTAACCACTCTCAACTTCCTGTAAACACCACTAACCACCTCTAACCTTCTGTAACCACACTAACCACATATAACCTCCTGTAACCACCTCTAATCTCTTAGTTGTATTTGTAATATGTTTGTATATTTTTGTTTCAGGTATGTCTTACTGGATTTTTATCACTCTAGAGAGGAGCTGACTTATTTCGTAGAAATTTCAAGTAAGATATTATTTATTAATATTATTATTACTTATAGTATATAATTAAACCGGTATCTAGATAAGATAATAACTTATTGTTAAAGTAAATTTAAATTTAGTTATGTCGAAACAATTGCCAAAACCAACAATGCCTTACGCCCACCTGACGATTTATTGCAACCCTCGAGAAAAATTTTACTCAGGTTGAGAATTTAGTATTAAAAAATAACAAAACAAAGGGTTTCAATTTATTCTGATTCTGTTATTTAAGGACGTGCAGAGGTCGTTTACTTTTATCGGTGCGCCTGACTTTAGATAAAAAAACTTTTTTTTATCGGTTTCTAAAAGCTGGTGGTTTTGGTTAGTTTTCTATTGGGAGAGTGGGAAAGGAACACATAGTTTATTCAGAACCCTGCCCTTACTCCAAATAAATCCTTACCCTTAAACAATCCTTATTCCTATTATTTCCAACCAAATACTTTCCCTTTTTTATTTTCATTTCTATTATATATACAAATATATATATATATATATATATATATATATATATATATATATATATATATATATATATATATATATATATATATATATATATATATATTAGTCTTCCTTTTCAAAATGTTAATGGATTCTTTACTTACTTACCTGTATACCAGTTTTGCACTCAAGACTTACGTGATAATATGAGAGCCGGTGTGGCCGTGTGGATTAAATTACTTACCACGTCAGCTCGGCCATCAATGAATCAAGGGCGGTACGGTACGAGGTCGTGGGTTCGATCCCTTGATACATACATACTACATTGATACATCATACTCGCTTCGGCGGTACAATGTACTGTACAGAGATATATGATGTGTGAAGTGGCTGGAACTCTCTACCACGGGGATAGTAAAATTTGCCTAATAGATGACCTAATATCTAGGTTCGAACAAGTGGTTCATCCTACCTGTCTAATACTAGTACTTGGGCCTTACTACTACTACTACTTAACTACGGGATAATGAAATTGTTAAGATAATTTTTCTTCTTCGTTCGAACTTACCGAAGGTTTCGGAAGTATTGTAATAATTTAATCATTCTGAAGAGAAGAATTCTTTTTATTTCTCCAAATCCAATCTTTACTATACAGAAACACATTTCAGAGATCAGGGGAAATTTTTGTCCTCACAACTATATTTGTTGGTTTGTCGGTCTATCATCCGTCAATATTTTTGCTTAACTCCATAACTTTAAAATTAATTGTCCGATTTTTATTAAACTTGGTTGGGACGTCAAAATTAGCTTAGAGACTGCCCTATATTAATTAGTCTAGAGGCGGTCCCATTTTAATTAATCTCGAGACGCTCCCATATTACTTAGCCTAGAGATTGGTCCCATATTAATTTAACTCCTCAGTGCCAATTGCTTCCTCACTCGCGCATACGTTTAGACTTTATTTTTTAAAACCAATATTTTTAAAATTACTTCCATCAGTATTAGTTGGTTTATCTTTTAACATATTTGCGAATCACCATATCTTAATTTGGACCATAAAATTTTGATGGTAGGTCATATATTTATCACATTGTTGGTTCTATATTGATTACAAATTTCTGCGCCTATTCCTATCTCTTCCATGTGTGCAGAAAACATTTCTACTATTAAAACCTATACCTATTAATAATACACGATGAAGTCTATGAATGCCACTCTAATTAGCAGACCATTTTGAACTCTATCCATTCGATCATGATTCAATTCGGATAGTTTGTTAAAAGTAACCGACGGATATTGCTATATACTTATTTTAACTTTCTGCCCACATTTGATAAAATAAATGTAATTTCTCTATTGGAGTCGAAATAAGTCCGAACAACCAATTTCAATGCCCAGAAACACAAATTATTTTTATGGCAGTTGTTTAATACTCACATCCTAAGCATTTAGTAACTCTGGTATTTTGACATTTATCTTATTATAGTTTTTTATTTTACACTTATGTGGTTCGGACGCGATGGAGCTATGTGCCCATATAAATAGGAATAATTATTTTTATTATTAACTAATAAAATTAATTTTATCAGAAGTTAAAAGTTAAAAATAATTGCTGAGTTGTTGCAGTATAGTAAGAAGGGAGTTTATAAAAACATGATGGGGAGTATGTAAACATTATAAGAACTGCATTCCACTTAACAATACAGGTTCATTTTGACTTTTTCAATATAATCCATTGTGAGCTGTCATGACAGTGGAGTTTTATTGTTTTTGTTTGTTACCTTGCACCAATCATGACTTGAAACTAATACAGAGGACATTGTTAATTGTAAATATAGAGGCGGAGGTGTCTAACACAGAGACACTAAGTTAATCCAGGACAGAATACCGTATATACGTCTCTATTATATAGATTAATGAGATCCGTACTTAATCAGCATCTTATCTCCTGTAGACTCAATAAACAGGGTCACTGTTTCGACTCGATCTCTCAATTTTAGCTAATTCTTTTACTTGTAGTTGTTTGTTTCATACTTATTCAGTCATCCTTTTTAGGGTTTCGAGGTCATCCTAAAAACCCTTATGCTTAACCCTTTTGGTAGTTCGTCCGTCCGTCGCATCTTGGAGTTTATCTCACGACCAACTGCAGCTAGAGATTTGAAATTTGGTATACAAGTTAAACCTATTTTCCTCAAAACAGGAAAAATACATGGGAACTTAAACATTCAAAATTTCTTTGATTAGTGAGTAATTGCGAACTAATCGCAATATTTTATATTTTTTGTAATTTTTGAATGGGGTATCATTGTATCATTTCAAAGGTATTATAGCGCACTCAGTCCAAGTTAGAATTATTCTTGATTAAGCTAAGTTATTTTTTAAGCTGAAGTTTTCTAAGTGATTGCTCAAACCACTAAGAGTAAAAGAAGTGAAAATGATTAATGGACCATGTGATTAGTTCTAGTTAGTAACAATCTCAGCCAATAAGGACAAGATTCAAATCAACTTGACTGACGAGTCAACATACATTACTCAGTTTTCCATTACTGATCATTATAATATGCGTTTGTTTGTGTAACTTTACAAAAGAACAAATTAACCCTCAACCTTTTCTCCGCGTCAAAACTCATTTTGAAAAATTTAACATCTCTCACGACTCCTTAAGGTACAGAATCTGTAAGGTGCGCTTACATCTGCGAGCCGTTCGAGCTCGGTTAGTTATTTTTTCCAGCGAACTTCACCCGATCCACTAGAGAGGGATGATCCACCAGCAGTAATATGTCGGAATTGCACACTATTTAATTTCCTGAATGATCGATTTTAATATTTTAAATGAAACCTTGAACATTTGAATCAATCGTCGCGTCGTTTAGAAATTGTTATCAGAACCTATTTTACTAAAGGTACGAACAGTAAATAAACACACTCGAAAAAACGAGTAAATTTTTTTTTTTTACGTAGCCCATATATTAATTAAGAAAATTAAAACTATGTTTACTATTTAAAGAAAGACATTAATAAGCTATTATAATCGTAGAGCATGTAAACGAAACGTAATTTTCATCTCACCACTCCATAATTAAATAAAAAACGGCGAAACAAATCAATTGGACCAAAATGAAATAGACGATGGAGTCTGGAAGGTCGAGAGCGAAAGAGAAACCGATGAACCATTCTCAACCCCATTCCAATGTGAACTGAGAAATCCTTCGTGTTCCTAAAAAGAAAACCGACCGGTGGTGGCTCTCATGAACTGCTTTCCGATCATGAGTATTAAGGGCATTTTTTTTTACAACGACCACCGCGGGGAACCGCCGCGGTGGTGCGCCAGGTGGGACTCTCACACTGCCTCTTCATCTCAGCAAAGAGACTTTGCTGAGATTGTGACGATCCTAATAGCTTTTGTACCAATTTGTAACATCGACATGTTAGAGGGAGGCTTATTTTTTATTCCTGAATAAATAAGTGATATGATAGATATGTGTTGTTCCTTATCAATATCATTCAGTAAATATGTTTCTCAATAAAAAATGTATTTTGGTTTTCTGAAACGAAACGAGTCCAACATATAATAGAAGCTAAATTAGTTCGAACACTGCTGTATAATATTTATTTTACTGTTACAGTTATACAACATCACCTATATACGTTCGATTGATCTTTTCGATCGATTCTTTAATATTACAACACTCAAACTTAGATTAATCTACGAAGAATCGGATGTATTTACTATATGATATATTATATTGCTGTCGACTTACACAATAATGGTTTTCTGAATGACATGTGGTAGAATCAACTCTATTAAAAGACAATATTACAAGAGAAGAAGAAAACTTATAAGAAAAAGGTCACAAGAGTTGAAAGATATTGACTTAACATGTCATCTAGATCAAGT
Organism: Gerris lacustris; assembly: GCA_951217055.1. NCBI lineage: Eukaryota > Metazoa > Arthropoda > Insecta > Hemiptera > Gerridae > Gerris > Gerris lacustris. The sequence goes on from OX578284.1 coordinate 34,384,873, forward strand.
CCTTACTTATACTTGAATAACTTAGTCAAGAACTTATCAAGTATCTTAAAAAATGTTTGATTAGGGTTCATTTCCACATGAAAGACCTTTCCATTTGATAGGTTGTACATTTGAAATAAAGTCATAAGTATTTCACGTTTTGATATCACATTTGACAGTAACTGTCATTAAATCTTGTCTAGTTCCAAAAAAAAATAACCGATGTGTTACACAACATGGGAACAAATAATACTCATTCATAGTATTTTTTTGTTTATTGGTCCTACGAGTGTACAGAGGAATTTGAAAGTTTGAGTAAATTTGGATTTAAAATAATTTAAATCATGATAGCAATTAATCAGTTATATTTTTTTAATTATTCAATTTTAATACAGAAAAGAAACTAACAATGTTTATTCTCAAGTACAATCCAAATCAAATAGTAATTTAAAAGATAGTTATCCCAATAATTTACAATTATGTATGTAGATTTGCCAGCGCCAATAGTTTAATAGACAGAGCTCATATCAATGAGTGTGGACATAGCCTATAGAAGAAATAAGTAAGATATGTTATCTGCAGAAGCCCTTATATCTTGTCCCTTCACCTTCTCAACTTGACCTCTATTTTCAAAGGAGTTGTAGCTGGACGGCTATCGTTGAAGCAGGTGGTAACTACGGTTATTCTTGCAGACATCTTTCAATACTTGTTATTTCACTTCTACTCTACCTTTTATATATATTACAAATCAATATAGGTAATTCAATGTGACCAGACTCTCTATGCAAGTTCAAATGTACTCCTCTCTCTCTCTATATTACTAGTACCAATAATTTTAAATATCATCTACCATTTATTACTTCGTGATTAATAAATAGCCCCTGTATGTTTGTAAATTCTATTTAAACATATTCATAAATTCTAAAATAATCTAATCAATATAAAAATTATAAATACTACATAATAGAAAATAATAAAAATTTGATTTAAATAAAGCATTATATGTACATATTAGGTATTATGTGATTAAACTATTAGACTCATCGTCTCATAGTGGTCTAATTTTTGACGTTTCATCCCAATATCATTAAAATCGGACGAATAGATTTTAAGACATTATAATGGGTTGCAAAAATCCGATTGACCACAGGGCATACAAAAATATTTCAGTAACGCATTTTTATCTACATTTTATTTATCTATTTAATTATTCACTGATTCATGTTCATGTAAACATCTATTTTCTGTCAAATATATTATGGTGAAAAATATTAAATACTTTCAGTTTCTGTGTAATGTGATCAAACTAGCCAGTGGTTGAAATGAAAAATCTAAAATATCTCATATCTTTGTAGCGACAATTATATTTTGATCTACAATTCAATATTTGCACTTTATAACCTAAATTTAAATAGGAGCTCTGTTTCCCATTTATAACAATATTTATTGCAAAGAAATTCATTTAAATTCATTTCTAGGAATATTAATATTTTTTCATTCTCTTTTGTTTTCTCTTTTTCCTGTAATATTTCATTTTGCTGTTTTCTTTTATCTCCTCCCCCCCTCCCCCTTTGGAGTTTCACTTTTACTTTTACTCACTATAATCTTTTATATCCTCTGTATGTAGATTTTTTTAGACTCCCGTTCCTATATTTTATTCTCTTGCTGATACTATGTATATACACATACACCTATATAGACTATGTATATATACACCTATTTTTAAAAAAGAAATAGTTGAAAGATTATCGGAGCACAATGGTTTCCCTGGGTGATTTCCAGCCATCTGAACGGGGATTATATATCCACCGTTGACCCCTTCTGTCGGCGACTCAATGGTGCGTTTCAATTTTTTGGGGGACATTGGACAGGGCCTGAATAACTCCCAATAGCAATTTTTGTATTAAAGTAAAAAAACAAAATATAAAAGTCGTATATTTTATAAGCTAGGTTTTGACGTTTGTCATGTATATATATTCTCCTGAATGAATAAATTGGACATCGATAACTTTTGAATGTAAGTGTATTAGAATCATCTTCGTTTATTATTTTTATTCATTTTATTGAAATCAAAAATCTATTTAGAATTTGGCTTATTACTAGTTCTATTTCTTTATGTTTGGTTAATATGGATTTTTAGATACAGTTTTTACGATATTTAGCTCAAATTTGGAATATAGGTTAGGCCTTAGGTCTCCATCATTGGGCATGTCAATTGTTTGTGAGAATCTACAGGGACGTATTGTTTCATGGGTCATACCCGTCTTTTCTCCCCCTGAACTTTTTTTACGGTGCACCTCTGGTAGATTCTAAAATACAAAATAATTTTTCTATTTTGTTGAGAAACTTTTAGGATTCTTATAGTTTTTTTGTATCTGCGACCGTTATCGAGAAAAAAAAATATTTTCTGTAATTTGCTAGATGAAATTAGTTTTTTAGATGATTTTGTTGTGCTATGATTTATTCCAATACAATTAACTTAAATAATAACCATAACAAGGATGTGTTTAAAGGACAGCAGGAGATATAAAGAAAAAACTTTAAAAAGTTGACCTATTGATCGGTAACGGACCTATGTTTATTTGATTTTTAGTCATGAAATAAGCCACCATGAATATAACCACCTCCTATTAGTACATGATATTTAGGAACACCCTATATATATATATATATATATATATATATATATATATATATATATATATATATATATATATATATATATATTCAGTTAAGTATATTTGACACCTTTCCTTTTCTAAATGAAAAAATCATCAATTTTTCTGACTGCAGTGATGTGCTAATAATAAATGGTCCTGGTAGTGTTCTTTATATTTCTCTTTCCAATAATGCTGATTTGGTGGAAATCTGTGAAAAAATTACCTAGATGCCAATCTAAATAATGTTAAATATAAATTGGAAAGACAAATTTTGGATTGAGTCCAACTTAATTTAACCAATTTATTTTCATTTTAAAATTTCATTCTGGTTTAGCATTTATTTTCTATCTCAGTAACGTTTTTAAAACCAAAAAATTAATTTTTGTTATTTTTTTTTGTTATAAATGAAAATATTTAGAAAACGAACTTCACATACGTTATTTGTAAGGAGATATTGCCATACAGCTGCCTCTAATAATAATAAAATGAAATAAACAATAGTACATTACGCGTCGAGTGCGGAAAGTAGCATTTTGCATGCGAGTGTGGAGTTTGCACAAGAGCGACAGCGAGGGTAGTAATACCACACGAGCAATGCAAAATGCCGTTTTCGCACGAGTTGCGTACCGTACTTTATCTACGATTGTTAGATTTAAATAATAAATACAGAAAAAAATAAACTTGCTGTATGTAAGTTCGTATCTCTCTCTTGATAAAGTTGGCATTAATTCTTGAGTTGTATTTTTTGTCGAATTAATTATTTCTGGAGGTGTATTATTCTCCACATTTTCGTCAATGTCACTTGATTCACTCATTGTTTTTCACTAAAAACTCGATATAAACAGTTACTTTAATAAAAGAACAGCAAATTAGTTTTGTTAAATGTAAACAAACTCGTTAATCGTGCGTAAAGCTGAAGAATTCCTCTTCTTTATCGCACTAGTGTGGTAAAGAAGAGGAATACTTCAGAACTATGTGACGCGCGCATGCGCAACGAATACAAGTACGTAAATAATAACTTTCTACGCATCTAAACAAAGATATAATGTTTATATTTCTTAACAATCGTAGATAAAATATGTATAAACAAAAACAATATCCAATTAATCAAATTTAATGGAATCATGTTAAAATTATAGTAAACATCAATGAAATTAAGAACTATGAAATAAAAATAATAATCTACTCAAGTTGGATGAATTTTTTTTTTTTTAAATAAATTGAAATAATTTATAAAGCAGTCAAATTAAATAAACTTTGATGAAAATCCATTTTGTAAAAAAACATATTATAGTTAAAATATTTTTCTTAATTAAATAACTTTTTACTAAACTCAATTTCCCGAAAAAACTTTTTCTGGCTTTCGAGTTTTTCTCTCCCTAGTGTCTACTTTAATAAATTAGTTCTCTAAATGCATGATTGATAGTTAAAAAACACATATCGCCAGAACTTCATTAACAGCCCCCCCCCCCTTCCCCTCTTTATTCTCTATTTCATTCTTCCCCCCTTCCTCACTCTCTCTCTCTCTCTCTCTCTCTCTCTCTCTCTCTCTCTCTCTCTCTCTCTCTCTCTCTCTATATATATATATATATATATATATATACTATATATATATATATATATATATATATATATATATATATATATATATATATATATATATATATATATATATATATATATATATATATATATATATATATATATTATATATTATTATTTTTTTTTTTTTTTTCTTTAGGTAAAATTTCCCACCTGTTATTTATTTATCATCTAAAGACCATTTTTCTCAAGCTGTCAATTCACTTTATTAACCCACACACACTCAACTTAAGCAACGCGTTTACAGTATGACGGCTAATCAATTCCTAGTATTGGAGTCTGTTACGTATTTCTTTCATATGAAAGCTCGCTATTAAATCTTTTACTAGGCTTAGACATAATTTTGTAATATTGTTTTAAAAAATTAAACTATAATATGAAAACTATCTGAATTCATTACAGGATTTTTTGTACAGGCGATATTTATGACTTAATGTAACTTGAAGAAACCTAACTAGTCTATTTTGTAGGCTTGAAGTGACGCAGATAGGTTTTTTTTTGGATCCGTCTTATCCAGTCTAAACTTCTGTAGGGCCAAAAAGGCAAAAGGGTGTTATTAATAGTGTACCCTATTATCACGAGTACTTTTTAACGTGAATAATAATAATAATAATAATAAACCATTTATTGTAGCTAATACAATTTAAACACATAAATTACAATATAAAATAGTATACATTCGTAAAGCCACAAATCGGTTTTACAACCGTGGTATTACCTTTTTTTAAAGGTATGAGTTGCCTCTTTTCTCTCCAATTAATAAATGAGTCTTTTGTTTTTTGTTATATATATATATATATATATATATATATATATATATATATATATATATATATATATATATATATATATATATATATATACATACATACATACATACATACATACATACATATACACACATACACACACATATATATACATATATATACACATATATATATATACATATATACATATATATACATATACACACATATATACACATACATACAAACACATACATATACACATACACACATACATATACATATTCCTTTTTTTACAAATATATATGTATATACATATATATTTTAATAAAATAAAAATTAGTTCTCTCCTTTTTTTTCTCTTCTTATTCTTTTTTGATATATTAGAAATTAAAAAATAACTGTTTATATATATATATATATATATATATATATATATATATATATATATATATATATATATATATATATATATATATATATACACATACATATATATATACCTTACAAATACAAAAAAGTATGCACACATACTTTTTTTTTTTTACTGTAAATGAAAAAGTGTAAATTTTAACGTGAAGACCAAATAAAAAGTATTATATCTTGTAGAGTACACTTTAGAGATGGTACCCTACTCTGAACTTTTTTCGATCCGAACCCCTTCAAGTGGAGTTATAAGCCGCAAAATATGATTGATTTCCATTTTTTTTTTTTATTGTTATCGTTCGGGTACAATTGTCTTTTACTCTCAAGGTACGTACAAGAATTTATTTACAGAGAAATAATTGAATAATATTTTAATTTTAAAGTATTTTATTAAAGAGAAAGTAAATATTTTTATATTATTTATTTATTAAAACAAAAATATATAAATAAATAGTTAGATACAATATTAACAATTCACTAACTAAATCAAATTATAATTATTATTAACTATGGGAATTTGAATTTGATTTAAATTAAAAAATTAATCTTTCCGTAGTATGAATACTACCAAAATCGTAAAATATGAATAACTAAATAAGTTAAATCATCAGTTCAACCTGATAGGGTGCAATCCGTAACTTTCCTTCCTATCAACTAGCCTCCTAGTAGATAAAATTAGGTATTATATAATGTATAAGAATTCAATGTGAAATATTAGTCGGTTAGTTTTGGGAATATACTAAAATTTAATGTTTTAGATAATACTTATATTTAATAATTTAGAAACTAAATTAAATGTAATATTTACGCAGGGCTGGCGGCCCCAGGGTAAATTCCCACACCCCTACGAGTTGCCATTTTGGCATTTTTTGAGTTCTCTTAAAGACCTGAGGGTAATTTTTTTTTTCGCTTCTTGCCATTTTGGTGCCCCTGCCAATCCAATGCCCTGTGCTGTGCAAGGCTTGCACGGCCCTCGGGCCCGCCCTGTATTAATGCGTTTTATTTCCAATACTAAACCTCATTTCTTAATAAAAATATTCGATACCGCCATCAATCATGGTTGTATACCTCATCAAATTTACACCTATGAATGACCTTTTACTCGAATACCTAGAAATATACAAATGCTTCCTCGTCAGTGCTTTATATTGTTGGTCACGTATTTGATAAATCGTTAAAACGTATCGCTAAAAAGGTTAGCAATGCACGGAAGTGAGACATGTAACATCGTTGACACTAATGTAATTAGTCGTACTCTAATGAATTATCATTGTGTAAATTATTGTGTTGTACCTAATTAATTGGGTAATCTGTTGAAACAATTCTAACATATATTTAATCGTTTGACTCATTTATTTTCCGTAAATCAATCGGTTGTGGGTGATTAACAAATACCTAATTAACACGTCTAACCGTGACTAACTGTCTATTATAGCCGTGTCTAATCGCATCATTGAATTTCTTGGAATTTAAATTTGTCTTTTTTTTTATTTAATTGTAAATCATTTTCAAAATGCGGGTTAGTAATAATAATAATGAACCCGCATATTAAAGATATTACAGTACTTACTTGTTATTGCTGTCCATAAGTTTATTAATAAATTTATTAACAAACTTATAAGGAGTATATATATATATATGTATATATATATATATATATATATATATATATATATATATATATATATATATATATATATATATATATATATATATATATATATATCGTTAGTAGTAGGTTTCCATTAAAAATTAAATAATGTACATCTTAAATGTAAGTGTCAGACACGGAACCCAAAATAGCATCACATATAGGCACATAGCATCCTCGCGTCCTAACTTTTTTATACTTTTACTTTAATGTTGTTATGCTTTTACAACCCATTATTGTCTCATTTATTTAATTTTCCCCCTTCTCTTTTAAATCTGTCAAAATTGTTTATTTTTTTTACATAATAAAATTATGAATTTAACAACATTTTATTAGCATTGGCAGTTGATATAATTATGGGAACATCTGTAGGCTACATTCGACAAACCATCCAAATTTCTTAAAAATGAGATGAGTACTTTTAAAGATATAGGTGTGAATAAGATAAACTTTGTGCACATGTGGTAAGGAATCAATGATAAGAGAAGATTGAAACTCATTTGGGACCAAAATTGGACCAATTATGACCAGCACATAAATTTCATTAAAATAAGATATGCTTGTTCACAAAAAAGTTGGACTAACCGACAAGCATGCACCGGACCGAAAATGTTTCTTATTGTCTGAACGGGATTTCGTTTTTGGAATTGATGTATTTTAAAGGACATAAAAAAAATTCTTGATAAAAAATTAACACAATGATTCTGTAACGTTTGGTATGCTCGGAATAAATTAATAGATACAAATTTGGCAACAAGTCTATTTTACATTTTTTTAACTACTTACAATAACTTTTATATTTTTGATTCCGAGCTTACCGAAAGTAACGAAAGCATTTTGATCGTTCTGATTTATATATATATATATATATATATATATATATATATATATATATATATATATATATATATATATATATATATATATATATATATCTGAATTATAAATCCAAGACAGAAATCTGTTTCAGATATTTTGGTTCTCGTGCCTGTCTGTGGTTTAACAATTTGGTGAACTAATATAATATTTTAAAAACTATTATAGAACGTGTGGAAGCCATGTGCCATGCTAATTGGCAGACTATTTCTATTACTTTAAAAATTTCATCAATAGATGAAATTGTAAAAAAAAAATATTAGATTTAAAAAAATATATAAATTGAATATGTCTAATAACATAAAATATGTAATTTATTTTGGTTGACAACTTACAATTAAATATAGATGATAATATTCGTTAGTTAAAATTACATTTAGTTAATTTCTTGTCTTTCATTCCAATAGACATTTGGCAACGAATAATATTCATGTTCTATTTGTTCTAATAGTTAAAATAATATGATTTAATCTGGTCATTATATATGACTTTTACATGATGGATATAGTAATACATAGTTACATTTCTATATTTGAAAATTGATCTGACTAAGTCGGAAAAAAAATTATAACATGTATGTACAAACATAATATCGAACTTTATTTAAATATAAAAATATCATATTTAATCAAATTATTATTTAAAAAGAAAAAATCTCTATAAAACTATAGAAAATAAAAGGTGATTATTTACACAGACATCCTTCGATTTCCAACAGGGTGACATTTATCTGTAATTAAAATCTCTGAAACTAGATTTGACATTATATCGAATTATTTGATTACATTGAATTATTTGATTACATTGTTATTTAAATTCGTTGCAATTATGTTTCAGAAAAAATATTTTCAACGATTTTTTCATAGTTATGATGGGTAAATATATTTCAAACTAAATTTATCGATTTCGCCTCGGGATATGCTGAACATGTACGAATGCTAAATTTAATCATAATTGGTTCTGTAATTTAGGATCTGCACCGGCTGTAGTCCACAATTCAGAAACATACATTTTTACAACTCCCATTTTTTATCTTAAAGGGCTTAAAAATAATCAGCCACAACACAATAATTTCCCTCTTTATTGAGCCCGGGAGTGAATCCGAAAAAAACGACCAAAATCACCATCACAAAATAACCGTCACAAAATCACCGTCACAAAATCACCGTCACGCAAAATCCGCCACGAAATCTACAGATGACGATAACTTGAGTAAAAGCTCACCGATTTAGATGAAATTTGGTACACATGTTCATTTTACCAATGCCCAGGCTGAGTTCGTCGGAAAACGTTATCTGCCGAAGCGTTCACGCGCAACGCTCGCGTAAACGTAAGCTTTAAAAGACGGGAAAAAGTGTTATTAAGGAAGCCTGCTACTTGACTTGTTTTGATTATTTTTTGTTATATATGTCAAAAATGTCACTTTGTTTTGTAAATAAATAAAATATAATCATGTAAAATTTCACCCTGATACAAGCAGAAGCTGTAGAGTAGGGAAGATATATTATATTTTATAATATTTTAAATTAATTGGCCGTGTAGGTAGAAAACAGTCCTATTTCAATCCGAACACCTTTAACAAACATACTCTTTCACTATAAACTCATCATGATCAACTTTTTTCTTATATTCAATATATATTTATAGTAAGGCGCTTGCTTTAATTATACAAATAATGATTTTCTTTTAATTTTGCCTTAACTCTGCCAGGTACAAACAGTTCGTTACTTTTAATTTTGTCTCTTTTCTAACTCCGCCATGTATAAGTAGTTAGCAATGTATTCGTACTTAGCAGTGTGATTTTATCATTTATATTTAATGAAAAATGTAAGGAACTTCGTTCCTACCGGGTGTCCCGCGACACCACACGTATTTTTTTTATTTACATATATCCATATTTCAAATCCAAAGACCACTAACTGACCACGATACCTCTGGAACCACATTACCTATGACCATAAAATTTTGTAAGTAGGCTCCTCTTAGCTCCAAGGAGTTTGATAAGAAATATTTTTTACAATCCTCCATATTAATTCAAGATAGCGGTCACATTCGTATTTGAAATCATGCCCCCTCACTATAATTATCACCACTTCTTTAAAAATTAAATAATTGTATTTTGTATAATAATTTCTATAATTATATTAATGTCTACAAGCATGGGATTTTCAGAAAATTGGCATATAAGGGGGGAGGAGAATAGGAGTAAAGTAAAAAGGCAGGGAATTGATCTAAGAATATCTTTTCTGAAGTTGGAAAGGAAAAAATTAGGCTTCTCTTTAGGATGTATGCCTACATATTAAAAGAAAAGATAATTCCAATTTCAAACCAAGGATTCGATAAGACACGGACAAGAATCATACTTCTACTTTTCTGGAAGGTAAATTGCTCAGTAGTCGGAGAGTTACTAAATAGGGATTATTGCAAATTATTATATCTAAGAAGAGAGGGTATAGATATAAGGGTAAGACATTTTGTAAATTCTGTGGCATCGACATTCTCTTTAATAATGAATCAAATTAAAAATTACCTTATACATAACCCACTCCTTAGCGAAGCGCAATCCAGCTAGTATATATTATATATATGTGTGTATATTAAGTATATGACTGTATGTGTGTGAGAGAGAGAAAGTAAATAATAATTAACTAAAATAATAATATAAAACAAAATTAAATAAATTTCCAAGAGCGCAACTTTTTTGTAATTAAAAAATGCCGAGATAATATATGTATTTAGGAGCTTTTTTTCGTGGAAAATTATTATTGTTTGTTAAGGAAGATAGCAAGGATATCTCTGTGGAATTTTAAAAATTCTACTGAATGAAATTAGATTTTCTTTTTTTGGTCCTTTTTCGCCCTTTGGAAAATAGAGCGAGAAAAAAAAATATGAAAAGCTTAATCTATTCTGTGATTAATTTGCAGAGAGAGTTGGAATCTATGTCAGACATTTGAAAACTCCCCTAGACATAGATAGCAAACTGACGTAGATTTTCTATGGTCCTGGAGTATCTAACTGTCTCTTGGGAGTTTTTACTTCGGCCCTATTTTCCCTTAATTTTTATTCTACTGTTGGAAGCCTTTTTGGGAATTTTTTAATTAAATTTCTGTCAGCTGAGAAAATTTCCACCGCCATTAATGCCCAAGCAATAAAATTTCACAAAAACTTTTTAAAAATATAATATTTATATAAATTTGAGTTGTAGATTAGTTTTCTTTTTAAATTTTTTATGCACTTTGCTAAAGTAATTTAATAAATATATCTGTTGTAAAATTAAATTGTAATTTAATTGGTCTCTCATGTGACTTCTTAAAGGGTTATGTTCTTATAATTTTCCGTCACAAAATTAATATTAGTAATAGTTTTTGATGAAATTAGTAAATTGTTGGATAATTTTAAATTTTTAATTTATAATTTTTAATTTATTTTAAATTAATCCCAATTGTGTTATTCTTAACCTAAAAATATATTTATTGTTTAATAAGTTTTTGTATTCATTTTTATCTTACTATTGCTATCATTTGCAACTATTCCACTAAAATCAAAAAATCTTGTGTAGGCAGAGGTGGAAGTGACGCGTATAGCGTATAATATGCCGATTTAGATGAAATCTTGATAGTTTTTTGATGAAAGTAGTCTACAGATTGTCCCATTTTAATATTAACCTACTTTTCACATACAGTTAAAATTAAGCCCGTGGCAGCGGGCTTAATTTTATTAATTAAATTTAAAAATTTTAGGTAAAAATTTTAAGGCTTAATTTTAAAATTAAATAAATTAATTTAGATAAGTTATATCTCTATTTAGATGTTATTATATCTATTTAAAGACCAACAAATCAAAACAAACATTTATTTTTATTGGAATAAATGTGTTTACCTTAGCATAGCAATAACGAATCATTTCGAGGTGCTTCTTCTTCGCCGTTGTCGGGACACTACTACGATTATATAAATTATTGGTTCTACAGGTGTAAAGTATATTATTAATGAGCGTTTGGTTTAAATACTTTTAAAAAAATACTAAGCAAAGGAGATACTCGAAATTTGATGACAAATTATTATTAGAAATTCAGGATATTAAAGGATAAGAATGGTAGGGATAAGGATATGCAGGATATTATAGGATAATATAGTAGTACAGGTGCACTATATTACAGGATAATATATATTGTATATATATATATATATATATATATATATATATATATATATATATATATATATATATATATATATATATATATATATATATATATATATAGTATTACACGTACATTACCAGATTCTAATAGATTCTGATATATTGAAGGCATGTATGCAAAAATAATCGATTGTACTCAAATACAAAATACGAAAGCAAATTGGATTTTCTAGATAATTGATCAAATACATAACGATGAAGCCACGGTCCATAAAGTTTGAACTAGGTCGCAATAGATAAATCCGTAAATTGATTTCGAGAGCCCGAGATTTGTATAACTGAATTTATCATGCTAGCCGAGATTAATGGTATTCCAAACCGATGCATATAACTCACAAACTAAATGGACAGACACAAAAAGACAAATTTTATAAAACAAAGAAGAAATTTAAGTGAACCATCCTAATTTAAAATGACATGATGTAAGTTAGAAAATTAATTAGACGACAGACAACTTACTGACTTACTGACAACTTTTCAAATAACCTTTCGGAGTCAAAGGACTTTAAAAGTATAAATTCACCTTAGTCTTAAAACCAAATTTGTGCGCTATCGCAAAGCTTTCACTTTATATGTTCTGCGTTTACAGAAAATTATAAAACTTTACATTGGTTTTGATTTAAAATTACGTAATTAATTAGACGTTGTTTTATTGTGATTTTCTAGCATTTTGTTAGGTAAATAGGGAAACATTTTTTTAGTGTGCCAATACCTCGGAAATTAGGTTATGTTTTTCGGGAAAACGGTCTACATGTTTTTGAGGGGTTTGTATCCAATAATTTAATGAACTTAAATGTTGTAAGGTCCGCATATCCTGAAGTTTGTGGTTTCTCCAAAATTCGAAATAAAATATAATATACTTTTATAATAATACTTTTTTAAAATTTAAATTAAATAATTATTTATATATATTATGTAACATTTAAATTATAGAATGTCGTCATTAATTTGAACTTTTATCATTTATTGTATATTTAATTGCTTCCGAGCTTACCGAAGGTAACGAAAGCTCCGTGATCGTTTTGAAGAGCGAAAAAAAATTATGTCTCCAATTTCAAAAATTACAACATTTGTGGTTCCGTGTCTGTCTGTCGGTCTGTCGCTCAATTTTTGCGAACCACCATATTATTAAAACTACTCGTCCGATTTTCATGAAATTTGGATGGTAAGTCATAATTAGCCCATTGTTGCGGTCTCATATAAGTTGCAACCTTCTGTACCCATTTGATTCTCTTCCACATGCACACAAACATACATTTATTTACACCTATATATTCGAAAGTACTTATATGTTTTTTATGAAATTTAGATGCTTTGTCAAACGTAGCCCGCGCAGATAGCCACAGATTAATTTTAACCGTCTGCGCTCTTTAAATTTTTCTAAACTGATACTTTTTGATAGATTTACAAAACAGGGAAACATTAAATATATTTGACAATAATAGGTTGTAAAAGCATAAAAATCATTAAAGTAAATGAAATAGGAGCGAAGAAGCTATGTGCCACACTAATTGGCAAATTATTTTTTCATTATGACTTATTACTATATGAATATTCCAAATAAATAAAAACAAACAAAATTATCCAAATATAGACATATTGTAAATAAAAGTTTTTAATAAATTATTCAATATTTTCTATCTTTATCAGTATTAAAAAATAAATTACAGTTACTTCAACCACTTTTCTAAAACAAAATCCTAGAAGGAAAACAAAAACAAAAAAACAAATAATCGTAATAAATCTTTAATTAGAAATTAATATTATCTCTTCATTTTCTGCATTAATTTAAAAACATTTCTTGGAAAAAAATAGATCAAAACCTCTGCAAAGACGCAATGATTTAATTAAAAGATATGTAAATAAAAAACTAGTATTTTACTCTAACAAACACACACACACACAGGCATATTTATATATATATATATATATATATATATATATATATATATATATATATATATATATATATATATATATATATATATGTCTGTGTATGAAAGTATATAGTTTAAGTTCTGTTTTGATTTAGATTATTTTTTATTTCGATAAAATATTAGAAATGTAGTTGATATTTACATACTTATGCATATCAATAAAATGCATTTACATTGCTTAAAGATATCGTGTGTGTGTGTGTATATAAGTATATATATATATATATATATATATATATATATATATATATATATATATATATATATATGTATAGATATATATATATATATATATATGAAATGTATATAAATATTTGTAACAGATAGATGAATGTTATTTATAGTTATTTCTAAAGTGCAATGCACTTGTATCATGTCTATTCTAATTTATGTTGATCTTAATGCATTTCTCTCTTTGACCCAGGATTTGAAAAATGTTCAGCTGCTGATTAATTGTTTTCCATTTTAAAGTAAAAAAATTGATTTATTATTTATTCAGCTAATATGTATAAAATGGCTTTTATATCTACAGCAATACCTGCTAACGGTCCACACTATCCATTTAACCATTTTTTTATCTTGCCTGAGGAAATCGTAGATTTTATATTGACATATTGTTGTGTAATGTGACCATTTATCTATAGTGACGATTGTAGTAGTTGAATGATCTATATCTGAAAAAATATAATTTCTGAATAAAATTTAAGTGAACAAAATCATAAAGGTCCCTGGCTATTAGCCATTGGAAAAGTCTTCCCACTTTTAAGCAATTAAATAATTAAACAAAATTACAAAAAAAATAGATATATATCTGAATCTAATATAGGCAAAATAGGCAAAGTGACGAGAAAATTAAACTCTCTACCTAGGTATGTAAAAAATAAACTATACCTAAATACCTAAATGAAAAAATAAACTTATATAAGTAAATAACCGATAAACTTGTCTCCATTGTATTTTAAAATTAAAGAGACTAAAAAGTAATTACTACACATGAAATAATAAATTTCTTACAATTTTCATAATTAATATACAATTTCAGTTATAATGGACAATAGGAATCCTTTTTGTAATATTAAACTATTAAGTAAAAAGTTCTCTTCTTCTCCCGTATCGCATTATGAACTTACTGCTGAAGCCTTTCCTCGAGTCCCCATGGCTTGTAGTTTAAAACAACAACCCACACTTTATCATAAATATATATGCCCTTTGAATATTTTGGTTTGCTTCCTAAGGCCGGGACACACGATGTATGAAGGCGATCATCTCGGGTCCAGATAAAATCGGTTTAGACAAATCTTTCTTACGAACTCGAACAGAACATTTGCTTTAATTTAAAAATAGGGGGATGCGCAATAGTTGGGACAAGTTGTGTATATACGTCGTACGTACTCTTCTTCAAAAGTGAAAATTTCTTCAAAATGGATAAGGGTTGTAATTTTTTTGACGGGGAGTACACTACTATCATTTATATAATCGATTAGTATCCTGACACCTCAAAATCATTTGTTTTTGCTAAGCTTATGCAACCATATTTACTCTAATAAAAGTAAACGTTTGTTTTGACTTATTGGTCTTCAAATTAGTCCACAGGCCACCATAAGAAGTGAGTCGCTGATTGATAAAGTTTTCTTACCTTATGGAATCGCTTATTTATGCCGTGTCCACCGATGAATTGGGTATATGGCAACTGGGCACTGGGCCATTTCTTTTTTGTTGACATGCCAAACTTGCCCTTCTGCGGGAACATTGAAAAGAGATAGATAAAGCTTTTATTTTCACAGGATCGTTTACTTAAATTATTTCAAAAACAGTGGTAAAGGTGGCCACCGATACGAGTGGGCCGTTTCCTTTTCAACGTCCCTGCAGACCGATATGTTTGGGCCGGTGGCCACCCCAAACGGCCCACTCTTATCGGTGGCCACCTTTACCACTGTTTTTGAAATAATTTAATTAAACGATCCTGTGAAAATCAAAACTTTATCTATCTCTTTTCAATGTTCCCGCAGAAGGGCAAGTTTGGCATGTCAACAAAAAAGAAATGGCCCAGTGCCCAGTTGCCATATACCCAATTCATCGGTGGACAAGGCATAAATAAGCGATTCCATAGGGTAAGAAAACTTTATCAATCAGCGACTCACTTCTTATGGTGGCCTGTGGACTAAATAGATATAATAACTTATCTAAATTAATTTTACTTTTTTTATGAATATAAAATTAAGCCCGTTGCCATGGGCCTATAAGGGCTCTTATAATATAAATGAATATATACGATGCCAGGGAAACCTGAACTCACTTGAAACTATAGTACTTCCTAATTAGAACTAATTTTGTCAAAGTGCTTTCCGTCAAAACCGATATTGACCTAAATCGACTAATCAGAACAAGAATTTCCTTTTTTATTTCTTTTCACCTACCAATACGAATTATGACTGAAATAGAGCAGTTGAAATGCCTATCCATTCTTGCGTATTTTTTTTTTTTCTCTCTTCTCGTGTTTAATGATATTTAACGAGTATAATAAAAAAAACCACGGAGGATCTGCAGACATCGTTTCTTGCAGCAAAGTCTTGAGTTAAAAAATTACTCTAAACAGACTCGCGCTGGAGACTTTCAATAAGCTTTCGAATGAAATGGAAGAGGCAAAATCTGTTGTTGGAAAAATTCTTTGCAATAATAGGAGATTGAAATGATTCTTGAAGACCTATGAATCTGTGAAGTCGGTTTCGGTGAGTCGACCGGTAAGGTAATTAATTTATTGTCGAAATTTCTTTGGCAATACTGGTTTTTTCCTAATTTAAAATCAGCCGAAACTGGAATTGACCAAAAACTATTTTATCGAAAGGTTTTTGGAACGACAGAGTTTGTCTGTTCCATTTCGTAAAAAAACCTTACTGTAAATTCCTATTGCCGTTCCAAAAATAGCAACTCTATTTTGTTGATGCTAGTCAGGAATCGATGCTCTAATTGATGCTAGTTAGGTGCCACACAACACTCTTATCTACTCTTTTTTAGTCATAACTTGTTTCGATGGTAAAAACCGATATAAACAGGCGATTCTAGTTCTGAATAGGAAATACCGGTTTTTATGAAAGTGCTTTACCAAAGTAGTCTATAACTATGACATTTTTGTTTAAAATTAAGTTTTTGTCATTTCAAAAAATAAAAAATAAAATTATAGTGCTGAACCACACGCACACTCGAGAAAAAAATCAATTAAAAATTTGAGAGGAAAATACGAAAATAACCAGAAATCAGAGTGGTACATGTTGAAGTCATATCGCAGTGTTCACAGCTCAATGAAGAATAAAAAACGGACTGAAAAAATACCAAAAAAAACAACAATTGTCTGTATGTTGGTAGCAGTGTCTATTCTCTTTTGTTTTGGTTATAATTGAGTATGATGGCATCCCTGTAGGTCGACATTGCAAAAACAAGCGGACTATGAAGAGTTGCACTTAGAAAGACAATGGATGTAGAGGCTGGGGTAGGTTTAATTACCTGCCAACGTCGTTAATTTTACTTGACCTGACGTTTCTACGTCTCTCTGTGCTTATTCACTTCTTCACACTCTCCCACCTCTTATTTTGAAACAGGGACAAATAGGTACACTAACAAGAGAGGACATTAGCCAAGTTACTATGTTTTGGTATTGCATACTTACCAGTAGGTTAGAATAAAATTATTAAGGTGCAATGAACGAGTAATTCAAAACAACATAGCTTAATCAAGTAGTTTCCTAAATTTATTTACACTATCAAGGTTACGTACTACAATAGACTATGCTAGACTTACAATTTTAACATAGTGTTCCTTCTAAAAACTCACTGTGTTATTCTAATTTATAATTTGAACGATTGCTGATTCAAATCTTATTAATACTTACCAGTACTTTTTCTAATTTTATATAGTATATATAATCAAGTCGTGTCCCAAAAAAGAGTCGTGTGTTTACTTCAAAATGATTTATTACAGCTAAGCTAAAGTAACCACATTTATTATTAAAAATAAAGGTTTATTTTAGATTTATTGATTTGTATCTCTTTAAATAGATATCTAAATTCATTTACTTAATTTTTCTTTTTTTAATATAAAATTAAGCCTGTTCGCACGGACACAACTATTTAAATAAATCTGGCCTTTCAATTAGTCCATCCATATCCTAATTAAAATAAACATATATATGAATAGATTTATTTAAAAGATATATTACAATTCAATTTACACATTCTTAGCTCAGTGGTAGATCATTCAACATGAGGCCTCAAGTTCTTGGATCCGAATATGTGACTATATATTGTATTATTTATACAAAATTAAAAACAATAACTTTGGGAATTTTCTTTTCTAGTACATACCTACTAGGGGCAGATTCTCCTGGTACATATAATGTATACTTTATATAAAATTATAATGTTTTGTTTTTTAACTTGTTTATGAAATGTTAATTTCTTATGAATATGTGTAGGTTTATAATATTATTACACCCAGCTCGTCTATCAATCTTTATTAAAATTATACAATTGAAGTTTTATTTAAGCATACGGATAAAGTGTTTAGACCATGTATATTGATATTTGCAAGTAAAATCTTGTTATATTACAGTATGGTCTAGAGTAATAAAAAAACAAACTTTTTTGTGATAGGACCAAAGAACCATTTCTCTCAATATTCTCAGAGACATTGCCCCGAAAAAAGAATCTTTTAAGGCCCTCCCATTATTGTAGGAATGTTGAAAAGTTCTTAGTTTAGTCTGAGAGTCCCATAATTTTCAGACTCCAACTACAGTTTTGGGTCCTTCTCTATCTCCCCCCTCTTTCCCTCTTTAATATTTTATAACTTGATCTCATAAAATTTATATATCAATGTAAAGAAAAGAAGGATTCATTCTTATCCTCTTAAAGATATTGTCAAGGTTTCTTACTATCAACTCCAGTTATTTAATACCCTGATAAAAAGCAGAAATCATAAAAATGTTTAATGAAATAAAAATGTACAAATTTTCGAATACGATAAATTTTATATTCCTTCAAGTTCACAAAAACTTTTAATTTTAAAAAGTTTTTTTTTTATGTATTACTATTATTATGCATCATTGAATGCAGCATTATTAGAATACAAATTTAATAATTGTCTGCCAATTTGTGTGGTGCATAGCTTCATCACCATCACTTCCTATTATCGGACGAATGTTCACACGAGATTAGGATATGTTTCGATTCCTTGTGAGGTTACACTTGCTTTTAAGCTGTATTAAATTTGTGCAGACAATTAAGAATTATATTGGACTATTTGTAAGCTACTTTCAACTAACTATCCAAGTGTCTTACTAAACTTAAACTTTTATTACAAGTTGAAGACATTCGGATGATTTGTCTTCAACAGTCTTCAAAATTGAATGAATAATTTTAATGTAGGTATATTTTAACTTTATAATTAGGTAATTAATTAACTAGGTGTGCAATACAGTTATATGCTTGCAATATTGAGCTGAACGTGCATTTTAATCTTAACCAATAAACATTGGTATTTATAAACAGCTGAAATTGGATCAAAAGTAGCAAAATCTCTATTTTGCAGCGACAAGCATCATGAAGGGCATATACTATTTTCACTTTTGTATCCCGTACCCAGTGCCCCTGTGTACCAATTTGGACCATTTTAGATTTATACTTGCCTGTGGTTGGTCACTATGGCCGTGCCGAATTTTGTGCGAATCGGTTCAGCCGTTCAGGAGGAAACTTTTGTACCCCGTACCCCGTACCCCTGTGTACCAATTTGGACCATTTCAGATTTATACCTTCCTGTGGTTGGTCACATTGACCATGCCAAATTTTGTGCAGATTGGTTCAGCCGTTCAGGAGGAGTATGCGTCAGAAAAAATGCAAACTGTAGTATAAGATATTAGAATATTTTTATATTGATACAGAGTCTATGTGCCAAGTTTAAGCTCGATTGGAAGACTGGAAGAGGATTAATTAGCCCTCCAAACATTATGACAACAGGTACAAACAAACTCAAAAACATGATACACGTGAAGCTATAATATAAAGGATTTAAAAAGACATTAATGGGTTGTAATAGCATAACATCAGTGAAGTATGTGTTGTTGTTTTTTTAAAAAAATGCTAAAATGTCGACTATACGAGGTTTCACTACTAAAATGTATACTATGATAAGGACTGTGTCAATCAAGAACCTATCAAGAAATAATAACTGTAACTACAATCATTGGCTGTTGAGAATGAGAATGCTTCGTTCTTTACAACCAATGATTCTCTTCAGACATCATGATGACGTCTCTTCGCAGACCAGTGATTCTTTTCAGACATCATGATGATGTCTCTTCGCAGACCAGTGATTGTCTTCAGACATCATGATGATGTCTCTTCAGGCCAATGATTATTTTGAGACCAATGACTCTCTTCAGACATCATGATGATGTCTCTTCAGACCAATGATTATCTTCAGGGAAAATTTTCGATATCATGCCTGTCTGTCGGTTTGAAAAACTGTTTTTAGGGTTTGTCAATTAGTCCACTTTTGTTCCTATATGTATTTTAAACTTCTGCGTATTTAGTTTTCTGTTCCGCATGCGCATAAACTTTGTTATTTATACCTTTACAGTTAAAAGTACTGAACCTTTTTTTAAGAAATGTTGATTGTTTGTCGTATGTTGCACATATTGTACAATATCAATTTTAATGTTTACACAAATTTGATTCGCATAGAAATATATTGTGATCCTACTGGGAATCAAACCAGAACAAATCTCATGAGACCATTAGTCCATAGTTAGCTATGTGCCACATTTATTGACAGACTAAATGCGAGGGTTCACTAGAAAGATACGCACTTTTTACGGGGATTTTTGACTTGTCATAAAAAACGCCAAATTTGTATGTATACGAGGTCTCATTGTGTTATCGTCGATTTATATATCAATGTTGACTGGTTTAAATAACGGGTGGGAAATAGAATAAATTAGACAACAATAGGTTGTAAAAGTATAAAATCATTAATTTATACAAAATAAGACGCGAAGAAGCTATGTGCCACACGAATTGGCAGACTGTTTTTAAAGATAATTTTTCTTAAATTTGAAGGAAATAATCTCATACACAAAGTCATACTAAATTTAAATCCTACTATAACTAATTTAAACATTTTATATAAATG
The DNA here is from genome assembly GCA_951217055.1 of Gerris lacustris. Classification (NCBI taxonomy): domain Eukaryota; kingdom Metazoa; phylum Arthropoda; class Insecta; order Hemiptera; family Gerridae; genus Gerris; species Gerris lacustris. Next base: position 34,406,135 of record OX578284.1, read on the forward strand.
TTTATTTTGTCTAATAAAAACAAATGGGACCTCGCTAAAAATTGAATCCGGGTTACCTGTTGTGAACAACAACCATATATAATTTATCATTTTCTAAGGAAATCACTTTATATCTATATATATATATATATATATATATATATATATATATATATATATATATATATATATATATATATACTGATAACAAAAGTATCTATAAATTGGTAAAACTTAGTTAAATTACTTTGTGGCTAAGTTACATAACAATAAATAATATGAAAATAAGAAAACCAAATGAAAATAACTTTGAAAAGCCCTATTAAACTATTAGATATATTAGTTAGTTCAAGTTTTCTCCAACTAAATATTATTGTTGATGGAATTTCCTTTAATAAATTTCCCCTTTTATAGGAGTGAAATAGTTTTCTATTGTGTTCTTAAGTTTAGACGCTGGCAAAACTTAGCCAACCTGGTTCCCTGCTATAACCTCGAATTAATGATGAAGAATGCTCTATTTTGTGTAAAAACGTAAATCATATATTGCGGAATTGGGCTTTAATTTTTTTTATTTGTATAAGTACATCATTTATTTTAATTTTTAAAAATTAGACGATTCTTTGAATTTAAATTAAATGGTTTTTAAATTTAAATTCATTAAACTTATGAACTTATAACCTTTCTACCCATTATTGTTGAGATTTCTATAAATATCGGTTAAATTGTAGAACTATTTACTTCAGTCATTCTTTTCCAGGACTATTTACCTTTTTATATATTTTAAAATATATTTTTTCCTCCTTCGCTTGTATTATCTTTCTACATTCATAGAATAGAAATACTACTGACTCCCTGAATCAACACGGTGTCGCTGGTAAACCACCGGATCTATAACCATGAAATTTTGTAGGTAGGTTCCTCCTACCTTCTAGATGGTTGCAAACAAATCAAGTTATACTCTGCCATCTTGGTTAAGGTTGCGACTATTTTTATAGAAACATCTACGTGACGATAGCTCCGGAATCTGTTGTATAAAAACCTTAAAATTTTGACGTTAGTTTCCTTTTACGACGGTAACTATTTTTGTAAAAGAGTTTTCTAATCATACATTTTGATTCATGATGGCAGTCATTTATATAAAAAAAATTGTCCTAGCGACATCTCCAGCTCACGTTACAGTTTCGCATTTCAGTACCTTTCGTAGATAGGTTACTCTTTGCTTCTATAGGTGTTTCAATCCGCCATCTTGAATGATGATGTTGGCTATTTATGTACAAATTTAGGCATGACGATATCTCCAGAATTTATTAAACTAGAATCTTTAAATTTGGAATAGAAAATCTGTAAAACGATTTTCCAATCGGCCATTTTGTTTTAAGAAGGCGGCCGTATAATACTTATTTAAACCCCTTACTACTAGGTCATTATGACCACTCAGTTATACAATTAACACTTCTCTGAAACGCAAAAATATAATCTATATTGTATGATCATTTCTAAATTAATATTATCACCCTAAATGTTATCCGTTTGGATTCGGTGGTGCCGGTGTTTCTTAAAAGAACCAATAAACCCAAAATTAAACTTAATAAAATAAATTTCTGCATCCAGTACCTACTGTTCCCAACATCCTCCTCCTTTTTGGAGACAAAGCCCTTTGAGAGAGGATCAATTAAGCAATATTAAATGTGTGCAATCATATTAGTACTTTTAAAGGTGTAGGTGTTTGTAAAAACGAATTTGTTCAAATACGAAAGAGAAAGAAATGGGTACAGGAAATTAATATGGAACCATCAACGGTCTAATTATGACCTGCCATCCAAATTTCATTTAAATCGGATGGGTAGTTTTTAAGATATATGGTTCGCAAACATGATGAACGACAGAGAAACTCGACACTAAAAAGTTCCCTGATGTCTCAAACGGATTGTTGTCTAGGAATTTTTCAATTCGGAAATATGAAAAAGTCATTCTTTTGAATGATTACATTGCTTCCGTTATATTCGATAAACTTGAAAGCAACATATACTTGCATTAAATATAATTTACTCCGTAACTAACCATAAAGATGTTTAAATATGATGTTGGCATATTAATTGAAAATTAAAAATTAATTGAATGTAAATACTTTTTTATTTGTAATAGATTGTCTTGTTTGATAGTATACATTAATTCGAACGAAAAATACATCGTGTAGGAGTAATCTTACAAATAAATAAATATGATAAAAATTAAAATAAATAATATAGTTGTCATTTCGAATTGAATGTGCTTCTAATAACTTTAATAAAAATACATTCCGCACTTTAGAAGACAATTTTATTACCTTAACTTATTTTTCTTGACAATTTTTTTTATATTAATTTTAAAATCAAGTTTTATTCATGCTTTGGTTAATTTATATTTGTTCATACAAAGTGTATAATGTATACACATAGTGTATATATATATATATATATATATATATATATATATATATATATATATATATATATATATATATATATATATATATATATATATATATATATATATATATCGTATAAACACTCTTTGTATCTATACAAAATAATTTAAATCGACCACTTTTGTCCTTTATAAATAGATATATTGTATTTACAATTGAAATATAACTTTTGACAGATTTCTAAGGTGAGATTTACGTGGAGTTCTAAAATGTCGCTAATGTGCTGTTGACGAGTTTGCAGCGTTTCCGAAACTTAAGGTCAATTTACTTACATTTTATTGGCAATGTAGTTAGGAAAGTTAAGCCTCAAGTATTGTAAACTTGTACATGGAGATTTTATATTCTTATTTGAATTGCTAATTTCATGTATTATTATACAGGTACGTAATAATTCAATTAATATACTTGACTTAGCTACTGGTTTTTTTCAGTTTTAGAATTTTTTAAATAAAAACCACAGAGAATAAAAATACTAAGCGCGATATTTTATTAATAGGTTGTTTAACCTTGAACTTCAAGCGTCTTACCAATCAGCTTCCTGATAGGGGCTCATTGCTCGCTGCACTTGCCCGCCCAATCCAAAACCGAGCTTATATATCTTGTATCATGGTCGGGTTATTTACCGTCATATGTCAAAACATTTATCGATCCAAGCGATTTATTTTTCAATTTAAAATCAGCCAAGCTTAATTAAAGAAAAAATGTTTTATTTCGTATGTAAAACAGCATACAAACTAAGTTAAAATGATTTGATCTATAAAATTGGCCTGGAGAATCGAAAAATTAGCCGATGTGAATACTTTTAGACATTCAGAAAGCTAACAATGTTAAATAACCATGTAACATTCAAATATATTTGAATGTTGATAAAAAAAAATATATGTTTAACTGTTAAGAGATCAAAAGAGCTTAATGTTCGGTATGTTTACGCTAATTTTTCTAAGCGTAAGGCTCACTATTTCTGCTAAATAGCAGTTTCTGAATTAGAAGGACGAAAATAAAAAAATGTAAATTATGTACGAATAACTAGGGATATTAAGAAACCGTGTAACATTTGGTGGCAAAGTTTTTAGCCTGGATAACAAGAATCAATATTTTTCGGAGATATAAGAAAAGTAAACAATAATCTTTTTGCTCGGTTAAATTCGTATTTACCGAACGTGAATCGCTCGTCGTTTTCCCGGAAAATATCTATTGCCTAAGAAAATTCAAAGGTTGGGTTCATTTTGGTTCATTCAAATTTAAACAATATTTTCTTGCTATTGTTTTCCGTTTTTTAATACGTTTTTATTCTGTCGAGTCTTAATTAGTTAAATATTTATTAGATTTAATTGGCCGTTTTGTATTTCTAATTAAGAATCATCGGATTTGATTGTTGGTTAAATGAAATAATGAATCAATGCTGAATTTAGATTCGGTAACGAATCAGACTAGACTGAATCCGGTCTCGGAATTATTCGGTGAATGGAATCGAGCCGATTTTCCTTCTCCCGATTCCTAATCTATCTGGCTGTCAGATGAAATCCACTGGCCCGCCAGCTAATTCCATTCGACTGTCAACTCGTTCGCTGTCCGGCTAGTAGATTAGATATTGGATCGTACCGGATCTCGGGCTACTTCAAGGTCCTTCGTTTCATCCGATAAGTTTAAAACCCTTACTTGCCAATCTCGAGATTAAAGTACCGTCTATTTGTAAATTTCAAGTACGATGATTTGGACTTGGGAAAATTCAAGTCCCTCTACGATGTTTCGTAAATTAACTTGAGATTTAATAGCTTTACAAACACCTGAAGCTGCTTTCCATAAACCTAAGTATCTCCCTTTTAAGTTAATGTTTTCCCTAAAACTCGATTATACAGAATAGATTAAAAGGCCTATACATATGTATGTAATCTACGGCTATTCTCAAAAGGGAATCTCTGGAAATTCCGATTCTCTTTAAACCTATAATCTTAATCTATGTAAATGGTTATGTTGACTTTAACGCTGGACCCAAGTCAAAGGAAAGGGATTGTATAGATGTCCAATCTATATCCATGTAAGGTCCATTGATCGAATCATTAAGGTCCTTTAATACCCCTTCGACCCTCCGACATAGATTGAAGATAATCAAGGCCCCTTTGTGTAATGGATAATTGAAATCCAAACTGAAATTGATTTCGGAAGAATAATCGTGCTTCTTTTATACTCAATGTCATTTATAAGAGACATCTAGTGGCTCTAATATAAAAATAGAAGTAATTCATATAGTAAATAAATACAACAATTTTCAATGCTATTTATTGCTTCCAAGCTTACCGAAGATAACGGAAGCATTGTGTCCACTTTGAGAACAAAAAAATGTTGTCTCTATATTCAAATATAATTTTTTTAGTAAAACCAACAACGACACTGCTATGAAGTGTTAAAGATCGCTAAAACTATATTAATAGTTTTTACACAATAAACAATATAACAATAAAGTAATATAACAATAATGTTAATATATCAATAAAGTACATGATAGGATGTGAGGAAGCTATGTGCCACACTAATTGGCAGTCTATTTTTAATTCGATTCCTCCGTTTCTTTTCAAATTTGTATATATTTTATTTGGATTCCCATCAAAACGATACATTAGGTTTTTAGGTGACGTGGAATCGCCCACTTCACTTATTCACTTGATGTCATCATGAGTGTAAAATGTCTCACCTTTCTGGATTCAAACTAGCATCGAATTAATACGACAAGTTTACATTTATTTGGTTTGTCTATTCTCTGATATTCTGTTAATATTGGATTTGCCTGATTACGAAATTTATGTTTGTGCTTCGTTTGCTCGTTCCTAATAAAATGCTGACATTTTTTGTGATTCGCATAAATGTGCTATTGGTGTCTTGTTCAAAACGTAACCCCTTTCCCTTTTACCTATTAGGTTTATTAATACATAGTTATTTTAGTCTCTTCTCGAGGGATTGTTTCAACTCACTTCTGCCAGCGTTGCCTTCTTAACGAATTATTCTTAGCTGTCTCTTATAGTTCTTCCGGATTTTACACTTTCTCTCAATGCCCCATAATATTCCTGAATATGTGATCTTAATATGTTTAAAACGGAATCTTAATTTCTGCCCCCAAATGGCGTTTTGGTCCAGTCTTCCGGGAATTGATACGTCGAAGATGCTACTAGGGATTATAATGGATTTCTTTTAAGCAGAGGCTCTATAATTTCCCTGATTTTGAACCTACCTTTATAGTTTAGATATTCTTCGTCCTCCAATTTAAAATCAGTGTCTTAAAGTTTGCTTCATATTATGTGTTAAAACTTCTATCCCTCTAATTCCGCTTTCTCCTTTAAAGTAAACTCTAAAGTTAACTCTCTTAAAGTTAACTCTAAAACATTATATAAAGATAAAAAAGTCCTAACTATCGATGGCAACACACTATACAACACTAAGCATGATTAGTTTTCCACCTCATCGCTCACATCTCATGTTTGTTCCATCGATACATTTTTGACTTTGACTTTTGATGCGATATCAAATCAAACAAATATAATAATGTGATCGTACGACTGACTTCACACTTTGGTGCGAGCTTCTAATCTTTCAAATAAGGCACTTCCTTGCTTTATATCGTACATGTTCATTTTTATCACGTGGTCAGAACTTCGTAAAATCGCTCACTCTTACGACACGCCGGTATTTACATCCGTACCGATAAGAGTGTCTCTTTAAATCTCTCGGCTCCGGTATTATTTAATCTGAGTAAGTGTACCAGAACGGTAAAAATAGCCCGAAAATAGTGAAATTCATCTTGTCATAAAACCTGTCTTACAACTTTTTAAACGTTTTGGTTGTAGGATTGAATATCTAAAGTGTGCCCAGCATTTTTTTTTTTTGTGAAAGGAGGGGGTAACTAAAATCTTTTAAATTGTCATTATTCAAGTGACGTGTCCTTTATACGCATTTTATCGAGTCGACTTTTTGGTAGATTGAATTATGCCTTATCGATACGGGTTTATTGGGAAAGACGCAGAAATTGTAGAATTCATGCCCACGTAGTTTAATTTATTTTTAATATCACTAACTTTCGTTTGTTATCAATATTGTCCTATGATTCGTCTTTTTCATGTATACTTTATCGACCTTATTCTTCATGCATCCTGTCAGGGCCCTCGAGTGTCCCTAGAGAATGATTTGGTTGACCTGAAAGTCCATCCTCCAAAATTTCGGGCACTTTTCAGATATTCAATTTTTACAAAACCACGATTCATGAACAGGCCCGTTTTAGATGTTCACTGCGCCCTGGGCACCCCGTCACGATGCCCCCCCTTATTTGTATGCTTATACAAATATTTTATATGTTTAATATCATCATGCAATATAATTCTGCTATTTAATTAAGCGTAATAATTAGCATTAGAGTAAAAAGCTAATTTTTGAAACACTAAATAAATTTTCTAAATAATTAATATATAATAATTATTAATAAATTTAATTAATTATTGTATTTTGGAGTACTTTTCTTAGTAACGAATATTGAGTTTTTGGAACTCAAATTAATACACTATAATATCCAAACTAATTACTAAATAACAAAAATAAATAATAATAATACTTCATAATAAATACTAATAATAATACTAAAATAATTAGATAGAACAAATGTTGGGTATTCGACGAACACCACGTGTGTGGATCTACCATTATACTATTGCCTTTTTTCTTGCTTTTGCTCTCACAAAATCTTCGATTAAATCGGATTAGTTAATTATAAATTAACTAAAAAACGAAAAGTCACTTTTCGTGCATAATAACAGTAAACTGTTAAGCTTGTCATTACGCATTGAAGACCTATTCACTGATTTTATTCTGTTAAGAGCCGAAAAGCTCCTCTCCGCCGAGCAGTTACAATAGCCAGGTACAATATGCTAGGTTATATATAAAGGATATTTGGTTTATTTTAAACATATTCGCATTTATATATTTTTCCCTTGCAAAGTTTAACAGTAAATCCCCCCCCTAACCTTTTGAGTTGCGCCCCCAAACCTCTTGCGCCCCTGGTCACGTGCCCATCGTGCCCCTATAGGTAAATCAGCCCTGTTCATGAATGGACGAATTTCGAATTTCTCTATCCTCTATGTTATAATATGGGTATTCCCTATTATTATAGAGGTGATATTGATATCTTTATGTTTCAACACCCGATGTAAACCCATCTTAACCTAATATTCACAAAAATAAAAAATATATCTTGTAATCGAGGGGAAAGACCTTAAAAAAACTTTTTGTACCTCACATTTTAGAAACTATAGCGTCCCAGTTCACTTTAATTCGAACGAAATGTCTGCTTTATCATGGAACAAACTTCACCCCGCGGCATCAAACAATTATAAAGATACTAAATATTACTCAGGTGCCAATACTATCTATGTAACATCTTAGTGCAAGGTGTATCCTTTTGCTACAAACAGCTGCTCAGCGAAAGGTTAGGAAATTGTCCTATCTTGAATCTCGCTTCTCCCTTCCGACATTGTTATTATTATTTTTTTTTTTTTATTGATCCATCTTAAATTGGTGGTTGCTAACACCTTTGCTATCAACTACAAGTATCTTACGATGCCTTCCTTGCGGTGCAAGATGTAAGAGGCGATTAGTGGCTATTAGTAGAGTATGTTTTTATTATAATTATTTAATAATTCTATTATAATCTAAAGTATATAGATAAGTACTGGAATCTCTTAATTTAGAATTAAAGCGAGGCGTCTCTTCAATAAATTATTTTAGAAAAATGTATTTTTACTATTTACACCACCCTTAAGACAAACATCTCTCCGCTATGACTTTCTTTATTTCAATTCAAGTAAGTTATTTCGTCTGAAATAAAATTGAAACTTATTAAAAGTTAATAAAATTTAATGCGTAAAATTTTTAAAATATAATTTTAGACAAATCCGACAGACGCAGAAACGGATTTCTAAATTTTTTTCAGAGCAATCACATAGCTTCCGTTTCCTTCGGTAAGCCCGGAAGCAAAATTAGTTTAGCTTCCGAGCGTACCGAAGGTAACGACACATCTTAAAAACTACTCGTCCAATTTAAATGATATTTGGATGGTATGTCATAAGTAGCCCATTGTTGATCGCATATAAGTTTCAACCATCTGAACTCATTTGGTTCTCTTCCACATGTGCACAAACATACATTTATTTACAACTATAATCATCTTATTTTTAAAATTAAATTTGGATGGTTTGCCGAAATTAGCCCGCTGATAGCTCCAGATTAATTCTAAGCATTTGCGCTCTTTAAATGTTGCTAAATTGATACTTTAAATTATGTAAAAAAAATCAAAACAATTTTGACAGAGATAAAAAACTGGGGGAAATTGAATGAATTTGACTACTAAAGTATAAAATCATTAAAGTATACGAAATAGGACGCGAGCAAGTAATGTTATGTGCCACACTAATTGGCAGCCATTTTAAAAAATATCGACTTTTATGCTAAATTATTTCGGAACTATTTTGCCGATTGAGCTGAAATTCGCACCACTTAATTAATAATATATGGAGGAATTAATAAATAATTCTTCCATGTTTCAGCTTATCTGTCACCAATTTTTTGAATATATTTTGAATATATGATGAGGAGAGTTCCGTGACGCCCTGTGCCCAATTTATTTAAATATAGATTTAATCAAATTGAATTTATAATTTATTCTACTTGTGTGGCCTTTTTTTACTAAAAAATATAATACTTCATTTAATATATTAGAATTTGAGCTGTGTTTTAAATTTGTTGCATTTTTTTTAGTTGTCAAACGTCATGTGGTAGAGAGTTATAGCGTTTAGATTCTATTTGAGTCCAGTGTTAGTGCCTGTAGTGATTCTAGATCTTAAAAACTGGTATTATTTCTTAAATTCTTATATAAATATGTATAACAAGAAGTTTTACATTTAATAATTGTTTCCGGCTTTATTATTTCGTATCATTTATATAATCTAAGACAACCACATTTATTGCAATAAAAGTAAATGTTTGTTTTGATTTGTCGGTCTTCTAAATTGATTGATGGATATCTAAATTAATTTAATTATTATTATTTTTCTTTTTTTCTAAATAAAAAATTAAGTCCTTAAGGGCTTAACAGCTCGTTTAATTATAATATAATATAATTGTGTGTTTGATCTAAATTTAAACTATACAATAAATTAATTAAAACTTATAACAGAATTAGTTTGTTTAGATTGCTAACAAAATATTTGTTTATTATTTAGAATTAAGGTTTTTAATCCCTTATTTAAAAAGTCAATATTAGTTACTCAATTAAACTTTATAATTAAATAAATTTAAAATTACGTGATATTTCTTTAATAGAAGAGATATAATTTTCACGACGGAATAGTTTAGACATCCAGAGTTTTTCATCATTTCTAAATTTTCATATCCTCAAAAATAAACAAAACTTTTTTCCAATTTAAACTTTCCCCGATTACCACTAGGCGTTGAAATCTGTTTCTCTGCAATAAATATAATTTTAGTAGAGTGACGTATTTCTTTTTTCCTACAAAATAAATCTCCGTTTTTTAACCTCTCATAATATACAGGTTTAAAATTAACATCTATTATATTATGTGTGATCTATGTTATACAAATACTACAGATTGGCGGACTCGCCGCATATCTCCGAGAAAATTACTGTTAAATTCAAATTAAAATTTTATAGTCAAAATCGTTGAAACTTTTTTCGAGAAATAATATAAATAAGTTAAGATAAGTTATTTGAGTTATATCGCCTCAGGGAATGATTTTTTTGAATAATGTGCCGATTTTCATTGTAATGAGCCTGGCCTATATTAGTTTAGGATCCACTTGTCTTTACAGTCGACAGATTTTAAACCAAATTTTTAAAAACCACTTTTTGGATTCAACGTGTAAATTCATTAAATTCCCTGCTATTGCAACTCGTATAAAACTAAAATAATTGGCAATCAGTTTTTTTAGTTATTTCAGTTTTATCAGTCTTAGTTAATGTGTACTTATAGACCACGTTATAATTTAATGTGAAATATTATGTTTTTTCGTTACATTTCGTGACTACAGTACTTACGTGTAATTTGTACTTAAACTTAAATTTAAATTGCTTTGTGATTGGTTGATGGCTGATATTTGACGCTGTAAAGGACCGATTATAACTTATCTGATTAATATTTTTTAAAGATTACGTCCATTAAAATAAATACGTGCCATTAATATTTTAAAATTAAATATATATGTATACACATTTTGAATAAAAAAAAATATATTTAAATTATTATCTTGATATCTCGTTCTTTTTGAATTAATAATGATATTAATTTATGTAAATTTCTAATCATTTGAACTTTCATAATTAATAACTTTAACACTAAATACCTACTTGAAGCAAGGTGTAAAACATTTACAAACGTACATTTAATTAATTTATGTATTTACTGTTTTGTTTCAGGTGTGTTGAAACTTGATAAATAAATTATTTGAAAATTCAAGATAAACGGGACTAGTTTTATTAAGGGATATTTATGTAAGTACACATAACAACAATTTTGATTTATTATTTTATCAAAAGTTTACAATATCTTGTTTGAATTTCATTCTAGTTAGCATTCATACGTATTGAGAATGCATGAGTTACGTGTAGAGTAAAAACACTCAGCATTTGTCTTCTGCCAAAAATTTAGAATACCTAGATTTCGTAGAGCGAATAGTTCATGTTAAAGAAAGTTTTTGATCCCTAGATCCTAGATACGCAGTAACTTTCTCGGTAAATTAAACTCACTTTGCCTAAAGAGGCAGAGCTAGAGGATATTGCGCTTATGAGAATCATAATAATTAACTAAAATGGCTGCTTCAGCCGTCTCAAAACCCCTTTTAAACCTTTCAGGGGCCAAAAAACCCTAACCTATTTGAGTGTACTCCTAATAACTTATACATACTAGAAAAGGGTCGTTCGCGAACGGACGAGATAAAATGAGGGGTTTGGTAAATGATCCTCGTTCTCTGTTTGAATGAATTGACGGTCAAAATGAACGGTCTTCCGAAAGAACTTAAGTTTTTATTATTAGTTTGCTTTTGATTTACATAAGTCAATCCCTAGAGTTTGAAGTAAGCAAGTATACTTCTATATTCTTTAGTATCTACGATACTATATTATATACGAATGAACCAGTGATAGAATTGAACATTTTTAAAAGTTGGCTTTTAAGGTAATTTTCAAAAGTCCAGAGATATGTGTCGGATGTAATTTGATAATTTTTTAAGGGGATCTGACAAGGATATGCTTATCTTTATATCAGTTATATCCCCCTGTCTGGTATACTCTCTGTAGGCCAGAGTGCTCGCTGATTCTGATTGAAACTAAAATTCTGAAAAGAGAAACGCAGGTGAAGCCAGATAAATAGCAGACCATAATTTGATAAACATAGATTTGTGTTTAGAGTAAGTGAATTGTTTATTGCCGCAGAATGTAATCATTTTAAAATAAAACGAGAAAGAATTGCTCGTTCCTTTCTTCGTTGTTTTTTATGTACAAGGCTTTTAACTTAAAATTTTTACACATTTTCATATTTCTTAATCGTTAAGTTTTCTCGGCCTTGGTAATAAAAAAACTTTTTCCGGAGGGAGTTCGCGTCAGATATACTTGTGAATACCGATATTTTGAACTATTATCCAAGGGAATTATTTGCAAACGGTTTAAGTGAGAAAATTTTTAAAATGTAATACACTAACATTTTTATCGAAACCTTTTGCTTTTTATTTTATTTTTGTTGGTATGTCTTGATCTAATAATGATCTAAATATGAAGAAAAATAAATTCCAGTATCACGTTAAATATGTAGGTAAAATTGTCTATTTTCCCTCTAAGATTTATATCGGTCTCTATTACGTTACCAAGTGAACATCTAATTACCGCTAGAGGTATATTTCATTGTGACATGACAGCTAGAGAGGGCTTCTTTCTCTTTCTTTTTTTTCCACTTCTGTTTTGTCTTCTTCCTCGGTTCTTTTAGCATCTTTTTTTTACTCTCTCCTTTCCTTCATCGATATTTCCAATCACGTAGCAGAGTCCAATGTCCATTTCCAGGGACCAGAACATCCACATGGCTGTTTCGATATCTGCGAAACATAAAAGAAAGAAATTAAAAAAAAATAGACAACGTAAACTTTTATCTTTGTAAAAAAACGAAAAATATTTGCGACTATTTTATCGTTAAAGAATTTAAAACCTCTTCATTTTTCTTCTTCTTTTAAAACTAGATTATTATATAGGTATATTAAAAGAGATAAAGTATTTCTCTAAAGAAAAGGATGAAATGTCATTGGTTTTGTTGTGGTGATTGTGGAGGAAGAAGGAAACAAGATTGTGGAATTTCGAGAAGTGTTCAATGAGCCAAGTAGGTTTGATACATTATGCACGTGGTGTAGGACTTTCAAGTGACAATTAGTTTTGGAATGAAGTTCCTTATGGCACGTTCTGGAGCCCGGGAGTAAATCCGAAAAAAACGACCAAAATCACCGTCACGCAAAATCCGTCACGAAATCTACCGACTATGACTATAACTTGAAAGAAAGATCACCGAGTTAGTTGAAATTTGGTACACATGTTCATTTTACCAATGCCCAGGCTGAGTTCGTTGGACAACGTTATCCGCCCAAGCGTTCACGCGCAACGCTCGCGTAAACGTAAGCTTCAAATTTAAAATTCGGATTTTTTGGACGGGAAGAAATTCTAACATTATCTATTTAATGAGACAAACAACTTTTTTAAATATTTTTTTTTTTTAGTAAAATAAACACCGACACTGCTATGAAGTGATAAATATCGCTAAATTTATTAAAGCGGACCTAAACGTTTTAAATAAAGAAAACAACGTTTTTACCGATATCTTACGTTCTAACGTAACGATTTCAATAAAACTTCATACACACCGTCTAAAGTACAATTGAAACAGGCATGTAAAATTTCAACCTGATACAAACAGAATGTGTTTAGTGTTGGTGATTTATATTTTATATTATAATATTTAAATTGGAGATTCGCCGACGGAGGTCTAATGGGACAGTTATTTTCTTCTCTTCAACCATATGCTTTAACTATAAACTAATCAAAATTAACTTTTTTCTCAATTTACAATACATGATTTATTGTAAGACGCTCTTTTCAAAGATAAAAAAAGTTTTTCTTTTAATGTTGCCTTAACTCCGCTAGTACAAATAGTTACTTTTAATTTTGTCTCTTATTCCGTCATGTATAAGTAGTTAGCAGTATCATATACTTAGAACTGTAATTATATAATTTATATTTAATATAAAGCGTAAGGAACTTCGTTCCTACCGGGTGTCCCTCGACACCACACGTATTTTTTTCTTCTCGCACTGTCTTTAACTTGAAATACTAGTTGAGACAATACGCATCACGCTATTTTTAATATTAAATTCTTTGTAATTTTACCCACTTCTCTATTGCTCATATACGTAGTACATATTTATGTATATAAAGAGAAAAACTATTGTGATGACGAAAAAATTGGATATTAGCATTTTGCTGGATTAATACACGTTTTAAGGTCTCCAAGGTTTTTTGAGTCCAAAAAAGTGTTTTTTTTTTTTTTTTTTAAATATCCTATCAGTATTCTGTAGTTTATGCACACACGTGGAGCCTAAACTATACTTGTCCGATTCCTATAAAAAGTGATAGACGTATTCAGAAAAATTATACCCAGTTTTGAAATATAAAAATAAATGGAAGATCTAATATTTATTAAATTAATTTTTTACACAAAAAGTTATTTCTTCTTTTGAAATATATTTCTTCCCTTTATATTCTTCCCCTTTGATTGTGAAAAAACAATAATTTTTCAAAATCATTTTCCTTCGGAGAAGGAAAAGTAAATATATGTAATCAGTACGATTAATTAAACAAAACTCTAAATAGATAATCCCATAATATCTTATTTCATTTATTTATATTCAACAGGTAGTTTGATTTCCATGTTTGTTTTCCATGTTTAACAAAATCAGGCTCATTTTCATTGTTACCTCTGAAACTAGATTATTCTTGGAAAATGACTTATATCGTAAGATTCTTATTTAAATAGAGTACATTTTCGAATCAAAATTTTCCTAAATGTTTTAGAGCCTCTAAATTTGCAGCTAAAATTCATTTCTCGATTTCAGAGACACATTGTTTTATATTCCTATTTTTACTCGGAAAATCTCAAAATAATTTAAATCCATTAATATCTCAAAATCGAATTTTTGTGCCTTCTCAATACCTTCTTTTTATATAATATACACTACACGCATATTATAAGAAAGTAATATTAATAATTAAAAGCTTTTTAATTTGACAAGTTTAATGTGAGCTTTATAAAAAAAAAGAAGAGAAGGCTCAAAGAAGCTGTCAAAGTTTAAACGGTACTTAAAAAACGTTTAATTTATATTTCGAGTTTGGACAGTGGGTGGAGAGTTTTTTTTATGTAATTGACAGATGTCGAGTGTTAAAAAAATGTTAGCTAAATCACTAATTTATATAAAAAGTCAAAACTTTATAATACATTTTTGGGTTGTCCTATAAAGTATATTTCTTTGATAACAGAATTAATTACCTAATTAATTCAATTCGGACTAATTTTTCGCTGAGATCAAAAATAAGATAATGTTATAATTTTAGTTCGTGTCCATTCACTAAAAATAAAAACTTATTTAAAGTCAATCAAGATTTTATTTATTATAGTCTTCAAGTTTTACATCTGAATATGTCTTAATTTTAATGTTGTATTTTACTTAAAATTAAAGAATAATACATCATTTTAAATAAGTGCTAAAAAAAAAAAACAACCATCATGATTATTTTATAATATTATAGTCTGATATGTATATGTTTATTAAAAGAGCTGGAATTTTCGATGAAACATAGTAAGGATTTATGATTGAGGTCGAAGATTCGTTCAAATTAATCATGATGCATTACAGTCATTGTTTAACGTCTTTGATCGCTTTAGTTCTATTTATAATTATGACTAGAGAGGTTGATAGAATGTAACCACAACAATGTTGTCACGACAAATTTATATCAAAATTCAAGAACGCGTTTCGACGTATAATATCATTGGGTTATACATGAATAAATTACAACTTTTTGTAAATAATATTTATTTTAATTATTATAAAAATATTTTTCTACTAATCAGTACCAACAGCTTAATAAAAAAATTTAGGTAAAATGAGCAAAGTGAACTTAGCAAATAAAATTTGGAACAACAATCACAAATATATTTATATTTTTTAAAAAGGACATACCACGAACTAAACATTATATTCCATAAGGGAAAAATTTCACATAGCACATTGCTAATTTAAATTTAGAATATTCACAATACTTTCTTTTTAATAAATATCTTTAGTAAGAGTCACAATACTAATTAAGTAATTAAGCAATATAATTACATAATATGTCATTTAAATTGTAAATTGTTAATAACATTTTTGACATTTTTTTGGATTATTTGGGATAAAAACACAATAACTATTTTTTTTCGACATTTATATCTGAACAGTTTTAAGATCCTATACTTCTACTAGTACTTCAAAATCATCATCTATAGATCTGAGTCTTCGTCTGAACTTAACTCGTTCATAATTCTTTTTTTTTTTTTTTTTTTTTTTTTGGTTGTAGTTTTAGTCCCGTTCAACAGCTCATTAGGTCATTACAGGACGGGGGTTATCCGGGCACTTTACTCATCTAATCGATGAGATCATCAGTGTGAAACATGTCTTACCCCGCTGGGATTCGAACTCACAGCTGGGGTTTAGACCTTGGTTTCAGAGTCGAGTGTGCTAACCCCTCGGCTACACCGGCCCCCCATAATTCTTATTCTTCAGCAAAACAATTTTAGTTGTGCCATTGCCTTGTTTTAATAATAAAATATACAATAAATAATGTAAAATTTAAAAAATAATCGAATATTATATAACACGGTATTACTAATGTTCGTAATTATGACGAGAAAAAATTTACTTTTATTACTAAACCTTCGTAAAAATTACGATGTATGTTTTAAAATTCTCCAACTTGCGATGACACAAGTGACAATGCAGGTTCATAATCGAAAAAATCTCAAGGACAACTGAACAGTCGAAGCACTCCTGTCAACGTACGTCCCTGTAGTCCCGTTAGATGTCACCACAGACAAACAACTAAGGTATAGTCGTAAATAAATCGAGCATTAGTATTCCAGGGAAGCTAACTATTTTACAAACGTTTATGACAAAATAAGTAGTAACTAACTAAAAGTAGTACAAGGGGGGGGGGGGGGGGAGGGGGTAGACTAGAGCTGTGTGGGTAGAAGGATTACTGAAGGAACAAGATAAGGGATATGAAGTTGAGATCCAGGACGGAACCAAGTTAAGGTTTCTATGGGTCCTATTGTTGTGTTACTTTCTACCAACAAAAAATCGCAAGATCTTAGTAAAAACAACCAGCTATTAGTTCTCTTTAGTTCGTTTGGTTGTTTAATCGCTTTCTAGTCTATAGCTAAGTCGATGTATAAGAAGTTTATTTAATATCGACATGTTAGAACGGAAGATATTGCGGTAAAAACATATTTTTTCTTTTTAAAACGTTTAGATCTGATTTTATAGTTTTAGTGGTCTTAATTACTTCATACCGATGTCGCTGTTAGTTTTATACTAAGAAGATGTATTTGAAAAAATATTTATCCCATCAAATGGATGATGGAAGAATCTTTTTCCTAAAATTCCAATTTTAACTTTGAAGCAGCTCATGTGTACGTGAGCTATGCGCGCAGTTTAACGCTGTCCAACGAACTTAGCCTGAGCATTAGTAAAAGGAACATGTATATCAAATTTCAACTCAATCGGTCAACTTTTATTATTAATGAGGACTAATCCTCAATTTGTATTCAATTTACTCTCGATATCCACATAGTTCTTTTTTTAGAGGTCGCTGGTGAGCAATTAATGGCAAAATAAAATGGACCAAAAAAAAATTAATGATTAATTGAAATTTGTCTGTATAGAAGAGGATCCTGGTTCAATATTTGGCAGAATGATACATTTATTTAATGTCTATTGATAAAATTGAAATTATATATTTTTTTTAAAAAAGCACTAAAAGGAGAGGGGGGAAAAAATAGGATCAAGAAGATAAAATATAGTATTCTAAAAGTGGAAAATAAGTTTTTTTGGAGGGACTTTAAAGTTTTAGGGATTATTTCTCTTCCAAGCAGGTGCCTAACCTGAGATTGTAAGGGTCAGGTCAGTACAGGGAGGGTTTCAAGGTTCGACCCTCTTCTACTCTTCTCTACTGGTAAAAATCCTCAACAAAATACCCTTAAACTTGGAACTAAAAGCAACACTGACACTGTAATACTTTTTCCCGCTCTTAGCTTCTTACTGTAGAAAAAGTGTTACCAACGGAACAAATGATACAGCATAACCTTATATAAAGAAGAGCTACCCACAGCTAAAACCTCAAGGCACCAAAAATTATTATAGTATACGACTTTCTATCTCACTCTCGTTCCTTATTATATATATATATATATATATATATATATATATATATATATATATATATATATATATTAAAACATAGATACATTGATACTGTTGTATTGTGAGTGTGTTACCTCGATCATTTATTTCCCGTCTTGGAGCTTCCCCTTATTTTCTTCATGTCACATTTTTCGGTCCTTATCAAAAGCAAGGAGAGGAGAAAAGCAAGCTTTTCATAACTTGTGTAGAGGAAAAATCCTTTATAGATGGACAAAAATGATAGGATATAAGACAGATGTAAAGGAAAACTAAAATGATATAATATATATACAGTTTATATATATATATATATATATATATATATATATATACGAGTATATCCTAATGTATAGATTACATGCAACGGAATTAGGAATGTATGATACATTTCATAAACAAATAAATTAACTAAACTATAATAAAATATATACACAAATAAGATTATACTCCCTTGTCAAAATTATTGACAGAAACAATAGGTTAAAATTATTAGTGATAGGAAGGGTATAAAACTAAAATAGTCTGCCGCAATTAGTATTGCACATAGCTTCCTCGCGTCCTATTTCATATGTATACTTTAATGTTTTTATATTTTTACAACCTATTATTGTCAAATTTATTTAATATTCCCCTGCTCAGAGTAAGGAAGGGGTGGAGGGAACAAGACTATAGAATCGGGGTCTCAAAAAGTGGTTCATTATACGACACCCCTATACTAAACCTCCCAAGCGGCAGTTTGGTAAAACAGTATCGATATCTCGATAAAAACTTGAAATTTATCTGATGTCAGATGATAAGGATAAGTATGTGATATTTTCTTACGACATTTAATATTTTAATACAGTTTTCTGTATAAATACATATGTACTTTAGTGTTTTTTGTTAACCGTTTTAATTATCTGAAGGCAGTTACATTGTTAATAACATATAAAATAGTTCCTAGATAACTAAAAGCAATCTTATATAAAACAAAATCGTCTTCTAAAGCAATCCCATCAGATTTTTCTCTTAATCAAACAATGCACAAGATGACGTTAAAGGTTTTTTGACAAGCGTCCGTGGGCACGTAAGGACAAGGACCAGTGACCACGTGATATGGCAGTTGTCACTTTAGTTCGGGTTGAGCTCGCTTGAGAGGTTAATTATATGGATGTCGCAAAATGAACCACTTTTCAAATCGCATTGATCCCTCTACCCCTTCCTTACTCTGAGTTCCCCTGCTTTTTAATTCCGTCAAAATGTTTTGACTTTTTACATGAATTACAGCATCAGTTTAGCAAAATTTTAGGAGCGCAGAAGGTTGATATTAATCTTGGGCTATCTGCGGGCAATATACTTTCGGTAAACCATCCAAATTTCATTAAAATCATAGATGTACTTTTGAAGATATAGTAGTAAATAGTTGTATGTTTGTGCAAATGTGGAAGAGCAACAAATTGGCGCAGAAGGTTGAAACTTATATGGGACTAAATATGAGCTAATTAAGACCTACCATCCGAATTCAAATAAAATCGGACTAGTATTATTTTAAATTATGTTGGTTCACAAAAATTGAGCTACACACCGACAGGTAGACGACCTGCAATCAAGGAACCAAAATTGTTCCTTGATATTAGTATATTTACATGTCGAATTGAACGAACAAATGGCCGAGAAGAGAAGAAAGTGTAACATACAAATAAGCTGCAAGAGGTCTTAGAGTAACGAACAAATGGTCGACAAGAGGACGAAGTGTAACAAAGAAATAAGCGGCAAGAGGACTTGGAGTAAATCAAATAAGAAAGAAGAAAAATGAAAGAAATGAAGTATTAAATGGTTATTTTTTATACTGTATTGAATTCAGGTCAAAACATATCCATTATACTCATTTACTATCTCATATGCGTAGTAGATATTGAGATACATTTTCGAGTTGGATTTTTAGATTTTAAGATCCTCTCAATAGTCTGTAGACTATAACTAGCAAGTGAATAGTAGACTAAGTTGACTATAACTATGAGTATAACTAGATCCTAGTTATCTAGTCGAAGTCTGTGCAGACGCAGGAAGCCTTAGACTACTAGACCGATTTCCCTCATAAAATAAAAAACGATGTTTCAAAAATCGCCTGTTGAATATTTTTTAATGTTTTTGAAATTATATTGATTAATCTTTGGTCTACCTCGACACCGCAAGGTAGAAGAGGATCCGACTAAGTAACTAAGTAATTGATTAAATTTGATATTGTTTTTGATAGTGCGCATTTTTGTTAAACTTAATTTTAAAAGGACAATATAAACTATTTGCATGGTAAAGCTGCTTAAATTGGCTCATTTTTAAATCTTGAAGGTTATAATAACCTACTTAATATTAAATATATTTTCTCATTTTTTATTTCTTTTAAAAATTACATTTTCCAAGTTCCATTTTCTATTAAGGAAACGATAAAACAATTTAGTTTCACTAAATTTACTTTTTCCACCCATTTTTTCTATTGCTTTTAAAATGTAAGATTTATTGCTATCCGTGCCTGCCTTTTACAGATAGACCAGTTATATTTATTATATATATATTGGTGTGTATGTGTGTGTATGCATAGAAAGGGGAGGAAAATACTAAAATTCAAGGAATTGAGAGAGATAGAGGAAGCAAATTAAATATAAATAATTTTTTTTAAAAAATCTTTTATTTTGTCATTCTTATTAAATGAAGTATGATTTATATACTTCTAAATTATAAATGTTTCGTGTTTTTTTTTTGTTTTTTTCTCTATTTAATAGCTGGGCACACACGAGCGGATTTTACTACTGATTTAGGTAAAGCCCCGTCTGTGCGTTCGTGGAGACACGACGTTGAGGTTCTTATCTAAAAATATCGGATCCTGCGATTTCCCGTCCCCCGTTAATAAATTAGTTGAAATTTGTTAAAGGGATTAATGTTGATATGTAACAACTAATTCGTTAATTTAGTGATTATGTTGGTATTCACTGAGGCTATATACATTAGATCCGCGCCACTTTGCTAGAATGTTACCTTTCGCCAATACATTTTATCACCTGCGATATGTTTCCTCTTATCGTCAATACTGCTTCGAGTATCAGAAATTGGGCCAACAAACTCGAGCAAAACTATATCTAATACTAAGTGATACCAAATTTAAATCTAATAATATAAATATATTTAATGTGTTAAACAGTTGATTACTGATTTTGGTCTAGAGCAAAATCATATTGATACTTATCAATATCTTGGAAACTAAATTTATCCTATATAGAACTGCTGATAAGATTCTATGGATTTATATGCACATTTTTATTTTATTTTCATTAGTTAAAATCGTCCGACTTATAGCTTCCGAGCTTACCGGAAGGCAAAGGAAGCTATAAGACCGTTTTAAAGAATACATTTTTTTATGTCCCGATTAAAAAATTCCATGACAGATATCTGTATCAGATATCAAGAAACATTTTTGATTCCGTATATGTCCGTGGGTCAGCCGGTCTGTCTTTAAATTTTTATTTAAATGGACTATACAAATTAAATGTTTCAACAGAAAATTTTCTGCATTTTTAAATTTGATTTAGAGTTGAAATTTATTTCTTGATCTCGCCTCATGTTATGATTTTGCTTAACGGTTAAGTCAAATTTAGTCGAAGTCTGTTCGGTAGTTTATGCTCAACGCGTCTGCGTCTGGCAGATGAGAGAGACACAATTTCTAACAACCCCTTAAAACGTATAAATCCGTTGAACTCTATAAATGGAAGTTTTGCCTTATGACAATACTATTTCTCTATACATACTACGCATATATGATATAAATACTGCATTAAACAAATCACGTTCCGTAGCGAATCTCTGGTATTTGGTTTGTATAATATCCTACAAGATAATTAATCAAAAATTGACCATCTATCAATCGTAAAGTCTTATCATTTATTAATACACGAGAATTATTAATAATTTAAATATTAGATTGAGTAAAATATCAAATAGATGATGTCGTTTAAAATATAATAGGAGATAATTAATTTTTGTCTATATTTACTGTATAGATTAAATATTTATTTATTAAAAGGTCTAATCTATTTTTAAAACAAACTACTTTAGATTAATACTATAAGTTATAGATATTAATAACTCAAGAATAAGAAATAGAATATTTATAGATTAATTATATAAAATATATCAAAATATACTAGATACCATGGTAAATATAAACGGATTCCGTGACGTCAACCTTTAGTTTTGATATAAAATGTGACATCGAGATAACACACACACACAAACACACACATATATATATATATATATATATATATATATATATATATATATATATATATATATATATATATATATATATTGTAAAGTTAAAAACTACTAAAAATGCATTTACTATGGTAAATGCATGCATGATAGATTTGACGGTAAATACACAAGTTGGTAATAATACCGAAAAGTAGCCATAGGGTATCCTGATCTTTGAAGGGGTAAATGACTGTTTACTTCTGCACAAAATCAACTAGGCTAACCTACTCACAGATAAAGGAAAGAGAACGAAGAATCTTGACAAGTATACGGATTGGATTTCTCAACTATTCATCTTCTCAAATCTTATCTATTCTTTAGGAACCACCATTAAGCCATAAAAAAACCACTTATCAGATCGGTAGTTACTTATGGCTCTCAAGCTTGGACCTTGATAACTTCAGATAAATCTGCGTTAAGAGTGTTGGAGCGCAAAGTAATAAGGAGAACCGTTGGAGCTAAGAGAGAAAATATACCTTGAGAATGTGCGATACTAAGCACTCATAGCAAAAGTCGTTGTCCGGTTCATTAAAATCATTTAGCTTAGAAGGGTGAGGATAGGTCGAAAGAATTGCTGTCAACATCATCAAAAACCTTCCTTGGAATGGTTCTTGGAAAAAAAAAATAACATTCTAAAGGCGGCCATACACGAGAAGAAAAACCTTGAGGTTTGGACTAAATAGTCCAAACCAGGAGGCTTTTCTGTACGTGTGTCGAGGCGTCCTTGAGGCCACCTGTAGACTGCAGTCCCCGAAATCACGGTGATGTTCTTTTCCGCCTTGAGCCGCAACATTGCTGTCAAATGCGGCGTGTATTAAGTTGACGAGGGTCGGCCTCGAGGATTTATGAAATTTGTGTTAGGATAGGTGAGGGTTCGGTTGAGAAAATCCTCACGGAAATCCTGGAGGCTTTTTCCTTGAGGAAATTCTCAAGGAATTCCTTACGTGTTTGGGCGAGGTTTTGGAAGAGGAAATCCTCAAGGAAATCCCGGAAGCTTTTTCCTTGAGGATTTCCTAATTATTTTTTTCTTCCTAATATGTTCTTCCTAATTGTTGGGTTTCAAGGTGATAAGGGGGAAAATGTGAAAACATAGAGAACATACAAAATATAGAGAAAAAATTAATGACATCTAGAAGCCAGGTCTTCAGCGTAGCATCTGAATTCAGACTGAGTCACCGGGGGCTGCGGTAGGAGTAGCATCACGTTAAAAAAAAGTCTTACTAATTGAATTTTAGTTCCGCATATGACCCAGAGATGATGAATGTTTGGCATCAACTGTGACATAATTAATTTACACTCAGAAGATATTGACTGAAATTAATATTATTTAACGATGGTAAAGCAATGGTAAAAGACAAAATAATTTTCTAGATTTACTGACGTTTTAGAAATCGTATTACCTTCTTCAAGATGTAATACAAAAATAAAACTTACACGTACATAATTACATATTAAATCAAACGGGGGAATAAAAGGGGTGTAACTCCAGACTTTAAATACCAGTTTATTAAAAAATCATGTGGGTTTCTTTTGCAGAATATTTCTCTAGACTTCTAGTCGATTACAGAAGGCAATTTTAAAGAGGGACAATACTACGAGACTCCGGGGCAGTATTAAAGTAAATAGGTGCCCTGGGGCCTGTAAAAATCTTCTTTTTTTCTCTTTTCTACACTGGACCCTGTTACTATATCCCGCCAAACAACGAATCTGATAAACTCCTTATCTTATAGTATTGCTACAGGATACAAGACACACTACAATCCTCTACCGACACAACGGAAATTGATAATATTATAGAAAAATGAGTTTTCAGATGTGATAATCCTTTTATTTTTTCCTCCTCAAATACAAGGTAATTTTTCTCTTTTCCTTCAAATCTCTTATCGGTTTTTCCAAACGGCTTTTATAAGAGTAGTTGAGAAGGAGAGAGAGAGAAACAACAACTGTCTATTTTGATTTATTGTTAAGGTAGATATATTATCAGAAAAAAAATGTGATGTAACAACTGTACGTATTGAGCTCATCATCTTATATTATTATATTTTATTACTTTTCCCCTTTATATTATTATATTTTTTTTACCTTCACGTTGAATATCTATGGGTTTTTAATTAAAAAGTTACTTTAGTTCGTATAATTTACTCTTTTTCTCTTTGTTTTTTTTTCTATAATTTCAACCTTTTTATAATATAATTATATAACTTTCATAAATATTAATAACTACAAATATTGATTTGTTAAGTTTAAGAAATAATTATTTCTGTTCGGTGTTGCTGATAATAGTGAGACGTTCTCTTGACTTCAGCATTCTCAACGTTTGACACTAACACTATTAAACATGATTAGAAATAACCTAAAACATTATAGCTGCTAAAACTGTCAACTGTGATATAATAAGATGTACGAGTATATGTGTATATTATATCTTAGATATGTATATATGTTACACATATGTATGTATACACACTCACTAATATAATCAGTATTCAAAAACTAATCACTATTCAAACAGCCACACAATAAATTTGAATCCCTTAAAAAAAATACATTTTTATTTTTTTTGATCTTAATGATCTTCGAGGTCTAACTTGAATTAGCTGTTAAACACTTATTTTATATATATATATATATATATATATATATATTTAACAACTTCATTAAATTTTAATTTATTATATAACCTAATCAGTTTCTTATATATTTTTATTTTAAATTTTAATATATTAAAATATTCAGTTAGAAGGAAAAAAAAAGGATTTATACATGTGTGTTAAATTATGAATAGATAAAATTTCTAAATCATTATAATATAAATATGTATTTTATTTATTTTCTAATTACTTTCCCACATTTTTTTAAAACTTATTTATTCTCCCAATATAATAGAAATAGTGAAGCCTCTGCCTAAAACATGGGCCTAATAAATATTAAACACACAATTATTTTATTTTGCTATAATCCTTGTAACTAATTCTTTTAAATTGGTAAAGGTTTTTGTCAGGACCATTTTTTTTTAAATTAGTAAATGTATGTAATGCGTTCCGAAAATAAAGGCTTTTATTATTATTATATTGAAGTCATCTAAAATATTTACATTTGTATTTTTAAGGAATTTACACATTTTTTTCACGGTTCTGATAAATATTTCCTCATGGTTTTACATGAATATCCCAAGCTTGTTAACTTGTTGCTTTATTTTCTTGTTAGCTTCTTTCTTTTACTCTCATTAACTTGTTTACTAGATTTCTCGTTGGTTTGGTATCTTCTTGACATTTTACTACGTTTTTATTAGCTTGCTTTCTTGTTTGTTTGTTTGTGTGTGGGTCCAGTACAAAATCTTACAATCGATTTTTAACTAACTTCCCGAGTGGCTAGACATTTGAAACTTTTAGAATAACTCAGAACACGATGACAATGCATTATTTTAATACTTTTAGCCATCTTTCAGCAGAATTTAATTCGTTTTCAGCAACTTTTGCTGAATATGGAAAGTTAATTCGAAAGAAATCGGCAAGTTACTTTATTTGTTTTTACATGACCCATATTTACGATCTTCATTTTGATAGGTTTCAAATTTATGATTTTTTATTTTAATACCTAGTATGGCTGATAAAATTGTTAAAATGTTCAAGAATGATTATGTCAGGCCTTTTTGTTATGCAAATACTAATTGTATTTTTAAGAGATAAACATTTAATGACAGCGAAACAGGAAAAGTAAACAAAGAAATAAATTAATTGACTTGTGACAACCAGGTTTGTTTACACATGTGTCCAAGGTATCGGTTTAATTTTTCTGCATCTGTACTTCTTTACTTGTACATATTTTTATCCCTTTCCGTCCCCTACACGGGTGCATATCGATGGCACGGTTTAGATTCGGTGTTGGCGAGATCCGTTGTACAAAGATTTGTCCTTTTATAGGTATAAGCCGTCTATAGTTTGTTGTCATTTATATTAAGTAAATAAATTCGGCACTGTTTTTTTTCACTAACATTATTGTATATAACATTAACAACTATTATCTATGATGATATTATCAAAAACACTACATATGATTCAACAGAAAATTAAAAAATGTAGCATATAAAAAGTTCTATTTATCTTAGTATTATTTAATCGTTAGCATACTACGTTACTTACTATTATATACGTTATTATAATACGTTTTTATTAGCTTGCTTTCTTGTTTGTTTGTTGTTGTGTCCGGTACAAATCTTGCAATCGATTTTTAACTAACTTCCTGACTAAGTAGAAAGCTGAAACTTGCACGGCACAGATTATGTATTTCCGATGACAATACAATAATCAGTAATTAGATTTACCAAATTATTACTTTTAGTCTATAAATCACTAAATTTCTTAAATATTTAGGTGGTCAAATGCAAGATAATTTGTAAACCAACACGACTAGTGTCAGCTAAGGAAATCCACAAGGAAAATTTAATAACGTAGTATATAAAAAGTTATTTTTATCTTGTATTTTTTAATCGTTAGCTTCTTTAGTTGTTAACTTATTAGTTAATTTAATCGTTAGCTTGTTGAGTTGTTAGCTTGTTAACTTATTAGTTATTTTAATCGTAAGCTTTTTTAGGGTCCGTAGGCAAAACCAAGGACCCTTATATTTTCCTGCGTGTGTCTGTCCGTCCATCCGGTCGCCTGCTCTCACGTCTACACCTTTCGTCCGATCACTCTGAAATTTGGCATGTATGTGTCTTGTACCTACCCACATATTTTAAAAATATAGCGACTTAATAAAAATATTTGGGTAAAAAAACTTAAGGGCTAAAATTGTTTTATTTTTTTTCGACAGCGTGAGGGATATCATATGAAAGGGTACGTCGAGCTGATTACAAAAATATACAATTCTTTGGTTATAACTTTGATTGGGCGAGCGTAGGCAAGTTTGAAGTGGGTGTGAAACGTGTCTCCCCTTCTATCTCGCTTATGTGAACTGCAAAAAATCTGAAAAAATTCCTGAACATTCTTCGACCAAAAGTAAAAATACCACTTTTTGGAAATTTTGAAACAAATATTATTTTATTTTTTATTGACAAAATACGTTTTTTTATAAGTATGGTCTTTTCGGTGTATTTATATGGTTTTAGTCCGGTTCAGTGGCAAAAAAATTCTTTATCAGAAGTTTGTTTATGTGTTTTGAGAATATCAGACCCATAGGATAGTTCAAAGTAAGCATTTTAGCATTTTAAAAAACACCATCAATTGGGTACTACTTAAACTATACGCAGGGCAGGGTTGCCTACGGACCCTCGCTGTGTGCTGACTAGCACACACTTAACCTGTTTATTACTTATTTGCTTGTTGGTGTTGGTTTATTTTCTTGTTAGCTTGTTGGTTTATTTTCTTGCTAGCTTTTTTATTTTCGTCTCATCAATTTGTTTACTAGATTTACGTTGGTTTGGTATCTTGATAACTTTTTTACTCGTTAGCTTGTTTAATTTTTAGTTAATTTACCCATTAGCTTATGTTAAAGGGCTTGTTTGCTTACTCTTAGCTAGTTTACTTCGTTAGTTGTTTTCTTGTTGGCATTGGCATGTTTAGTTGCTAGCTTGTTAACTTTTTAGTTTACCTATTAGCTTGTTTTGTTATTTTATTTATGAAATCACATAAAACAATTCTAAGCAGGGCTCCACGATGATTGCTTAGTGAGCATCGCGACAGTTATGCTCCAATAACAACGTACCTTTAAGGTCATTTTAAACATTAGTTGATAATTATATTTTCTGTTACTAAATTCTGTATAGGTTTAAAAATCAATACTACTTTTTTTGTATCAAATATTTGAATCATGAAAAGAATGGAAATAAGAAAACAAAAAGAATAAATTAGTAAAAATACAGAAATAATCTGGTTATATCATTTAAAACGACTAATAAATTTTAAAATATTTCCAACGAATGATTTAAAGATATTAGGAAGAAAAAAATAATAAATACACTAATAAAATATGAATTAAGATGTTAAAAAATGTGATATAACCTGTTAACAAAGTGAAACAAACTTTTTTTTTAATAAAAAAAAGAAACATTAATTCTTTGTCGCTTTCTGACGTTTAATAATTCTCTTCGGTCTATAGAAGCGCCAAAAAATAATAATTTATTACAGATATCATAAGGATAAATATTATAAGCATAAATTAATTATTGTTATTTTATCGCTGTTGTTTTTCATTCTCAAGAATTTTTATTTACGTGACGTAGTTAACATGATATTTTGTGGTTGAAACAAAAAATAATCAACATAACCAGTTAAACCTTGTTAATGCTGTTGAATTTCAAACAATTCTACTTGATTGTATTCCTGTTTTTGGTGTTTATAAATTATTAAACTAAATAAAAATATATTGTGAATGTAAACACCTATATTATAAGTAAAAGGATGTATTGGTTTAAATGAACACACACACATAGACACACACACACACACGCACACACACACACACACACACACACATATATATATATATATATATATATATATATATATATATATATATATATATATATATATATATATATATATATATATATAATATATACTTTAATTAAGATATTAAAAAATCCACTAATTTTATATGTTTAACAGAATTTAATTTGCATAATATATATGAAACAACTGTTGGAATATCTTAATTTTTCTTCAAACATAGTTTTTCTTTGTTATCTAAGTTATTAAATTATTGTTTAATATATGGGCTTTTTAGAGAGGAGGTGTTTTAACCTTGGAAATTTAGCAAAAGTCAAATATCTCTGATTACACTAATATCATGAGAGGGTTTCTAAAATACATAGATTTACCAGGCTCCGCTCTTTAGAAGTAGTGTCATAGGAAAAAATCAAAGGCACCTTCTTTATCTAGGCACCTTAAGGCAACCTATCTTACTAGCAGGGTGAAATGAATCCGGGTTAATTCCTTGTTAGTAATGTATATTGTAGCTCAATGATTTATTATAATTAATAGAAATTGAACCTCTGGACAAAAGTTATTCGTTGTTTGATTTATTTTTGGCTCAATAATGTGTTGTTAGTATTTTCTAGTGATCCGGGAAATAGCAACTTATTGGGTGCCTAGTCATTACTAGTACATACTTCATTATATTATATGTTAGGTTGGAATGTTGGAACATTCAACAAATAACGTATAAACTTAATGGACCTATCTTGCTTAGTTTCAACAAATAATTTATAACTTAATGGACCTATCTTGCTTAGTTTCAACAAATAATTTATAACTTAATGGACCTATCTTGCTTAGTTTCAACAAATAATTTATAACTTAATGGACCTATCTTGCTTAGTTTCAACAAATAATTTATAACTTAATGGACCTATCTTGCTTAGTTTCAACAAATAATTTATAACTTAATGGACCTATCTTGCTTAGTTTCAACAAATAACGTATAACTTAATGGACCTATCTTGCTTAGTTTTCCGATCGTCTGTCTGTGCGTTTCTCATGAAAACACGAATAACTCAACAGTTTGGAGTATTGAGTTGAATTATTTTTTCTTTACTTTTTACCTACGTTTTTATTAGCTTGCTTTCTTGTTTGTTTGTTTGTTTGTCCGGTACAAATCTGGCAATCGATTTCTAACTAACTTCCCGAATAGTTAGACATTTAAAACTTTTAGCATAGCTCAGAACACGATGACAATGCATTATTTTAATACTTTTAGCCATCTTTCAGCAGAATTTAATTGGTTTTCTGCAAATTTTGCTGAATGGAAAGTAAGTTCTGAAAAAATCCGCAAGTTATTTTATTTGTTTTGCCATGTCCCATATTTACGCAATATTCATTTTGACGGGTTTCAAATTTGTGATTTTTATAAATAAGAGATAAAAATTGAATGACAGCAAAACAGGAAATGTATCGATTATATTATTTATATTATTTCAATATATCGATGGCACGGTTTAGATTTGGTGTTGGGGAGATCCGCTGTACGAAGATTTGTCCTTTTATAGGTTTAAGATCAGCTTTCTAGATGGTTGTCATTTATGTGAAGTAAATAAATTTGGAACTATTTTTTTTTTTACTAACATTATATACATATTATATAACAATTACAATTATATTATCAACATTACATACGATTCAACAGAAAATTTAAAAACGTAGTATATAAAAATTTCTTTTTATCTTGAAATTATTAATTAATAAACTTAAGATTTTCTATCATTAGTGTAAAAATAATCTTTATCATAAAGTCCAATAAATCTTCCTATTAATTGTTTTATCTTAATTTGTAATATCCTTTGG
This sequence comes from Gerris lacustris, assembly GCA_951217055.1. Lineage (NCBI taxonomy): Eukaryota > Metazoa > Arthropoda > Insecta > Hemiptera > Gerridae > Gerris > Gerris lacustris. Next base: position 34,436,726 of record OX578284.1, read on the forward strand.
AAAACATAAACTACTTTAAATAAGAAATATAGAATAATGGATCACGATACAATGCGACGGTGTGTGTGTGTGTAATAACTAATATTGTAGGTCTCTATTTCTGAATAAACTCATTCAACTTTAAAGAAATGGTGGCACAATCGAATACTAAGTAAATAATTTTTATGAGAGTACAGTAACATAGACAGGGCTGCAATAAAAATTAAAATGTTTTAGTTGTCTTCAATATTTTTTCGTCAATATTATTGTTTCATTACATCCTCCAACGATCAGTACTTTGAATATATTCAAAACTACTTCAACAATATTGACCACGTTTGTGAAGAGTAAGGGATATACTCTTTTATTTTTATTTCTTATACCCTCAACAGATTATATTTCTTTGTTTTAATTACTCTTGGACAAAGAGGCAACTTAAAAATCCCCGATCAAAATTGGACGTCAACAAAAAATCTTCAACCTTCTTCTTGTGCCTAAGTTTTTGTTACACATTATATTGAAATCTAACTTATTTTTTTTTATTCCAATCAAAATAAATATTTATTTTAATTTGTTGGTCTTCAAATAGATATAATAAATGTTTAAATTAATTTACTTAATTTTAATTTTTTTCTAAATATAAAATTAAGCTCGTTGTCACGGGCCTAAGGGCTCGTATAATGTAAACGGTTACTATTATGGGTTGATATATGTGAAATATTACCAGAAAATGAAGCAGGCTTTTTAGGATAGGGTGAAGCTTTATACACGTTATAACTCCAAGGTGAATTATCAGTCTGTGATTTATAAGCCTTTATAAGTCTATAGAGGGGAAGCTGTATACATACATTATAAGTCTACACTTGCGTTTAACAAACAGGAAAGATATTCACAGGGTTTATAGATTTTAGGCGGGCCTTTGATTCTCGTGCATTGTTGTGGAAGAAATATTTTAAAACGGGTGTAAGCCCAAAGTTAATAAGGATTCTAAAAAGCCTATATAACAATGCCTCATTTGAGCTCAAGGTAAATAAAGATTTTACCAAGTCTTATTCCATCACCGAAGGATTCCTTCAGGGAAAAAAATGAAGTCCCCTTTTGTTTGTCCTGTTTGTTTCGGATATCGAGGACTTGTTTCGATGGAGGGAGTCACAGTGTCTCTCTGTGAACTCAGTGACGGATATAATCCTACTAATGTTTGCAGGTGATATGGTCCTGTCGACCTATTCTCCATCTACGAATCGTTTGTTAAGAACTTTGGCCGAATATTTCCAGATAAACAAAGCGGAAGTTAACACGAGCAAAGCAAAGATCCATATTTTAAAAAAAGAAAAATCTGCCTCAATAAAACCGACATATTACTGTCAAAATAAGAGGTAGAGATACTTAAAATTAGGTGTTTCATTTAATCGCTTGGCCTACATGATAAAAGGAGACATAGCCACTGATTCCCAGCATAAGCCCCGCACGGAGCGTGGGGTAAAGCATAATACTTCCTATGTGCGTTCAATAATAACTTAATCAAATTAGATATTATAGAATTAAAATTTAGTATCACTACGTATGTATATGAGAAACTTCTGTTCGAGTTTGTGGGACAAATTATTTTTATTTGTAAATCATTCTATAATTCAGTAAATGTCGTTGGTTTTCGAAGACCTATGTGACAGAAACAGTTCCGAAATACTCAATGGCTCTTATGTTAAAATGTTTTTTATTTAAACATGAAATTTGGAGTTGTAAATCATAAGGTACAAAAATATAAGATAATATGTTAATTTGACCTCACGTATTCAAAAGTTAACATTTAAATAAAATTCCGCAAAATCATTATTTGTGTAGTCACTGAATATTAAACAGGAGTCTTCTTTTCTGTTTTTATGAGTTATTTTAAGGATGTTTAGGGATTTATTTTTAAACATATGGAATATATGCATTAGCTAGGGTGTTAGAATGATTTATGCTCGGTCCCTTAAATTCTTGATTAGATACATGAATTCTTTTCACATGCTCACTGTTTTGCATTCATGTCGTGATTTCTTTATTTTGTTTTTTTAAATCTAGTTGGTTTTGTTTCTAGCTCATATCAAGAAAATAAAATAAAGTATAAACGTTAAAAAGATAGAAGAAACAAACCTTTCTAACACTACTCGCACTGAACTTATCTTATACTTTAGCCTGTGGTTTTCATTATGATTAGTCCCCATTCTGCTGTGGTGTATTTTTATTTGGTGGACCCAATTCTCCTGTATCCTTTCCTGTTCTTTCATTAGGTAGTCCCCATTCTTCTTCATCCTTTTCTGTATTTTTATTCTAGTAGTCCCCTTTCTACTGTATCCTTTCCCATGCTTTTATTGTGGTAGTCCCCATTCTGCAGTATTGTTTCCTGTAGGTTTATTTATGTAGTCCACATTCATTATCTTTATGCACCTTATCTAGAAAACTAGATTTTTCCGAAAAAGCAATTGGCGAGATAAAATTGCTTTATAAATATACTATAATTTAAAAATATATATAATCAAAATTAATATTTTTAAATCAAATTGCAACATCTGTTTCAACTTCTACACTGTCTCTTTCTCTTACGCATTTTCGGCACAGAAAATAGCCACTAGTCGTCACCTTAATTGTCTTAAAAGCTGGCTTTGTACGATAAACTTCTTACTGCGTTCGTCGATTCTAGTAGATGTAATACAATACAATATATATATATATATATATATATATATATATATATATATATATATATATATTATAGAATGGAATTGAGAAAAATTGAATGTATATAATATGGTAATAAAATAGTAATTTCTACATTCATCCATTTATAACATCAAATTATTAATATATTCCAATGAATTTATCTTTGTCTACGTACACGAACATCTTTCTAAACCGACTATTATTTATAAATTGCCTTTATTTCTGAATCAACTATCTTAAACAAACTATCAAACATAAATGGAAAAAAGTTGGATTAATAATTAACACTTGTTGTATGTTAGTTATTAACACTTGTCTATAATATAACTAACAGACAACAGAAACAGTTGTAATTAATTAATAATCGTAAAAACCCATTAATGAGTCTAAATTAAGACGGACAGATGTTAACATTATGAAAACAACTTTTTTTTATTTAAAAATAGAATATAGCAGCACTTGAATTGAACAGCTGTTAATTTTCAATTAAACACTTTGTATATTTACAGACATATATGACAAATATTTCATTCATTTTTTTCTTTAACTCAGTTTAGAAATGTTTGTTTGATTCAGTCTTAAGCATCAAATCAGAGTTCTTTCATTCAGTTAAGGCCTTGGTTTTTAGTGTGGTAATTGACCTTAACTTCATTTAAATTGAAGATTATTTAAACAGCGTGTAGTCCATGAGATAATTGTCGTTGACCGACTGGCGAGGAAATAATTCTTTTTGAATCAGTTACTTCTACCATGACCAAGATGTGATGGTACTTTGGAAAAATTTGTAAACTTAGCTTTATACTTATAATCAGGACTTCTGACTATTGTAATACAGTCCGAAGTTATTACAGTCTGATGCTACATTTTTTATTTTCTAAGTAACATTTCTCCATGACACTTAATCTAAATTTACATATAAACAACAGCACTAGCTCACTCCTCAGATTGCTATGAATTCTTGATCAAGGTTTAGTAGTTTTAAATCATTGTACTAGTGCTAGGGAGTATTGGAGATGTGAAGTATTTAAGATTTCGTTCTATCTATCGCCTATTTATAGTCGGCGTCTCTGCCGATTACGACGCAACTTCGCATACGTGTTCAGAAAAATCATATCCCAAGGCAAAGCAGAGAAATGAATTTTAGCTGTAAATTTGGAATAGAAATTCGAAAAAATTTGGTAAACTCAAATATTTTCAATTTTCGAGCGGGGTATTAAATGAAAGCTCCTGATGAGAAGTAGGTCACAAATATATATATATATGTATATTCTTTTTTAATTTGCATTCTTTATTGGTTTAATAAGTTAAAATATACCCCAAAAAAATTATCTCCTCCAACCACCCTATAGTGGCTAGTCCCAAAATGTTGAAACAATTCATGCAAATACCATATTATGGGGCGATGAATATTTCGCGAAAAAATTTAATTTACCTTGTTATCATTATCGATAAAAAAAATTGTGACCCCCGGGGGATCGAACCAGAATAGAATGGTTTTTTTTATTTTTTGTTTGTTTTTTGGGGCCTTCCGCCTAAATTTGTATTTATTTTTCATATAGAGCAGGATGGAGAGATAGAAAAATGTTATTTAATATTATAATAACGTATATGCTTAATAATCTACCAAACCATACAAAGTACTTGGATGCAAGTACTTCCCTGTGATTTTTACAGTAAATTTTCATATATTTTTTTTAATTATCGTGATTACATTTAATTAATAATTATTACTATCAAACATTTGATAATTATAATTCAATTTAATCACGATGACGAACAAATTAATGAATGGAACACTGGACCTAGTTGTACTTTATTTTAAAGTTTTAGTACAAGTTGTATCGGATAGATTTTATTCCCTTTTATTAACAGGTGTGTCCAATATTAATTGAAATTAGTTCTGTTATACAGAAAGTAATTTTTTAATAAATCTATCCGGATACATCTCATAGATAAACTTTCTCATACACGAGTACAAAACGACTTCACTCATGATAGCTGAGATTCGTATTTAAAATGGACCAATTTACATTTTTTTGATAAAAACTGTCGTACCTAAACGTTTAAGATTATTTGTTTTTGCATTTTTTTGTAGGTTAGCTCCCAAATTTATATCTAAAATTCATATGTAGACTTTGCCGCGGGGTAGGATTGTTCAGAAGACGTATGCCAAAATTTCATTGAAGATACTGGCTCAGTTTTCACGTGCGCTACAGAGACATTTGTCAAAAACCACTTACTTATTTTTTGAGAGCAAATAAGACCTCAAAACGAGTAAATCCTTCAAAATCACAATAATGTCAATTTATACGACCCATATACTCGTATGCGAAAGTAAAAGACAAATCAGCAACTTGTTTGATTTGTGATTGACGAGCGAGGCGATGAGCAGCGGTCGAGTTGACTGACAAAATTTTGTTTGTTGTATGAGGAGACTAGCAAGGTAGAGAAAGTGAGCTATTTTATTCTTGAGCACTGCTTCTCTCTACTGTGTAGGGGAGAATGAGGTAGATACAGTGAGCAGACCAGACTACCTCCTATCTACTCCTATATCCCTGTTAGTATTTTCTCATGTTTTACTTGAATCGGCTATGTCCCAACCGCGCGACAATCATTTGAGGCCCAGAGGTGCGGATTCCGAATATACTTTCTATGGAAACAAACCCTATTTCCTCTAAAGACAAAAATGATTTACAAATAATTACCGGTGCCGCGCTCCTGTCTCCTCCACGGCCACACTCTGCTTTCTCAAGCCGTTATCGACACTACACGTGCCTGTTTTCAGAATCTCTGTCTGAATCGGATGCAGCCTTGTACTTGAACTGCCTGTGCCTGTCTTCCCCGATTTACCTGGCCGCCTAGTTGCTAGCCTAAGATATACGTAGTTGTAACTCAGAGATCTCGTATAACATTTGGCGTTTCAGCAATATTTTACAACATTTTCTTTTTTACAACAAATGCTCTTTTAACAAAGTGTACTATCCTCTCCAATTATTGTGGCACACTTCCTCGTGTCCAATTTCGTATACATTTATGGTTTTATGCTTTTACAACTTATTATTGTCGAATTTATTTAATTTTCCCCCTGTTTTCTGTGATTTTTTTTTTTTTTTTACATAAATAAAAGTATCATAGCAACATTTAATGAGCGCAGATGGTTTAAAGTAATCTGGGGCTTTTTGCGGGCTACTTTCGACAAACCATCCAAATTTCATAAAATTCAGATGTTTACTTTCGAAGATACATGTAAAATAATGTTTGGGCTCATTTGAAAGAGAAACAAATGCGTAGAAGGTTGAACTTATGTGAAACCAACTATCAGACTAGGAGTTTAAAGATGTGGTAGTTCACAAAAGTTAAGCGATAATCAGACCGACAGAAAGGGGGTTAATTTATTCGATAAAAACAATATGAATATGGGGGAAATCAATTTAAAAAAAATGAATGTTTAAAAATTAATATTGTTCTATTAAAGAAATAAATAAGATTTCTCCAATAAAAAGCTTTGTTTTTTTCGAAAAAAGCAAGACAATAACTTTTAATGCACTCAACGAGGCCTTTAAATCGATAACTCATTTTTGAGAATTAGACAAATTTTACTTAAATCTTTTTAATAAAAAAGCGGGGAGGGGGGGAGGTTGAAATTCGATTTTCGTCATTTTAATGCGAAATGAAAATTTAGAAGAGACCCTTAAAAGAAATTATAATGAATACTTTTTTCTTGAATAATAGTTTTCCTGTAGTATGATTTTAGAAAATTGTACTTTTTTTGGTGCAGGGTAAATTTTTAACAAAAAGTAATACTAATGTTCATTTATGAACAAGCAGGAGATTTTATTATTTTATTTGACGTTACACATGGATCACGTGTAGTGTGGATTTATATAGTTATTCTTCGTCCTGTTTCATTCATCACGTTTATTTGGCAACCCGATCCGAGGACACTGTATAATATATTGCAATCTTCCTCTAAAGCAGAATTTATGTTTACTATATAAAAAAATAATTATACCTATTCATATATAATTTACGCATTTATATTACAGATAAAGTATTTAAGGTGGCGCAAAATATTATTTATTTATTTTTTTAATGAAAAATATGTTTTGGTTGTGGTCTACCTTCTACGATCGTCTAGAGAGAGTAGACCATAAAACTAATATTAATAATCATCCTTGACGTAGCAGCCTATGCTAGGCTCAGCCCTGTCAAAGGGAATTCACCTATAATTTGAATGTATATCGCAGGGTTGACATCTCGCTCTAAGAGCTGTATCAATCGTATACGTATAATTAATATAATTGACGTTCGCAACCGGATAGACGCCACTTTATTTTACTTGATACATATTTGCATCACCATGCTACAGTCATTAGAGACATAAAACTGCTAAAAAGATTAAAGCCTCTATTAGCTCTAAATTTTGGAGCGCCTAATTGAAAATAATCTTTAAAAAAAACCTACCTTCTGTAGAAAACTTTCTCATTTACATAGTTATTTCATTCTGTATCTTCCATCTGTTAGCTATAACGAGGTTTTTGGTGATTAAATTTAATTATCATTTATTAATAATGCAACACGAACTACATCTTTTTACTAAATCCCAGCATGAATTTCATTAGTTCGTAAGAAAAAGCCCTCGGAAGAATCGAAATCACCTTATAGGAAATTCAGGAAACTCTAGACAATCAGATAGGTATTGAAATATTTTAACTTTAACTCCGTGATCTGAATTATAAAACTAAGTTTCTAAAACTGCTTATAGATAACCACCACAGCCAGCATTGCTACTAAAAATAGAACTATACTAACTTAATTTTCTTTTTATAACAGATTCGGCTATTACTTGGAGGAAATTTACTATTTTAATATGTAGCTCTTGAAGTTTCCTTGATCTTGCGATGTCGATACTTAATAACTAATCAATTTATTATCTTTTTTTTTATTATTTGATTAACGTTAGTGATAATTTTATTCAAAAATAGTTTTACAATAAATACATAATTATTTTAACTTAATTAATAGCCGCAAACGCAAAAGCTATTTTATTGCAAAATTTATCATAAAAATAAGTTCTCCTCGGCGGGTAATATGAACTCGGTTTCTCTCCATCCGCATTAAAAGTTTTTTTTTCTCAGGAACTAGATTTTCCCAGGAAAACGGCTTATATCATTAGATTCGTATTTAAATGGACTGTGGAATTTTTTAATCAAAATCTTCGGAACAGTTTTCGAGAATTTTTGAGTCGTTGCTCCCCCAATTTTGGAGCTAAAATTTATTTCTCGTTTTTTCCTCGGGGTATGATTTTTGTGAATATGTATGCCTAATTTCGACAAAATTGGCCCGTAGTTTTGTTCAGATAGAAGACAAACAGACGACTGACAAACATTTAAAAAAAAAAAAAGTTTTTGTACTCAGTAGACCTTGTAATCAAAACTTGTAATGTGTATCCATCAAAATCTTAAAATCGAATTTTCACGCCATCTAACACTTTAACTGTATACTGTATATTAGAAAGTTAAAAAATGGGCGCGGATGGTTGAAACGTATATGGAACCAACAATGGGCTAATTAGGACACACCACAAAAATGACATTAAAATCGGACTACTAGTAAATTGGGAATTGTTCCTTGTAGCATTCAGTCTATTAAGGAATTAAAAATCTCGCTTTAGCAATAATTCGACCCCTCCTTGGATCATTCTCAAGCTGATTGACTAGTTATCTTACATTATACTGGTTATATTTTTGAAATATTTTATTTGAATCTTTTCCATTATCGTAATTTCTTCTGAAGTCAGGTAATGGTCATTCCACTTGTGATATATTCGTACTTTTTAATATATTTAACTTGCTAAAAATATATTTTAAACATTTATTTTTTCCTCCCTTCTGTTATCATTACAACAATTCATTATAATCAAAGTTCGATCGGACTAGTAGTTTTAAGAAATGTTTATCCACTAAATTTACGACAGACAGACACCACGAGTAATGTGGTTTATGCACGACGGTGCACTAGCAAAGTTTAGTTTGATTGCTCGTGACGTTTTGAACGCAACAAATGAAAATCGCTGGATTGGCCTGCCTGATCGGCAGCCTTAAATATACCTTCGAATTTTTTCCTCTGGTGCCATTTCAAGTCATTAGTGTAAACTGATGCAGTAGAAAATGTATAGGATTTGAGATATCTGATAATTGAATCGTGCAATAAAATAAGAAACACACCTGGCATTTTAATGAGATTGGATGCATGCATCATAGCGGGAGGGGGGGGGGGGGGGGTAGTAATTTTCATCAGTATTTTTAATTAAGAATTTTGCAAGTAATAATCATTATTTTTTTTTGTTTTATTAAATTTATCCCTGTATCTTCGAAATGAAACGATTTTTGAAAAATCGTCTAAGGTATAATTATTCTTAAAATATTCCAAGGAATAACCCCCATGTTTAGCATACGCCCTGCATATTCAAACTTTGATCATAGCGAATCTGTAAAGTGATACCAGCGGTGTTTGTTGTGGCCAAATACCGGACTATGCCGAGGAAGATTCATTTCGTGGTTTTCATTAAGAAAGATAACAGAGCTAAATTATTTTCAGTTATTTAGTTTTTCTTAAACTTTATTTGTTTAAAATTTAAAACACTTATAACGTGACTTGGAAAATTTATTTTATTAGGATTTATTAAATAAATAATTCCATTGACACCTTATATGAAATACAGTGTGGCCAGTGGAATAAAATAAGTTGGATTGAGCAGCACGAATATGACCAGAATAAAGTTAATACCAACACAGCCTTATTTAATCACTCTTTGGACACAAATAACAATTTTTTTTTTGAAGAGATTAACATCATAGGGAGAGAGACTAAAACAAGTAAAAGGAAAATGATGGAAGCGCTTAATATCGCTATCAAATCGGATAAAACGTTCAATATTAAAACAGATGCCCGTTTTCCTTAACAAATTATACAGTGATATCATACAATCATTCGAATCGAAATTCCCGCCGCGGACAACAGCTCCTCATCAATGGATCCTTGATTGCAATATGTTATTATTGATAACAACAAATCTTTTCTTTCCTCTATATATTTAATTAAAATCTTATTACCTTTTTACTTTCTCATATAAAGGGAAAGTATTGTGATGGCGCAAAAATTCGATTTTGAGATTTTTATTGATTTACACGTTTTGAGATCCCCTGAGTACAAAAAAATGGTTTTTAAAAAATGTCTGTATGTCGTCTGTGCATGCGCGAAGTGTTAAAATGTAAGGTATATCAAAGATCATCCTGGCTTTGTATTATGTTTTTCTTTTATTGTAGTTGACAGTAAATAAATGTAAAATTTTAAGCTTGAGAATGGCCGGCTAAACGTTGCCGATCTAAAAAAACTGGTTTAGTTTTTATTTTAAATACCCCGAAGGGTCGACAGCTCTAAATAAAATGGTTCTTCTTTAGATTGTTACTCCCCTATGATTTTTTAGAATGTAAATGATTTTGACTAAATAACTATTAAGACAAAGGGATGTTTAGTCCAATGTACCTACTTTGGGACAATGGAATATCACACTTCTGTTTTTATAAGGGGAGTAACAGTCTACAGAAGAACATTTCCTGCATCTTCTTTTGATTGTTACTCCTCTCTGTTTTATTTATAAGGGGAATAACAATATAAAGAAGTGCTAATAAAGTTTAATCAAGGTTACCCTACAGCCATTTTACTTGTAAATAATCTTCTTTAATCACTAACTAGTTCAATCTCTAACCATTTACCATTTACTATTTAGTTTATCATTTCAGTCACTTTTTAGTCTATCCGTTCAATCACTTAACCAGTCACTATTTAGTCTATCCGTTCAATCACTTAACCAGTCACTATTTAGTCTATCCGTTCAATCACTTAACCAGTTACTATTTTGTTTATCATTTCAGTCATAATCAATTACTATTTAGTTTATCAGTTCAATTACTATTTAGGTGATCATTCCAGGCACTATCCAATTTAGTTTTAGTCGAGTATCTCCGTGTATAGAGGTCCTAAAGAGATATAAAATGAGATTCTTTTTTTAAAAAGAGAAGTGAAAAGAAAATGAAGTAAAGATTATATTGATCTATTAAGTAGGAATAGTTTACACTGATAGCTTAGGTCGGTTTTTCTTGTCCAATTTTTAAAATGAAAAAAGAAAAGGAAAAAATAGAATGTCTGCTTGTAATACTTAGTAGATTCTCTCGGACATTGCTCTAACCCGCTGCCTCAACCACTTCCCCTTCATAGAATTGTAAATTAAACTTGAGAATCTTTCTTCTTCCGTTTCTCCTGCAAATTATGTATCTTCTGCCAGCTTCAAGGGGTCTGCCAGAATTGCCACACCCCCTCACCCCCTTCCCCCCGTAACGGCTTCTATGGTAAATTCAGCTTTCCCTTATCCTTATTTTTTGTATAAGAAGTGGAAAATCTATGAGACCAAAAATAGTTTTTTTCTTATCTTTCCTTTCTTGTAGAGAAATAGTTTTCTACAAAGAATTTCTAATAGGGGATAAAAATAATCAGTGAGACCTACTCGGACGTTCGCTTTCCCATAGATATATAGTAATGCTAAATTTAAATCCAAATGATATCGTATTTGGTTAATTTATAATACAATTTTATACAATGATCAACAGGTTGTTCGTTTAAACTTGGTTTTATATTTTAAGCGCGCACATATTTTTAAAAATCTCGATTTTTGGCTCATGTACCTTAAACGTGTAAATTCATCCAATTTCATCTTAATTGGTTCAGTAGTTTAGTTGTTAGTTGTTAAATGAAACTTTTAAAGAATTATTTTTTTGGACTACCAAGGAGCAATAGAAGTATTACAAGATTCTATTAACCTTAGTTATACTAGGCATCGCGTGGCTCTATCATTGAAGCGAGCGTATAGTAATAAATATGTATTGAATATTGATAAATAGATAACCAAAAATCATGATGAGTTGATAGATAGTGGGTCTGGTAGTAGTACAGCGGCTAGTAGTAAGAGAACCACCCCGCATTCTTACTATTCCTCTAACCACACATCACATTATAAAATGTACCACTTTGCTACAAAAAAACTACTGTATGTATCAAATTGAAATTTTGCATGCCTGTTTCAATTGTACATTAGATGGTGTATATGAAGTTTTATTAAAATCGTTACGTTAGAACGTAAGATATCAGTAAAAAGGTTGTTTTCTCTATTATAAACGTTTAGGTCCGCTTTAATAGTTTTAGCGATCTTTATTAATTCATAGCGGTGTCGCTGTTGGTGTTACTAAAAAATGTTATTTGAAAAAAATGTCCGTCTCACCGAATAGATGATGATAGCATCTTTTTCCGTTCTGAAATTCCAATTTAATTTTTGAACCTATCGTTTACGCGAGCGTTGCGCGCGAACTCTTGGACGGATCACGCTGTCCAACGAACTTAGCCTGAGTATTAGTAAGAGGAACATGTATGCCAAATGTCAACTAAATCGGCCTACTTTTACTCAAGTTATCGTCGGACACGTATACGTTACACACAGACAGACAGACAGACAGACAGACAGACAAGATGCATATTTCGTTTAATGTAATAAGCTCGCTTACGCTCGCTTCAATAAATCGTACGTTTAAATGAACGATTTAGCCGATCTCGTAGTTAATGTGAAAAGGAAGAAAGAGAAGAATAAGTAAATGTTTTAAAACTAGGCATCGCGTGGCTCTATCATTGAAGCGAGCGTATGGTAATAAATATGTATTGAATATTGAAAAAAAAGATAATCATGAATCATGATGAGTTGATAGATAGTGGGTCTGGTAGTAGTACAGCGGCTAGTAGTAAGGGAACCACCCCGTATTCTTACTATTCCTCTAACCACACATCTCTTTTTCAATTATTATAAATTGTATTTCTCTGCTACAAAAAAACTACTGCATGTATCAAATTGAAATTTTGCATGCTTGTTTCAATTGTGCATTAGATGGTGTATATGAAGTTTTATTAAAATCGTTACGTTAGAACATAAGATATCGGTAAAAAGGTTGTTTTCTCTATTATAAACGTTTAGGTCCGCTTTAATAGTTTTAGCGATCTTTATTAATTCATAGCGGTGTCGCTGTTGGTTTTACTAAAAAATGTTATTTGAAAAAAATGTTCGTCTCATCGAATAGATGATGATAGAATCTTTTCCCGTCCTGAAATTCCAATTTAATTTTTGAACCTCTCGTTTACGCGAGCATTGCGCGCGAACTCTTGGGCGGATCACGCTGTCCAACGAACTTAGCCTGAGTATTAGTAAGAGGAACATGTATACCAAATTTCAACTAAATCGGCCAACTTTTACTCAAGTTATCGTCGGACACGTAAACGTTACACACAGACAGACAGACAGACAGACAGACAAGATGCATATTTCGTTGAATGTAAGAAGCTCGCTTACGCTCGCTTCAATAATTTTAAATACATGTTTGGCAAATAATATGACACGTAACGTCATCATCACACGGTCATACAAATAACTTCTAATCAGATTAATGTCTAAATACGAGTGTTACTAAAAATGTAGGTTCTACTAATGATTGGTAAATTAATGAGGAATTAATTAATTAATTTCCCTACTGAGAATTAAAATTGTGGTTGTTCAGACCTGTTTCGATTCCCATTGGGATCATATTTATTTTTATTTAATATTAAATATGTATGGAACCGTTTGGGGCATATATATTGGACATATCATGTGATTTTTTTCTTTTAACCAGACAAGTAGTTTCACAAATGTTTCCGGACGTCTGAAACGTATTTCGATATTAAAATAATTATGTTATTCATTCTTCAGAATGATCACAACGGTTTAGGTACATACGATAAGTAAAGCTCGGAAGCGAAAGAACGATTCTGTTAACCTTAGTTGTATAAATCGTTCGTTTAAATGAATGATTTAGCCCATCTCATATTATATAAATAGAAGTATGTAATTGAATTGCCTCAACCTGTCTTGGAATCCCGTGTATAATGAGAAAGGAAGTGTCTTACAACCTCGTATAAATCTTATATTTCATTGTTGCAATATGAAATTAAATTCCCGTGATGTGTTCAAGGTATGTTCGTCGTATATGGGGGTACAAAGACAAAGCTATTATAATCATTGTAAATCATTTTACAGTAGACATTTATATGTATTATGTAAATTTACATGTAAACATTTCTGTGAAGAGCAATATAATGAAATGTCATATTATGTTGTTTAGTTGTGTGAGATAGATGTAATTCAAATATGTAGAAGCGCTGGGTTGTAAAGACGGTAATTGATAAATTGAATCCGACTTGAATGGAATAGAGTGACAGGGATGTAGAAGTTGACAGGAGTGAGTCGATATATTTAACTCTTTCTCTCCAATAGAGTTGAAGTGAGGTAGAGCTAGGGCGGTAAATAGTCTACCTCCTGTAAATTCCTACTTTCCTCATACTACAAACGAGAACTTGTCAGTCTTTTGACTCCGGACAACAAACGCCAAATCTGACATTTGAACGAAACAAGCTATGCGGGTTTGGAAACTGTGCATATACGTTTCAATCAATTTATTTCTTAACTGCTCGGTATGTCGGTATCAGTGATATTGTTGCGTAAAACTCATTCAGTTTGAAAACCTATTCAAATACTAAAATATCAGGGTGCAATTCCCACATATAATAAACAATGTAACATGGCAACATATCTAAAGTGTATGTGTGGCCGTCCTTGAAAAACAAATGATCAAATTGTAGAAGATACAAATTAATTATATTTGTTTATATGTTGTCAACTTGAAATATAAATTAACATCTTGTCTTGTGTTGTGTTAAAGATTCAGTATTCATGTATCATAAGATATATAAGTTATATTATTAGAGTCTATAATACACGGACCTCAACACAAATCACATTCAAGGACTATCAATAAAAATATTTTGTCTGGTAACAGGTGAACTTCAATGTTAACTATGCCAGCTGTCCCTTTTATAGGAAGTTTTTTTATTTTTATGATGTCCGCTGGACATTTTTTTTTGATGTCAGCTGGACATTAATAATAATAATAATAATAATATAAATTTATTTAAATAAGCTTTACATAAGAGAAAATAATTACAATAATTACATGATTATTTTATCTAATTTCTTTAAACATTTCTTAGTTTAGCCGCAAAAGCATTCATTACATTACTGGAGTTATTTTAAAAGGCTTATATCGATTAATATAAGCGGTAAGTCGTATCAAAAAACAGATTGCACTAGCGGTAACTGGTTTTAAAAGATCTACAATTTTGGTCCTATGACTTTTTGTCGTACCTCGATCGGTTCCACCTTGAATAGAGCTTTTTGTTTTTAAATTGAAAATTTTGTTTTGATTTTGTGCTCTAATGGCGTCCACAATAATTGTTGACCGATTTAATTTCTGATTAGGGTGCGTTTTAAATCTCACGCACTAATGCTCTTTAAATCTAGTATTCATTGTTATATATTTTGTCCTTTTAGCTGAGAAGAAGTATTTATAAAGAGGAAACAAATTTAAAAGTAAAGAAATATCTTATTTATTTTTTACCAAATAATGATTTTTATTAGCTTATTATAATAAATATATTATTTATTTTAGTCTTATATTATATTTTTGAAAATATGTATAAAGAAAAGATAAACTAGTACATTACACGTCTTGTGCGGAATGTAGCATTTTCCATGCGAGTGTGGAGTTTGCACCCGAGCGACAGCGAGGGTAGTAAAACCACGCAAGCAAAGTAAAATGCAGTTTTCGCACGAGTTGCGTACCGTACTTTATCTACGATTGTTGGATTTTAATAATAAATACATAAAAAATAAATAAACTTCCTGTATGTTAGTTACGTATTTCTCTTTTGATTAAGATGATATTAATTCATTAGTTGTATTTTGTGCCGAATTAATTATTTCGGAAGGCGTATAATTCTCCTAATTTTCTTCATAATCACTTAAATCACTCAATGTTTCTCTAATAACTCGATATAAACAGTTACTTTAATTAAACAAACAGCAAATTAGAATGTAAACAAACTCGCTAATCGTGTGTTAAGGTGAAGAATTCTTCACCTCATTATGAACGCGCATGTGCAATAAATACAGCTACGAAAAGAATCACTTTCTATGCATCTAAACTGAGATATATGTTTATATTCCGTATCACAATCGTAGATAAAAAAAAATTAATAATATAGATTCTTTTATTTACATTAATTCAAAGAGTTAAAGATAAATAAATATGTTTGTTTTCGCATAAACACACACCTCTGAACCTGGATGTAAACAACACCCCTCTCCTTAGACTTTTCTTGACTTTCCTTTTAGTATAGCGCCAACAGTCGAACGGTGAACATATCCTCTAATCTTTTCTTTTTATTGATTACCGACATGTATTAAGGTACAATTTTATTTTAACTATTTATTTAATTGCGTATATTATTATTATTATTATAATAGGATTTTTTTTTATAGGTTCTTAAAAGCTATTTAGTTATTGTTTTAGTTTCTTTAAATTAATTTATAATGTATTAGGTAATTTAGGATAATGTTATCGATAAATTGTGAGTTTTGGATGTTATAATGAAGTCTTGCAATGTGACAAATTATTAATACAACATGGTTTTCATTTGTTTGGTGCGATTTAGCTTAATTTATGTACACAATTATTTCACCTCAATCTTAACTACATACTTATGTTTCAAATAATTTTAAAATGCCTTGATTTATGTTAAATCTTTGTTAGTAATATTTTTTTTTTTATTATTACTTCTCAGGCCCATCAGTGCTATTTTCTGTTATATAACTTATAAAATAAAAAAAGTAATTTATTTCATGACGTGGTCCACATTTAATCCAATGTATTAGAACTTTGATACAGCCTCTGGCTCAGCATGAACCCCGCGCGGGGCGAATACTAATAATAATTAAATATAACTACGACTATTCGAAACAACTTTACCAACTAAATATGTACTCAAGTAATAACAGAAAGTTTTGTATGAGTTGTAGTATCGCATTTTATTTATTTAGTTTTAGTTTTTTTAAATGCTTGGTTGTTTTGAATAAGATTTTGAGGGACCACTTTATAATTATGACTAGATAGGTTAATATAAAGTAACACAACAATATTGCCACCACAATTTTATATTGTAATGAACAAACTTGTTTCATTTATATAATTTTACTACGTTTTTATTAGCTTGCTTTCTTGTTTATTTCTTTGTGTGTCCGGTAAAAATCGTTCAATCGATTTTTAACTAACTTCCTGACTAAGTAGAAAGCTGAAACTTGCCCAGATTATGTATTTCCGATGACAATACAATAATCAGTAATTTGATTTACCAAATTATTACTATTAGTCGATAAATCACTAAATATCTTAAATATTTAGGCGGTCAAATTCAAAATCAATTGTAAACAAACACGACCAATGACAGCTAAGGAAATCCACAAGGAAAATTTAAAACGTGTGTATATCAAAAGTTTTTTTTATCTTGTATTATTCAGTGTTAAGTGTAATCTAGAATTAAAATGTTTAAAAAATACAAGTTAAATTTTACTTTTAACAACATATGGTCCATAACCTATATCAACATTTCCTTTATTATCTCTTTCAACTTTCAACTCAATTACTCCCGTCTCTTAAGCACCATATGCCATTGTTATCAGGAGATGTTATCGTGTCTTTGACATTATTGATAAGGGACATCAACCTGCTTTTAATTGAGATAGGGTTTTCAGTAGATAGTATAGAGAAAACTAATGGATTTTCCTCGTAATAGATAAAAAAATCCAAATTACAAAAGAATAACAGATAAGTTTGACATTTCTTATCACTAAAATCATAACTAACAAATGTTAAAAAGTTCTCAAGAGGAAAGAAAGTGACATAATATGTCTCCATTTCTTTCTCACTTAGAAAGAGAGACAATATCTCAATTAGAGAAAAACACATTTCAAATGTCTCATTAATTAAAAGCTAATGACCTTTGAATGGTACTAAAAGACGGAAATGTGTGACAATTATGAGTTTATTGACGTCAAAAGTTAGAGTGACTAATTGTCTCAGGTCATCTTCAATGTGACACATTATCGGTTATTTGTCTGGTCTATTCCTTTCTTTTCTCTTTAGGCCCCCCCCCCCTCCCTCATTCAACTCCTATGTCAATTATAGTTTTGGATTTATCAGAGTTCATTCATATCTTTTTCTTTCATTCTTTTAGTAAGAAATTGTTTATTTTTGGGTTTTTCCTTTTAAGAGTTCATTTGATGTTTTTAAGAGAGAAGTATTTAATACAATGGAGAGAAAATTGGAATTGAATTTCTGCTTTTTATTATCTATTATCTTTCTCCTTTTTTGTAGATCTTCTTAGCTTTCAAGTGAAGAATGTTAAGAAAGGAAAAATGGGGTATTATGTTTAAAGAGTTTCAATAGCGCTGATCTTTTTATTTATTTACATTTTTTTTTTTTTTTTTGCTATCAATTGGAAATAAAGTATTAATTATATAGATTAGTTGTCTGAAGTTTATGTTAGAAATAATAGTATGATTTAATGTTGGAAATATTTATCACTGACTAACTATTAATATATAAACTAACTAACTATATAGTTCTCATAGTGGTTCATCATAAAATGATGATAGCCAATATTATTTCCGTATTAATTTTATTTTCGCATTAAATCGAATTAAGAATAGTTGATAACAATTTAAGGTTGAGACGAACTTACTTCTGCACTATCAGTTAAAGTAAATTTTGTTATCAGGTATACATTATGTTCTGCAAATTGACGAAGTTAAAGTGCTAAGAGAACCTTTTGGACTTTTCTGTTAGAAACATTACTTGGGAAGGAAAGACTACAACGCTTCCCCCTCTCAGGCACTTAATAGAGTGCTTCTTTCTCGAGTATATAGTAAGTCCATCCTCCAAGTTAAGTGTATCGTTAGGTATTAAGTGATCTTGGAGACACTCATATACAGTTCGAGTATACTAAGTCTACTCTACTAAGCAAATCCCTCCTTATGTAGAAACTTAATTCTACTTTGACAACAACTTGACAAGGATGGTGAAAAGAAAAGATAAAATAAATGGCAATATACTTAAAGATTAATATCATAATAAAAATGAAGGCGTAAAAACACTTAAGAATCTACTCCTGGCAGCTGGAAGCATCTCTATATTCTTTTTTACTTTGTCATAAAAGGTAAAGTATTGTGAAAATACCTTTAAACGTGGGCAAAGAAAGGCCGGGTTCGATTCCCCGCCGGGGAGAATGAAATATTCAATTATAATTAAATGTACCCACGAAAACTAATATATGGAAATCACTAGGCTAAGTAATTATGAACTCGTATATTAGAAAATTTGTCTGAGTTGTCTCGGACAGATTTTTTAACAATACTCACGGTGCCCTGCAAAATCTAGGTTCATTTCATATCGATGTTAGTATTGCAAATTGTTCGAAATTGATGTAAGGTAAAAGTACCAGTCGCGGACACTGTACTAGTGGAGGACACTTGAGACTTCAATAACCGATAATAAGAAATCGGAATGAGTTAAAGGGACGAGTCTTTGCTGTACTCTTCAGTAGTGGACTCTAGCAGTTATGGTTAAAAGCGTGGGAGGTTGGAAGAATGGGGTGGGGTTGTAACTTCAGGATTTAGTGAGGGCTAGGACGCCTCATGTCAAACAACGTGGTTTCTTATCTGTTCGCTTAAGGAAGGTAAGGTAAGTATTTAAGGTTTTGTCATTTATTTTATGGATGAAATTATTTTTTAATATAATTAAATGTTTTTGCACATATTTACATTGAAGTTTCTATCTGTATTATTTTCGTAATACTACAATTATCGTTGCAACGATACATGTCCGCTTCTGGATCTCTTAATTAATGGTTTCTCCAGTAGCGGACAACCCTGTCCGCTACTGGTTCAAAATCATTTTTAAAAAATGTTTAATCTGAATAATCAGTTGATCTTTTCATAAAGTTTGAAAAATATAGATACGAGTTTGACTGTTGTGTGATAACGAGAACCAAAAGCGGACAGGGTGTCCTCTACTGGTACTCAGTGGTGTCCGGTATTGGTCCACTGATTTTGTTTGCAATGCGGTAGGCATATTTTATTTCTTTAGGTTAGGAACCTATTATATTTTTTAAATGCCTGCTTATTTATATATTTCATGTTATAGTTTTTATTTTTATATATTTTTTAAAAATATTTTTATTAAAGTATTCTACTTTTTACAGATATTAATTATGATATGGCCCTGAAGAGAAGAAAGAAGATTCTTAATTATACTGAGGATCAAATGAAAAATGCTATTGCTGACCTCTATGGAGGAATGGCGATTGCGACGGCTGCAAGAGTTCATAAAGTTCCTCGTGTTGCATTAAATTACAAGGCGAGACCTATTGAACGTAAAGTGGGACCTGATTCTATTTTGAAAAAGGAAGAGGAGAAAGAGAGAAATAAATGTTGGTATCTTGGATAATATCACTGTTCAGGCAGGGTTCCCTGTTACAAAAGATAAAGTTCTTGATATTGTTAAAAAAATTATCGAGGATCTTAAGAAGAAGAATACTTTTTTTTTAACAAACCTGGTAGAAAATGGTTTCAATTATTTTAAAAAGAAATCCAATTATTTCTACCATAGTAGCTTAAAATTTGACTGTTTCCTGAGCTTCAGTTCAAAAATCATATGGCACTCGTCCACTTTCAATTATTTCAAAGAAAACATGTATGGCTACATATTATTTAAAATAATATGTATATTAACATTATTTTTTAAAAAATACTCGCTTGTGTTAGGAATATTAAATTAATGTTAAGAAATATTAGTTAAACATAAATGATTTGTGATTTTTATTAGACTGGTACTGAATCTGATATTATTGAAATCATATAAAGTTCATCCATAATTTGTAAATAAAACCGTAGTTAATATATGAGTAATTGTGTTACCAAAATAAGAAGGCTCATAGATAATAATTCCAAAAAAGCTGTTGTAGTAATATAACGTTTTTATTTATGGTTTATCTAATAGGCAATTTAATTTTCTTTTATGATTGTTTTCCACATATTTGTTTCACACATATTTTGTATTGCAATTACGTGTTTTATAAATAAAAAAATATTTTGTTTTAATAACTTGTTCCCCTTTAATTTTCTATATTTATTGTAATTTTATTTGTAAATAATAAACGTTATTTTTTAAAATACTCGCTTATGTGAGGTTGCATATTGCTGATATTTTCATCTTAATTACAATTATTATTATTTATTTACTAGATATAATGATGACAACTAATTTCCAAGAATAGTGTTATGCCTATAAGATATATATGAAGGCAAAATTTGAAATATATTACTGTGTCCACCAATGGAACATGAAGTGTCCGGTTTAGGAACATGCATTTTTTTGGGTGTCCACTACTGGTGAAAAAACATGTAGTTCATTTTTTTAATTTTAAAAATATAAAGCATGATTATAGAACAATCTTACAATAATCAATTAAAAGAAGAAGATTTAACAAATTCATTGATGTATATACGACAGTAGCGTACACAGAAAATTTTTTCGGGGGGGGCCCAACCTAATTTAACTTATATGCGGGTTTAGCATACCCCATAATTTATTATAATTGTAATTTCTCCCCTTTTCAACACTCAATTTCAATTTCTAACCTCATATTTAATTAAATTAAAATCCTATGAGGTAACACCTCACTATGTGATGTGATCGTTCTAAAGAACGATTATATTCAGGGCCGTTTCTACTAATAGGCAAGACTAGGCGGCCGCCTAGGGCGGCAAAATTTTAGGGGCGGCAAATGAATGTTTAATCAAAAAACGAAAAAGTCGAGCAAATTAGGGGATAAAAAAAAAATTGGAAAAATTGAATTGTTTTCAAATGCATATACCAAACAACTACTTAATATGTGCTTACTTTAACTAAATAAACTCAAGTGGAGACAAATTAACAACTCTTTTGGTTAAAAATAGGCCAAAACAAGTGAGATGAAAATTATGTTTTGATGAAAAACTCAAATTAATAGAAACCTATCTGCGCAGTTCCATGAGCCAATAAAGACTCGTATAGTACAATTTTATTAGAAAAAGACATTACTTACCAGCTGGACATCACAGATCTTATTAAAGACTTTTCCTATAATGAAGGTAAGGAAGGTACTAAATAACCAAAGAAAGTTGAAAGAAAGAACCTAAATACCGCTAAAGTTATGAGATATTTAAAATGAAATAAAATGTAACAGTCCTTATTTAGATATTTAATTTTTGATGGGATTATGTTAGATACAAGTTCTTTTGTGTATAATACATTAATTTCTTTTAGCCTGGATGTATATTTCCGATTCTAATAATTCCAAGACAGAAATCTGTTCCAGTTATCAGACATTTTTGATCCCGTTTCTGGCTGTTAGTCTGTCTCTCGCTCAATCATGGCGAACAATTCTTAAAAACTACTCTTTCGATTTTAATGAAATTCGGATGGCAGTTAATTAGCATATAAAAAGTCCATTGTTGGTCTTATATAAGGTCCAATCTTCTGGTCCCATTTCCCTCCACCACATTTCTCCACCTGCCACCATTTCTCTTCCACATGTGCACACACATAAAAAGATACTAAAAAAAAAGATAGAAGACTAGAAGACTTAAGATTTACACCTTATCTTCAAAAATATTCATCTGATTTTATAAAACTTATGTGATAGAAGCTCACAGATTAATTTTAACTCTCTGCGCTGTTTAAATTTTGGTAAATAGTTACCAAAAATCATGTAAAAATCAAACCAATTTTGACTAATTTAAAAAAGGAGAGAAAATTGAGAAAATTTAACATGAATAAAGTATCAATATAGCAATATTTTAAGAGCGCAGACGGTTGAAATTATTCTTGGGTTATCTGCGGGCTACTTTAAACAAACCATTAAAATTTCATAAAAATCAGATGAGTACTTTTGAAGATACAGGTGTAAATGAATGTATGTCTGTGCGAATGTGGAAGAGAAATAAATAGGTGCAGAAGATTGAAACTTATACGGGATCAGCAATGTTATAACTTGGCTAATTATGACCTACCATCAAAATTTCAATAAAATTGGACGAATAGCTTTTAAGATATGTTGGTTCGCAAAAATTGAAGGACAGGCGGACACGGGACCCAAACTGTACCCTGATGTTGAACAGATTTCTGTCTTGGAATTTTTGATTCGGAGACATAAAAATTGTTCGTTCTTCAGAACTGTCACATATCTTCCGTTTCCTTTGGTAAGCTCGGAAGCAAAACGTGATCCATACTGCAAAAGCAAACGTGGATTTGGAGCACATACGAATTTCAAATTTTTATCTAAAAGAGAATTCTTCTCTAAGAAAATTAAATACCTATTGCAAAACAAAAGAATCATTCGCTCATTCGCTGGGTAATTACATGGGACATTTAACATCAAATGTTTTCTGAACGCCTTTTTGAGTTTTTAGATTTAAATTTACTATTACTATGTAATTTGAATCAGTTTTTTCACAAAATGATAAACCGATTTATTTATATTGCCTCTGTTTTCCCACTACATGTCGACGAACACTAGTCCGACCTGAGTCAGCAAGAGGGGAATGCCGCATAGACAAGAGGACCCACCTAGCGTTCTACACACAATGCTGGTCCAAAACAAAAATTTGCTACTGAATTCCACAACCATCATTTTCCCGTTTAAGCCAGTCTAGCGTGCATATTTTAATTCAATTAATTTAATTCCATCGGCAAAAGTTCGAGTTGACTCGGGCCTCATTTAATTTAATGTGCTTAACACCTAGGCCGAGCCGGCAATCGGGTCAATTATTGAACGCATCCCAATTTATTTTGATGCATAATTTCCATCGACAAAATCGGGCCTACTAGCAATCAGGCCAATTCATTGGACTCATCCTAATCAATTCAATGCACTTAATTCTATAGCAAAAAATCCGGGCCTAGCTGTCAATCAGCAGTCTATTTTTACGAATCCAAATTCAATTCATTGCATTAGGATTCGTATTGAATTGAAGCTGTCCTATAATGCAACCTATGCTATTGAACTGGACTAAAACCACAAAAAAATCATTGAATTTAATTGGCGAAAAATCTGGCCCAGCCGAAATCGGGTCGATCAAGTTTAATGTTTTTAGTTCCACTGGCAAAAAAAATCAAGGCCTAGTCGGCAAATGAGCCGATTTATTTCATGCATCCTAATTTAATTCAATGAATCTAATTCCATCAGCAAAATTCTCGGTCCAGCCAAAATCGGGCCGCTATAGTGTTTAATAAATTGAATTCCATCGGCCAAAATCCGGGCCCAGCCGACAGTCGGGCCGGTATAGTGTTTAATAAATTCAATTCCATCGGCCAAAATCCGGGCCCAGCCGACAGTCGGGCCGTTATAATGTTTAATAAATTTAATTCCATCGGCCAAAATCCGGGCCCAGTCGACAGTCGGGCCGGTATAGTGTTTAATAAATTCAATTCCATCGGCCAAAATCCGGGCCCAGCCGACAGTCGGGCCGTTATAATGTTTAATAAATTTAATTCCATCGGCCAAAATCCGGGCCCAGTCGACAGTCGGGCCGGTATAGTGTTTAATAAATTTAATTCCATCGGCAAAATCCAGTTCCGGCCGTCAGTCGGGCCGGTATAGTGTTTAATAAATTTAATTCCATCTGCCAAAATCCGGGCCCTGCCGACAATCGGGCCGGTATAGTGTTGAATGAATTTAAATCTATCGTCAAATCCGGGCTGAGCTTATTTGGGGTGATTAAGTGTATACACACCATAAGATAATACTTAATTAATTCCTTTTATTGGAAAATATTTACAGCCAATTCGAATGAATCTGTCATTACTGTGTTTTTGGTTTTAAGTGTATGGCGGGTCTTAGGTATGTAATCATTTCGGGGGGGGCCAGGGCCCCTTGGGCCCCCCCCCTGTGTACGCCACTGATATACGAGGTTAATAGCAAATCATTAAGAGGGTCATACAACGGTTAAAACAGAAATTCGACCTTAAAGTGTCCGCCACTGGTGCTTTTACCTTACGAATTGTTTATTGGCCCGACACTCAACCGACGGTTTGGTTTTGTGACAGAGATTGTTTCTCAACAGAATACCACTCTCGATTCCTCTCGAGTACTAATGATTAGACAGAAAAACACTGTTTCTACGGTATTTGTGTTATCATTTTTACCTCAAACGTTATTAAATTATTAATATAATATAAAGTATAAATATAGAGCATAATAGAGTGGTGTTCAGAGCCAGGGTGGGCCATTCCCTCAACCATTTCATTCAGGATATCGAGTTATTGAAATTTCGGTGGAATTTATTTCTAAAGTGATTCTAAAAGAAATACTCGATTCTTTTTGAAATGTCCATTTTGGTCTACATTGAGCTCTTCGTGGCACTCCTAGAATAGTTCTTAACTCACTCCCTGTTTCTGATAACCCTAATAACTGATATAAAATTATGGGATGTCCCACGTTGGCTCTAAAACCCTCAATTACGGTTGTTTTTAGCCCTGCTATATCTTAATTTTGTCTGATTGTTACACCAGGAGGACCAACATTGTTTGATTGATAATAATATATTTGTGCGTTTTACTTAAAAATTTATCCAAGCACTTATTACATATACATATTTTTCATACTTAAATGTAAGCATTGATATTTTTCTTATTTATCCAATATATTTTTGTTGTTGTTTTGTTTAGGTTGAAGGATACAGATATAAGAATGGGTGTAGGAAGGGCCAGAAGACAGAACGGCTGATTAATACATCACCTTGCCAAGCCATGGCCCTTAGACAAACGCTCATCTGTATCAGGTAATTAATTACTTTGTATTTCATTAAAACTAATCTATTTATTATCTGATTAATGATTAATCTTTTGCAGTTTTACATACATATACCATATTGACAATTGTTATTTAATAAATATTTATAATCGGTCTTAATCTATTAATTCACTTATTCGTGGTCTCCTAGGTACATTATGTAAAGTAGCATTTTAAAAGTGAATGCGGTATGTTATAGTAATTCTACAGCGTAGGTTTTCACGTCCAGAGCATAATAAATCTAAATCTTCCCAAGGAGACCAGGTCATACAGGGATCATTCTCAAGAGAGTATCTCGTGATGAGAGTCATTTGCATCTCAATTCTGTTGTAATAATAACAATCTGTGCGAGATTAATTTGAATTTTAATTGGTCTGAATCCACTACTTCACTTGTTCGTAGATTTATGCGATGCATTACTTTACAAATGTGTAAAGTAGCATTTTATTAGTTTATATTATCATAATAAGTAAAATCTACTCGATTGTGTCAGAATATGAGCAAAACTGTTTGTAATTTATATGTTATCATGGTTGTTTGGTTTTAGTGTAATTAGAATAATATGCATATAGCCATAATTTCCAATAGATTGTAATTCACACATATAATATCTTATAAAATGCCGTTTTCTTTATCTACAGTCACTTGTGTTTTTATGCAGGTGTTACGCATCGTACTTTATCTACGATCATATTTGTTTTTACCCAGGTGTTACGTATCGTACTTTATCTATACGGTCACTCTTGTTTTTTCTCGAAATCACTCATTTATAAGTTGGCTAACATTTCAAATTAACCCAATGAAAACAAAAAAGTGGAAATTTGTTTAAAAAACAAAAACCTGCATACACTAGGGTTTTCACTATGTCTTGCTATACTCGTAAAGTGAAATTTCCTGCTATATCATTTTTCTATGTAGCATTGCTATATGGAGCACAATTTTCTTTTGATCTTTACCGATCCCCAAATGGATACAAAAATTTCTCCGTTATAACCTCTAATAGTCTACAGGCCACCATAAGAAGTGAGTCGCTGATTGATAAAGTTTTCTTACCTTATGGAATCACTTATTTATGCCTTGTCCACCGATGAATTGGGTATATGGCAACTGGGCGCTGGGCCATTTCTTTTTTATTGACATGCCAAACTTGCCCTTGTGCGGGATAAAATATTGATTTTCACAGGATCGATTAATTAAATTATTTAAAAAACAGTGGTAAAGGTGGCCACCGATAAGAGTGGGCCGTTTGGGGTGTCCACCGCCCCAAACATATCGCTCTGCGGGGACGTTGAAAAGAAAACGGCCCACTCGTATCGGTGGCCACCTTTACCACTGTTTTTTAAATAATTTAATTAAACGATCCTGTGAAAATCAAAATTTTATCTATCTCTTTTCAATGTTCCCGCACAAGGGCAAGTTTGGCATGTCAACAAAAAAGAAATGCCCCAGTGCCCAGTTGCCATATACCCAATTCATCGGTGGACACGACATAAATAAGCGATTTTATAAGGTAAGAAAACTTTATCAATCAGCGGCTCACTTCTTATGGTGGCCTGTGGACTATAAACTAAATCCAGCTGTATAGCAATTTTATATAGCATTTCTCCTTTCGTACTTGTACCATTTGCTAAATTGTTGGTTGTGCAACATTGTGTAAACCTGACTTAAAATATTATTATTATACCTTCTCAAAAGGTTTTAAAATAAATAAGAAATTATTTTCACCCCCAAAAACGATTATGATTTAGAATAAAGAAAGTCGTCACCCCACTAAGAGTAAATTTAAGGGTTATTCAAATCTAATGGGTGACGTATTGTGCATGGACACAGCAGATTATAAAAGAAGATTGGTCCGACAATTCGAACAAAACTTTCCCATATCAATCATCAATATGCTAATTCATCAGTGCTGTGCCAGTGATACAATAGCTCAATTTGCATTTCATACAAAATGAGTAAGCCACGTTTCAGACAGCAATAGATGGGACATAAAGTTAAAGATTACCGAGCAGACCTCAAAAATGTGATTTTCTGGATCACTTTTGTTTTCCTCCATTGACTTTTTTTCACTGAGAAAACAAGTGCAAGTATTTTAGTTTAGCAATTTCATAATTCTTTATATCGATGGAATAATCTATATGCAATTTTCGGGTCTATTTTATTTCATTACACATTTACTCATTAAATATTAGATAATATGGCGCTGGTTGGTATATATATATAGGTATGTTTTCCCGTGACATACGCTAACTTCCCATCCGCATCTGTAGTACAATGCTGGCTATCAACCCCTATTGGTGATATTCAGTGTCCCTGGTGGTGATGTTCAGTGCCGGTGACACGAGCAGGATTATAAAAAAGGAGGAGTTAAGTATTTAATAAAGAAGTTCAACTCCTTCATTTCTACTCGTCTCACTGGGCTGAAGATATCACTAGTTCTTTAAAGCCTAAGTTAGATGTTAACTTAGGTTAAGTTGAGCCAACGTGGCTGTGTGGATTAAATTACTTACCACGTCTGCTCAGCCATCGAATCATCAGCGGTACGGATCGTTGGTTCGATTGCTCGCCGTGACGCTCTGATTTATATAGCTCACTATTGATTGCTTCATACTCGCTTCGGCGGTACAATGTACAGAGGTATGTATGATGTGTGAAGTGGTTGGAACTCTTTAGCATAGGGATAGTAAAAAGGGCTCTAAGCGATGGCCTAATTGCTAGGTTGGAACAAGTGGTTCGTCCAACCCGTCTAGTACTAGGACCTTACTACTACTACTACTACTACTACTAGGTTAAGTTAAAGCCTAGTAGAATTTAAGTTACATTTCGATAAGAGAAGTTTTTCTTTATTCCTATTCAAGTAACTCAACTGCTCAGCTATACAAGAATTATCTCATACTTTTAACACCATTTTTTGCATCGTAATCTTTAATTTTCATTTAAAAAATTGTTCTATTGCATTTTGTTATTCCTAACAGAATAAGACAAATATTTTAGAATAAATAGTTTTCATAATTTTTTTTAGTAAGTTTATCAACTACAACTAAGCTATTATCACGAAATAAGTATAAATTACCTAACGCTAAATAAAAACGTTATTAACATTAAATATTTTTCACCTGTTAATGCTGTGTGTGTCGTTTTTTAATAAATTGACTTCTAGTATTTTATCATGGAATTTTAATTAGTTTTCTAATTAAACGGTTATTTTTTTTTTTGTTTATGGTTGAGTGGATAGTTTGGTTTTAACATTGACTTTGATAAGAGGAAAATAGTTGGGCTGTAGATATAAGGTTTTATAGGTTGGGTGTGTCGAGGGAAGCGTGAAACCATATATAAGAGAGATATTTATCTGAGGGCTATTGAAACAGATACAGCACAGCCTCCAGGTCCACTGGGCTGTACACATTCCTATACGCTTCATCCATTCTTTTTTATCACTTTTCAACTCCTGTTTCTTGTTTGCTCCTCTCAATTTCTACTCTTTGTTCACATGCCGACGTCAATTTTAGTATAAACTATATAGAGATTAAAAATGTCAACGAAAGTTGATGTGACCAGCTCAGAACTTTCTCCTTTTTTTGCCAACTCCAAAAGAGTTTGGACCCTTAGACAGCCAACAATTCAAATTCAGAAAATCCGTTTCAGGGAACATTTTTGTGTTGGCCAACATAGCTTAATAACAGCTCATCCGATTTTAATGAAATTTTAAAGCTAGGTCACAATTAGCCCATTTTTGGTCCCATGGTAATTTCAACCTTCTGTGCCGATTGGTTCCTTATTAACAGATAAGAAACACGTTTTTATTAACACCTCTATGTATTTTTAATAAGCAAGTCAAGTGTGTGCTAGTCAGCACTCCAAGGGTCCGTAGGCGGAATTTACTAATTTATATTTATATATATCCGTTACAAAATTACAAAAGTAAGCTGAGTGTAGAAAAAGTACTAAAGTAGCTAAGAGTAGTTTACGAGACACGGTGACTCATAACTGGCTATCATGCATAGCGCGCGTTCCTCCTACAGCGGCGTTATTTTTAAAATGCTAAAAAGCCAACTTTGAACTTATCCTATGGTCTGATATTTTCAAAACACATAAAGTACTTCTTTTAGACTGTGAACTGGACTATAAAGATATAAATACATCAAAAGGAGCATAATTATAAAAAAAGCATATTTTTTCAATTAAAAAAAATCGAATGCTCGAAAAGGTGGTATCTTTAGTCAAAGAATGTTCAGGAATTTTTTCAGATTTATTGCACTTTACATAAGCGAAATAGGGGGGGGGGGGGGGGCACTTTTCACACCAACTTCAAACTCGCCTACGCTCGCCCTATAAAAGCTGATAACCAAAAAATTATATGTATTTGTAATCAGCTCAACGTAACCTTTCATATGATACCCCACACGGTCTCCAAAAACATAAACATATTTTTACCCTTATTTTTTTGAAAAATATTTTTTTTCGAGTCGCAACATTTTAAAAATGTGTGGGTAGGTACTATACACACAAATGCCAAATTTAAAAGTGATCGGACAATAGGTGTAGCCGTGAGAGCTGGTGTCAGACGGACGGACAGTCTGACACACGCAGGAAAATATAAGGGTACTTGGTTTTTCCTACGGACCCTAAAAAGTGCTCATTCTATTTTTTAGATATTTGGATGGTTTGGTGAAAGTAGCGCACAGATATTCCTATATTAATTTTGCGGAAATTAAATATTGCTAAATTGTAATTTTAAGACGGCAATAATTAAATAAATCAGGCAATAATAGGTCGAGAAAGCAAATCATTATTAAAGCATACGTGCGATAACGTGGATGCTGGTGCTGATGTTGGTGCTGGTCCCGTCAAGATCTTGAGGATGGTCGGATGGTAATGTAATAATAAACCCCGAATGTGCTTATGTTATAATGATCTAATTTCCAACAAAATTTCCTTCTTAAAATTTAATTGGTTTTACAGAGCGTTTTTGTTAAATTACTGAAACCGCATATGGATTGTAATTGTTCAGAATATGAAGCAATTATACCAAGGGTGCTATTATTTGCTTCACTGTATTTATTCCGAACTAGAGACATTTTGTGCACAAAATTACAATAATAATTGCAGTTTTATTGTATCTAGTTATCTACTTTGAACTCGAGCGGCTCAATGTTTGAGCTCTACAGTGTTGAAGTTTGAATCTGGTTTTATATTGGGATTTACATGGCAGTTACATTGATTCATGATAATTGTTTCCTTTTTGATAGTATGAGAGTATTTGCATTTTGATTAACTTCGTTTGACCTTTGGTATAAAGTTGATAAAATCTAAGTTTCGTATTTCATTAAATAGTCAAACATAGTGCTAAAATACAGCCCAAATATTGAGCTCAAGATAGCCCAAACAGTGGGTCAAATATAGCCTAAACATTAAGCCAAATATTACCAAAGTATTGAGCTAAGCATAGCCCAAACAGTGAGCTCAACATTGGGTCAAACATAGCAAAAACATAAGTACAAAATAATTGTGTGTTCGAGAGCCGATGAACAAATACAACGTATAATAATTATGTGTTAAGTATAATTTAATTACATAATATTAATTATTTCTTTAAATTCTGTATAAATAGTAGAACAGAAAAAGTTTTTAAAGTTAATTATCTCCACATAAATTATATTATGATTAAATCAGAAGTATACAATGGTACTTGAAGTAAACCATTCTTATAAATAAACGATGCACCTACTCGATTTTATATGCTAAGGTTTGAGTAAATTATTCCACACCGGTACAAAATATTTCAAGATAAGCCTAATCAAAGCTAAGTATTGAGTCAAACGAAGAAATAACTAAGATAGGAGAACACTGTATCAACTTGTACATCAAATTTGACTCCAAGATCACGGAAATATGAATCGTAAACGGAAATTGTAAATACAAACGAGTTGAGGACAACATTTTTATTGACATAATTTTTGTTGGAGTTCTACTCATCTTGCGACGAATTTATAATTATCATTATTACTTGTTAATGAGTTCCCAATATAATATTATAATTTCATTGTATTATAATGTTAGAAGTAGAAACAAATAACTTTACTACAACAAATAAATTTAAATACTTTAAATAACTTGCTTCATTTTTACAAAGATAATGAACAAACAAAAAAAAAAGCCACAAGAAGCTAGACTAATAAATGGGATCTATTTAGATATGGAAAAGGTCAACTTTATTAGACTCCCGACAAAAAACAAATCCATTAAACAAAAAAAAAAAAAAATATATCTTTATGTCTTTATAACCCGTTTCGAGATATAAAAACATATTATTTAGTTGTTGACTAATACTGTTGAGAGAGGTATCAGCGTTATTTTATTTGTACTATTAATTTGTAGAAAGGCGAATTTATAAAATGGGAAAGCTTGAAAGGTATGCAAACAAAATATAAGTAGGTATATAAAATTACATAGTTTAAAGTTAAAATATGATAATCTGTAAACTGGAAAATGAACTTGTATTTTGGTTATTATAAAGACATATTCGATTGTGTTTATCAATGTCTTCTTTAAGTTTGCTAAGTTTTAAGTTTTACTACTTGACATTTATCTGACGCTAATACGTACTTGGGTAGACTATCGTCTTTATTTATTTTAACTGATACTGATATTAAAAAAAACTATGTTTGAGTTTAATATTTATAAAATAGAATTAACGATTTATAAATAAAAATCTGTAAGTACTATTGATGATATAGGTGTAAATAAATATATGTTTTTGCGCACGTGAAAGAGAAACAAATGGGCGCATAACCATCAAAATTTCAATAAAATCGGACGAGTAGTTTTTAATATATGTTGGTTCGCAAAAATCAAGTGACAGATCGACGAAAAGACATGGAACCAAAAGCGTTCCCTGATGTCTGAAACTGATTTCTGTCTTGGAATTTTTGAAATCGGAGACCTAAATTTTTTTCAGTCTTCAGAACGATCACGTAGCTTCCGTTACCTTCAGCAAGCTCGGAAGCAATTATCAATTTTTGTATATTAAATTTGTCAAATTCAAATAGGGTATACATTAATATTACCTTCCTGGTACAATTAGAATTCTAGTACTGCTTTTGATGGATTTACACATTTGGAGGTCTCCTGAGTCCAAAAAGTGGTGGTTTTTAAAGACGAGTGGAGCCTAAACTACTGGGCAGATTTTGACGAGATTTGGCATACACATGTACAGAAAAAATCATACCCGGAGGCAAAATTGAGAAATGAATTTTTGCTCCAAATTTGGGGGCTACGCTCCAAAAACTCTGAAAACGGTTCCGACGATTTTAATCTAATTTAAATCTAACTATATAAGCCGTTATTCCTGCGATAAATCTAGTTCCTAAGAAAATAGCTTAAACCACGGACGGATACTAGCGGGGTTCGACTCCCCGCTGAGGAGAAGTCATTTTTTTGATAAATTTTGGTAAAATGTTCAATAATAATTAAATGTACCTTCAAAAAATTGAAAACACTGGGCTACGTAATTATGAACTCGTAAATGAGACAGTTTGTCTTAGTTGTCTTGGACCATTTTTTTAAATATTAATTTTCGAGTAGGGGTTGTTGAGTTTACTTTTCTGGTAGAGAACGTTAAGGGCCACCCTTAACAGAAAAGTAAACTGGTTGTGTTTGAGACTGAAGCTAGCTACCCTTTTTATACAAACTTTATTATTTTTTATTGATTTAATTTTCTGAGTGAAAGCAAATAAAAAACAAATTAAAAATTCACAAAATGTTGGACAAAAATTCCTAAATTAAGGACCTAAAACTCACAATGCAAGAAATGCTACAAAATTAACGAGCAGGGCAAATTAAACAATTTTTTAAACTTTTAAGTTAAGCACCACAGAAGGTAACGTTACGCTTATTCACTGAGGTGTGGGCTCAGACGAACCCGTCCATTCCAGACTGCAAAAACAAGGTTCATGAAGGCAGTCGGTTGTTTAGGTCGGTGTTTCTGAACGCAGCGGTCGATCGCCTGCTAGTGAATCCCAACGAACCCTTAGAGAAGTTAATGATGAAGTTTAAGAGTTCTCCAGGTTATAAATAACCGCCACACCTACCTCTTAGAAATAGTCATAGCTTTAGCAAATAAAAGAAAATGAAAGAAAGAAAGCAAAGCAATGAAATAAAAAGCTTAGCTATAGCATTATGACAAAAAATTGCCACGTTAGAAAAGGAAAGAGTTAAGCAATATGAAATAAAATAAAAATTCCTACATAAATTCGACTACTTTCTCTCCTCTCATCATGATAAAATTGTCATCACTCATCACAATAAAATGTTGCTGTTTCATAACATTTAACAATTCAGTTTTATTTCTATAAGACTTAACATTTCCTTTTAGACGTATTTATGGAAAAATCATAGCGTTATACTGTTTTTTATCAGGTTGCGTCAAACATAAATCTAACCCTGACCAGGTTATTTAGTTTATTTCTATGTTTGTGTCAAGGAACAATTGGAATGAAACATATTGAAGTAGTATATACAGAACTATAGCAGAGTAAACATTCTGAGAATCTACGTAATAACATCACCGCAAAATGAATTCAAAGATAGTTTTACGGATCCATTTTTATGTTGTTAGAATTTTTTTTTTTCGCTAAATATAAACCATTTTCTAAAGAAATTTGCAGAGAATTAAACAAATATTTGATAAATAGAGAGTTTTGTATTATAAGATATTCATTATAAAGAGGTCACACAAATGTATGATTAAAAGTTTTGAGTTTTACTTAGAAACACTAACAAATAACTTCATTATATTCAACCCTGAATCATAAAAATTAACAAACAAACAATAATTTAGTAACTAAACGTTCAAACAATTTTAAACGAGATACTCATCATTCTCAGTGGAAAAGATTCCAAATAAATACGATTTTAACATTTCATTTAAAAGGTTACAAATGTCATCATTTCTTATAGTATCAAGTTCTACATCTAAGGGACTTATTAAATATTTGTAAAAAAAACTCATATAATATATGAATACGAATGTGCATAATAACGTAACTTGTGTGTGCTTATATTTAAGTATTAGCAAACACATAAATAAAAATAATTATATGCATGTTTGCGTCTGGTCTTGTTTTACATAAATAAAGTTGAAATTTTAAGTTAGATGTAGGAATATAAAGAAGATACAAGAAGTAAGTCGTGATGGAATTTATAACTTAAATAGGAGTTATGGAGGACTCACTAAGTCAACTTTTATTTCTGTACTAAAGAAAACACTTATCTTAGTTTGTACGCTTGGGTATAGGAAAATAATGTTTACTTTGCGTAGTGACCGTTGATAAAATGTAGTAATGTGCCACATGTAAATTGGCAATACAATCAGACACCCGGATAGTAAAAAATATATATTTGTAAATGAATAATAAGTGAGTACCTAGCTTCCTTGGGTGCTATTATTGTTTGAATGGTGGTATGAATATATAAAATAAAGTATAGTGTAATATATTTCAAAATTTTAGATGTTAGTAAAAAACTTAGCATGTCAACATTAAGATAATATTACCCTACTAATTGAGAGTTTGATTAGGTTCTGCTTCTGTTTTCAGCTTGTACATATTTATTTTTATTCGATATAAAAAATACGGGGCTTCTACTTAATTTGGACATTCTGTCCAAATTTTATTATAATCGGACAGGTAGTTTTGACGGCTGACAGACTGATACAAGACCGAAAAAATTCCCCAGAACGCTTTCTGTCCAGGACATTTTGAATTCGGAGGCGTAAAAGAATCGTTCTTCAGAATGATTACAATCGCTAGTATACCTGCAAAACCTCGTAAGTCCGATTTTTGGGATTTTTATTTTTTTTCATATTTCAATAGATTTAGGTCTACTGCGTCTCCGTGTGAAATATTGTAAGTTTTTGTCGACTACAACGCCTTTAAACGGCGATTGCAAAAACTCGTAAGTCGAGATGGTAGCATGAAAGGTAATAAATCCTCGTATGTCCGTAGAAAAGCACGCCGCTCGCAGGCTACAGCAAAGTTCCAGTTTTAAAATAAGTTAAATTACTTATATTGACAAATTTTTATTTAAAATTATTATATTATTTTAAGGTACACTTGCGTTTTTATTAATTACTACATCTATTTATCACTAATTTTAAGGGGGACTTGTAGTTCAGGAAACTTACATGGTTTTATACAATGCATTGTTAGAAGGAAATTCAACTTGCGTGGTTTTGTACCATATGTATAAACTTACAAGGTATTATACCTACTTTTAAATAACCTTACGAGTTTTTATCTGGACATTTTCTTTGTAAAACCTCGTAACTCAATAAAAGTTCTTGACTAAATCCACGTAAGTACAAAATTAGTCCACAAAATTGTAATTTAATTATAATTTTAATTATGAGTGTATATAAAACCTTCAATGGTAGTAAAACATCATATAAATGGGCAATGTGTAATAGAAATAAAAGAATAACTTATTATTCAGTTTTTTTGCTCTCCTGTAAAATTTTGGATTTGGTACATACGAGGTTTTGCAGGTATACTAGCGCAATGCTTCTGTTACTTTATGTAAGCTCGGAAGCAAGATTCGAAAATATCGAGCCATGTTTCAAAAGCATAATTTAAAATGATTCTATAAATATTTGTCTTTTTATGAATTGCAAACGCATTGTATAATAGAGATCGTCAAAGGACATTTGTTCGTTGTATAAAGAATTTACCCTTGTTGACCTTAGAGTTGGAAACTGCTCATTGACTCTACCCACCTGCTAGACAGACTCACTTCTTCGGACTTTTATTAGAAACGTAGTCCTGAATAAAGAAATGTACCATCTAAAACTCCGTTCTTCGATAAATAAAAAAAAGAAGAAAACAAATTCCGAATTGGCGTGTGGACTGCGTAACGGATAAAACGTGACGCCCATAAATATCTCGACTGAAACACTTCACGGCGCCTTCTCTCCGACGCGTCTAATAAGACAACCCTCCGGAGTCTACTATTCGGACTTGGTAACGAGGGTCTTTGTCGGTTTAGCACGAAACAAGAAAACCTTAGACCACCGGAGACGTCTTGCCTCCGACACTCGACCAAGGGACTATTCCAAGTCACCTTCTGTTCAAGCTCGGTCCGTGTCAAAACACAGGTCAGGACAAGATAAAGCGGACCGTTCTTATTCAGCGACGACTCTCGGAGAGAATTTAAAGTAGAAAAAGGTGACAAAGTTTAAATAGTGGACAGGTAATTTACTACGGACACAAAGCACAAGTCGAGGTGTTTCTATTTCACAAGCTTTTCCCTCCTACACCTCGCCACTTATTCTTTTTTTTATCTTTGTAAAACGGTTCTACTTATGTCTTAGCTGAAGAAACTCGGCCTTGGGACTCGACTAATAAAACTTTAAAGAACCGAGCTTTCCAAAACAATTCTCCGTTTCGTCTGTCCTCCTCTATTGCTTGACACGTTTCACCATATCTTGTATTCTACTCGAACACCGTTAAATAGCAAATTTGAAAGCGACCTGGATTTTATATTTCATATAAGCTTTCAACGAACTCGTAGAAAAAACATTTTAATTTGCTCAACATCTAGATTTAAATTCAGAGAGCACTGCTATCATAACAACAAGGATGCCAAGATAATTTCAATTTAATATGGTTCATTTGATCCGGTAACTTCATTGACATCGCTCATCATGCTGGAGGTCTCCACCAAGGGACATGCCGTATGGACATCCCACGCTCGATGTCCATAACGCATCCTTTTAATAATGAGATTATAGGCTTGTGTAAAAGTAGCATCCACTACGTTACGTCCATCGTTTTACGCATTCTACAGCTGGTCGAACGATATAATAACCCGGTGTCATCGATCACTTATCGAGTTGTTTAATTATCCATAGGCAGCCCTGAGCCTTCATCGGGCTGTTATTGCGCTACGGATTATTGTTATAAGCAAAACATAG
Source organism: Gerris lacustris (assembly GCA_951217055.1). Taxonomy (NCBI): domain Eukaryota; kingdom Metazoa; phylum Arthropoda; class Insecta; order Hemiptera; family Gerridae; genus Gerris; species Gerris lacustris. The sequence goes on from OX578284.1 coordinate 34,474,296, forward strand.
TTAAGATATCATAGAAATATGCGAAGTATATACAGAAAAATTATTTATAAATAAATCGATTTTGATGTTTTCACGATTGAGGTACTCTGAGTCCAAAACAGTTGTTTTTAAAAAATTCCTATTTGTAGTCTTAGTCGTCTGATAATCCTTTGAGGTGTCCTGATATTGTACTAGAGACCTCATCCGTCGAGATCTCCATATCGAATTTTTACGCCAAAACAATTCTTTTTTTTTTATATAAGTATGTACTAAATATATATGAGCGAGGAAATAACCAAATTATTTTTTCGAGTCAATAAATCGTATCTTATCAAATTTGTAAAAGTCTCCTTTCACGATCCGGAAAATCTGCCCAGATTTCTGGAAGTAGATGGTCTGTCGATGTGATCGGATTAGAATTGAAAAGGCATTTGATTTTCGGGGTCCGTTTTTCCTTATCATAATATAATATAGAGCCTTAAGAAAAGTCAGCAAGTAAAGTGACCGCATATATAATAATTCCTGTATTAATTTAAATCAGATTAATTATTACGAAAAATGTTTCGTACGAAATTGTTTCCAGTATAATCGCCTCTTGGCGTAAGTCATCTTCGAAATTCTCTAAAAACTGACTTTATAATTCACCCTTATCAAAAAGGTAAAAAAAATAAAAGATGACACTCTTAATATCTTAAGTGATGTTTAAAAATATGCTATATAAATAAATGATTTTGACCCAAGAGATTTCGAGTTTATTCTAATCTCATGCATATAATATTAATAATATTATAAATTGATAAAATAGTGGTGATATATAAATTGACTTAGTAAGTCTTCCTCAGCCTCTTTATACCTTTAAATTGCTTCACCACATAATACTTACCTGTTATTAATTCCTTCAACTTCAAATTTCAACTTTGTTTATGTGAATTACATCAAGACTTGACATAAAGATACATGTACTTGTATTTATATGTTTGCTTATACATTATATTATTATGTTTAATTGTTAGTATCGTATCTTATTTAGGTTTCTTTGAAGTAAAATACTTTATTTCAATGCTGACATTTGTAACCTTTGAAACGAAATCTTTTAGATCTTATTTATCTTGACTCTCTTTTTCCTGGGAATTATAAATGTCTCTCGTGCAGGTAAATGTTTCATTTTATTAGTTTATAATTTATTGTTCTTTTTAAGCAATATTTACGATTAAGTGTCATCTATAATTTCGTTTGTTCTTCATTAAGTTAATTTTCCATGTTTTCTTAAAAAACATTCGCAGGGAAAGGACAATAAATCGGATAAAGAGCTTTCGATTTCATTCCGCGGGTTTTTTTTCAAATTGGAGAAATGCCCGCTCTCCAGAAGCGGAGAAAGAAGATCTGTAACTATCCGCGCTAGGAAATCTAATTTTTCATTGGCTCCCGCTCATATTTCCCCGCCGTTCTTTAAATGTGAGAAATTCCAAAAAAGTAATTTTTTTCTTAGTTTTTTCATGGGCGAAAAAAGGACAATCTTTCTCTGCGGCAAAAAACAGTACCGTTGCTGCTGGTATACTCGTATGTGTATTAATTAAAAATTGAATACACTCCTTTTCGGGAAGAACCTAATATATTTCCTTGGCAGTCTCATAATAATAAATTTTCTTCCTCCATAAGTAAATGATTGAGAAGAAGCTTTTTCTTAAAACTTATCGTGAAATTCACGAAACTACCCTGCAGTTCACATCTACTTCTAGTTACACACTGATGTGTTGCAATAGTTGCTGGGAGAAACGTAGAAATACCTTTATAATTTGGGCCAGCTACTATTGCTCATTGTCTATCACTGGAGTCGCGTATAGCAAAACGTTCTTTTAACCTTAGCATGTATAGCTGACAACATTATAATTAAAAACCACATTTTTCCGCGCACGTCTCCGAATTCACAAATTCCTAGACAGAAATACGTTTCAGACATCTGGGAACATTTTCGATCTCGCGGCCGTCTGTCCATCAATTTTTGTGGAACCACCGTATTTTAAAAACTAATTGACCGATTTTAATGAAATTTGGAAGGAAGGTCATAGATAGCCTACAATCAACCCATTTTAGGGTTTATTGGTAAAATAAAAAACCCTTTTTAGTTTCGTTTCTGTGTCTGTCTGTCTGTCACTCTGTACGGTTCCTTGATAAAACATGAAACTTTGCACTACTAAAGATAGTTTTGTCGCGCACGCAGAAAAAATATAGTGAACTCAAAATTATCAGCTGTTCAAATCAAGAATGGCCAATAATTCATGGCACGAGATTTTTTTTTTTTAACTTTGAGTAGAGTATCAAATGAAAGGTCTTGAAAAATAGATTTCAAAAATATGTAACACTTGTGGATAGTGATTAATATTTTATGCCATTTTGTCAAAAAGCATAAAACATTTTGCGTGTCCCCCCCCCAAAAAAAAATCTGCTGTTACTAAAAATATGCAATATGTGGTCTGCTAGGCCATTGAAAAAATAAGACTTGAAATTTGACCTGATTGATTGGGAATAATATAAAGTAACGGATAATTTATGTCACGGGGAATTTTTGTTTTTAAATTTTGAGTGGGGTATCAAATTAAATCTACTAATGAGTAGATTTCAAATAGATACAAACTTTTTTTGAAAAATATTCTTTATTGAATCTATAAGTCGAAATATTCCTAAAAAAAAGTCCCCTCCCCCAACCACCCTAAAACGTCTATTCCTGAAATTTTGAAATAATTCACGCATTTACCTTGGCATGTTATAACTGTGTTATACCTTATATGTGTTATAAGTTATTCAGAAACACAAAATTTTACAAATTTGGTTCAAATATTATATATTATAAATTTATCATTAATTTAAGTTCAATTATTTAAATATCTATAACTCGTTACGATATCCATAATTTATTGAGTGAATGAGGGTTTTCGTTCTTTGATTTCCAACTATTCAAATTTATTGTAGCAATAAAGTAGCCGGGTACATCACAAGGATCTTTTGTATACTTTTAAATTCCATTGTGATATTATATATATATATATATATATATATATATATATATATATATATATATATATATATATATATATATATATATATATGTATGTATGTATATATATATATATATATGTGTGTATGTATATGTATAAATCATGGTAAATGGTAGTTAGGAATTTACATTAGTCGCCTGTTATAAATCTTTTGGATATTTAAATTCTTATATAAATCTTATAAAAGGTTCCGAAATACTTGGATAAGATTTGTAAATAAAAGAAAAATGAAGTTTGGGAGAATAAATCTTTAATAAGATTTTGATCTCACTAATATGTGGCTTAATGTATTAAAACCATTTTTTTGTAATTTCTACATAGCAGGAAGAAAGTATATCACAACTTTCTATTATTTTTACTTTCAAACATTCTTAGTCTATATAAAGATAAAATATTGTGATTGAGTTTTGAAATTTTGATGGATTTACACGTTTTAAGAACTCCTTAGTCCAAGAAGAATGCGAATAAAAAAAAAAAAAATCTGTTTGTCGTTAGTACAGACGCAAGGAGCCTAAACTACTGAGAGAATTTTTTGAAAAATTATTCTGTGAGATAAAATCGAAAAATTAATTGTATGCTTTAAATTAAGGAGTGTTGCTCTGATAAGTATTGGATGTAGCGTAGTGGTTAGCATTATCTTGACTAAAACCTAGTTCAAAATTCAAATCATCGACCTTGGTTCGAACTCCAGACAGGTGACATATATTTCACATCGATGAATAGTTATGAATAACACACAACATGCAGAAGTTGAAATAAATTGCAAATGAAGAAATAAGAATCCTAAAATACACAAATAATTTCCAAATCAGCCGTAGGCTGTGATAGGCTATCTCGGCCTATCATATATATTTGAGTTATTCTCTTTGTAGTTATTCTTATTTATTGATTGATCATCTGTTGTTCCATTTTGTTTTGTCGAATGCTACCCTCTTTTAGATTGCATCCCTCTTTTAGATTGCATCTATGTAACACCTTCTCATCACGACGTCCCAGGTCGTTTTTGGTCGACTTCCTTTTCTTTTTAGGTTTAAAGGTGACTATTCTATTTTTTTTTGTCCGTCTACCATCTTCTGTACGTGTTATGTGTCCTTGTCTTATAAATTGATAAATGTTACATTATGAACATATTTAAAATACTCAGCTTAATTTAATCCTCATGTCCTAATTTACAACCTAATGTTTCAGTTAATATAAGCATTTTTTTTATATATATATATCGGCATTCAAAATAAATTATAATAAAATATCTCATTGCTGCTACCTATATTATACTTTTAAAGCTTAACCCTTAAGCGAAAATACAAAATAAAGGACGTAATGAATAAATATAACGTACAAATCAAATCTATTAATCATTTGTTAAATGATTAATATACTTTATGTGTAATTCCATTATCGCACTGTATATTGTTGTAATATATTGATTCTATTTGACATTTCTTTTTTTAAAGCGGCGGCACAATTTAAATATTACATGTAAATGTGACATTTTTTTCTTTAATTCTCATTTTGAATAAGATGACTTAGCTGGAAATGTCATACTTCAGAGTATTAAATTCTTTTCTTCTTTGGTAAAATGAATTTGAGGATTAGCATCATTTTGTTCAAATATCCCTCTATTCTTCTCTAACATTCCTACTTTATAATAAATTAGCCTCATAAAAAAATCGTTTGATATATATATATATTTAAAATAAGCTAAAAAGAAGAAATAAATTCAAATATTTGAGCGAAGGTGTAAATTAATTCTAACTTTTATGTATTCGTTTATATATGTATATATATTTTCGTTTATTAGTAGCTAAAAAAAGATGGGGCAAAACGTAGGATTAAGGATTACCCCCCCCCCCCCAAGGTCAACCCCCCCCCCCCCCCCCCCCCCGAAAATCGACAGACGACCAACCCCCCCCCCCCCCCCCCCCCCCAAGGTCACCCCCCCCCCCCCCCCCTAAAAATTTTAGGGGGGTTTTTTTCTGGAGCATTTTTGCCCCCCCCCTAAAAATTTTTTTAGGGGGGTTTTTGTCTGTAGCATTTTTGACCCCCCCCCCCCTAAAAAATTTTAGGGGGGTTTTTGTCTGTCGCATTTTTACCCCCCCCCCCCCCATTTTTTTTTTTTTTTGCCTGCAACCCCCCCCCCTCCAAAAAAAAAAAAAAAAAAAAAAAAAAAAAAAAAAAAAAAAAACTTAAAAAAAATAAAAAAAAAAAAATAAAAAAAAAAAATAAAAAAAAAAAAAACTTAAAAAAAAAAAAAAAAAAAAAAAAAAAAAAAAAAAACTTACCCCCTACGTCTTGCATTGGCCGACTAAGAGGATGATGCGTATACGGACGGATTACACGCCGCGCCGCGTATACGTTAGCGTACACGCCGCTGGGCGTCGGGTTTACGGGGACGTATACAATAAGATTACTCTGAGGGGCGGGAGACGCTGCGGGACTGCACTTTCCGCTGCGGGCTGGAGGCATTTTACGTCGCGATGAAATGTCATGTTCTTATTCTCCTACGGTTAACATATAAGTTTAAGGAGAAGTAAAGCTGATTATAATAAATAAAACAGCCATCGCTTCATACGTGTAGTACTTATAAAATAAAGGAAAAAGGAGTCTTATAGTATAAGTCAATAAAAAAAAGACATTTTAAAATAAAACTTCATTATATTTTTTTATAGTTAATTTTTTACAAAATATTTACATTTTTTGTTATATGTAGAGAAATATCTACATAGACTGACATTTAAGTTTTTCGTCTTCGATGAACGAAATGTTGTAAGCCTTTCCGATCCTTCCGTGGTACTTGAGATACATGTTTGGTGCAGAGTTGTAAGCGGTGGCCTGTTCTATGGTGAGTATATTGACGATCCGTTTTGGAAGATAAACGTCAACAACTTCCTCATCATCCAGTTGTTCGGACTGCTCCTCGTCATCATAATGTCGATGCAGGTCAAGAGTTGCAATCAGGCCGGCTCCAAGTACTTTGTTGTGATCTAGTTGAAATGCACGGATAAAATAAGATTCATCCTCGGTAAGATCTTTAAGTTGAATTCGACGTCTAAACTCAGCGGATTCATTAAGGTTCTCGCAAAGTGTCATAGTGTCGATGGTAACAGGTCGGCTTCTAGAATGAGACTGATGCTTGCAGAGCACTGAATCGCGTTTTGCAATAGAATTAAATATGAGAGCGCGTGGACAAACAAATGAATGTGAATTTACCTGATTATTAAGCGAACAGAATTAGCAGCACAATCGATGTTACACATTTAATCTTAAAAGTTCATTAATATCAAAGTCGTCTTCAGTGATATCTGTAGTTGGCAGCGCTTGAACAGGAGAAGTTAGTTCTTCGCTTGTCCTTACCTGAACAATTAGATCCAACGCTATTTTAATTTGCGGGATCTTATCCAGTAAGGACAAGGTTTCCACATTAGACAAGGTTACAAACTCAGGATGTCTAGAGAGTAAAGTATCGATCCATGATGGTCGGTACGTCAAGTCTGTTTGGATAGAGCGTGTGGGCTGATGCATACGTAAAAGAAGATGTTTGCCGCTGATAACGACATCCTGACAAGGTTCAGCCTTCCTCTTCTTAGAGTTTTCGCTCTTCTTTATATATTGCCTCAGTTCGACTTCTCTCTGCATTAGCAACGACCAATCGGACATTGTCATGAAAAAACATGTCGAGCTGTCCAAACTTCGGATCACAAGTACGGGAGCTGACTTTTTTGTTAAACCGACAATTACACACTTTTTCAACGACTCTAACAAAAATGTCCACTCTAACTTGAGGTGCTCCATGTTCAAAAGAATACGACGGACTAAAGACGAGATGGTGAACGAATATACAGAACGGTCTAGGGGACTGGAGAGTACTGCGGGGGGAAAAAGGTAGGTGGGGAGTATTCAAAATGGAAAAATACTGACTGAGTTCAGGGTCGGTTATATCCGAGAGGAAGTGAGATCGAGATTAATAAACAAGTGGGACAGAGATGGGCATGTGATTGAAGAAGATTACGCATTAGAAGGTTTCGCAGGTGCGGGTTTCATGGTCAGTCAAGAGGAGATTGACGCCTTATTGTCTAGACAAGAGAGAGACCGTACATTTACAAGAATGAGATGGTAATATGGGTTCAGGGACGAACATATCCGTGTGAGCATAGTTATTTTTGTAGATCTTTCAAGGGTATCCAGGTGTTTTGTGCTGACGGAAGGCCAAGCCACTTAACTAGAGCTCGATTATTTTTTTTACGGACAACACGCTCGATCAGATAATACTCAGGATAATTTGTTTTCTTTAGCTCCTCCTCGTAAAACTTGCCACGAATCGGTTGACCCGCTGAATCAACTAAAATGTACATTGGTACGTCGCGTTGAAACACTTTGTCTATTTGAAACTGCTCGTTAGTCCAATTGGGCGTATATCCTTTGGTAAAGAGATGTTTATGTTTGCTGATGCGAACCCAGTCTCCGACATAAAATTTTGGCTTACGTTTGATTCGACGACTAGCATTCAAACGTGCGACAATTGTTGACTCATGTCTTTTAGTCACATCAATAGGTCTCATTCCTATAGAGCGATGTTTCCTGTTATTGTAAGTGTCCACCAGATTGTCCACATGATCCACCCACTTGTAAGCACCGAGCAAGCTGAAATGTCTCCACATCATTTCTTTAAGTGTACGATTGAAACGCTCAACAATAGTCGCCTTAAGCGGGCTATAGGTAAAGTAATGATTGATTCCCTTATTCTTAATAAGAGATTTGAACTCGGAGCCTCTAAATTCCATTCCCTTGTCCGTATGCAATAATGCAGGTGACAATCCAGATTCATTGAAAATTGATTTCATTGCTACGCTCACCTCCTTACTTGTTTTTCTCTTTAGCGGTTTCGCCCACGCTCTCTTAGATCCACAGTCGATAACTGTCAAAAGATAACGGTATCCGCGGTCTGGCACTGTCATTTCGACTAGGTCTGCTTCCCATAAATCGTCAAGAACACCCTTGATTACGACCCTGCTTCTAGCAAACCTCTTCCGAGCAGGAGCGTGTATCTCCCGGACTAGAGCGTCTTTCACACTTGTAGTCATGATTTAAACTGACTCTATAATGCCGGCCTCAAACAGCTCTTCCAATATAGATTGGATTTCATTGTAATGAGAATTGTTACCGGCCTGAGTAGACGCGTTAATAAGACGTAATCGATCTACGAGCTCGTTTACATTGTTCCAATAAACATAGTCCACTGGTCGATTACTTACTTGCATAAAACCTTTGCCTTTGACAGGAGCCTTTTTTGTAGGGGGGTCTGGATTGACCAATTTTTTTAAAAGATTGCGATACTTGCGACCTGACGTATTGAAATTTCTAGTACTAGAGTATCCTTGTCTCGCTGCATTTGACTGCAAGATGATTTCCTGGTAATTAGCCAAGTCCTCAGCCGAATAGTTGTCGGGCTCATAGAGGAAAAGCAAATTGAACAGTCCGTCAGTGGCCGGATAAGGTTTTCCCTTGACATACACGTTGTCATAATCTAACTTTAAATCTGTATCGCCGATTACAATGTTTCCTTTTGAAGTGACTCTAGGTCCATAGACTGTGTCTGTTTTCCTATCGACAGCTTCGCCAGTAAGCAAATGTTGTACAAAGGGTCGACCGTAAATACTGACTTCTCCTAACAACATATTTAACTGTTTCATACCCTGCGGGGACGAGAGATAAGTTCTAAACTGAGGGCTGCCCGTAGGCGTTGATTGAGCACGTTTGTCGGCTACGCTTAAAGCTTTGCGTAGAGGGGTTGGAGATGCTATGTGAGGAGACGATGATGATGATGATGAAGGTTTGCGGGGAGACGATGATAATGGTTGGGATGGTGTAATTTGCGATCTCGTTACCATCAATGATGCGAGTTTTCGACGAAAGGCTGGTGACTGAGATCCACGCGAGCTTTCAGCTGCTGATTTAGCTGACGCCTGCACTCCCATTTGTGTAGAAGCCAAATCCGGTTCAAATGCGAATGTCTCTTCATCGTCTGCGGGAGCGATTACGGAAGCGATATCGTCGTCGTCTTCTTCATCTGCATTCCATTGCGTCGCTACAGTAGAGTATTCTTTAGCATCTGCAACACTTTGAGCAGGATCAGTCGAGTATTCCTTTGTTGGAACAGTAGTAAAGTCGGGTCGATATGTTGTCGACATAAGTAAAGTTTTGTCGAGACTTTGAGCGATATTTTGCAATGGATCCATAAGGGGTTTTACGCTTTCCTCGGTAAATCTTTTGACTTGCGCTCTTCCTGAACGCAATAGTTTATTTTTTTTACGAATAACATCCTGCGTCTTTATCAGACGTCTTTTTACGTCCTTACTCGATGCTTGCATTTTGTCGACTAAATGCTTCACCTAGTCGGTCGAAAATTATAAACTCATCGAAACCACGTCGATACCTGCCGTCATCTACAGACGCCTCTTTGTCAATGACTAAAAAACCATATTTTTTGTCCCAGCAGTGAACGCATAAATCGTGAAATTTCGACCAAGACATGTCAGTGTTGATATGGTCATCGTAAACATGTCGGAGATTTGTATCGTCCATTTTAAACAGTATAAGCATGTTGCATTGATCTCTAATGCAATGCTTCGGTACGTTAGCATATGATTGCGAAAGATAAAATGAATCGACGCCCATGTGTCGACCACGAGTAAAGTATTCTTTCATCCGCTCCTGTTTCTCCATCATTACATCGTCAAAAATGAAAATCGAGTTTTCACCGACCTGCTCAGGTTCTACAACCTGCTCAAATTCATTTGTAGGGAAGAAGCCGATTTCTGGCATACCGCTCAGCACCTTGCTTAAATACCTGTACTTCGGTTGTTCCAATGTCTTAGCGTAGAGGTACACATTTTTAAACCTCAGACCGTTGATATGCAATAAAAGCGATACCATCAAGTGGGTCTTACCGCCACCCGATGATGCGCAAATAAGCGCTCGGATAGGATGGTGACCAAACAGTCTACTGTGTCGGCTGTTTATCCCATCATGAGTCTCCTCGCTATCTTCGAGCATCATCACATCAAACGATGTGTTCTGTTTGACAAATCTCATTATACTGAGGAGTAAAAGGATTTAAACTATTTTTTATAAAAAAATAAAATAAAATAAAAAAACCATTCTTTTAATAAAATTAAATTTTTTTATTTATACTGTACAAAATTTTATTCTATACCATAAATACAATTTTGAGGCTTGATCTCTGGCGCATACAAAGTTGCTTCCACTATGCCTGATGCAGGATAAGCGTGGCATGGTCGACCAGAAGAGCCAGTCGTTGAGAGATGGACATCCCAGCAGATCCAAATCCCATGTATCTACAGTCACTCCGCGAGACCGAAGAAATTGAGCCTTTTCAAGTCCCTTCACATAGATCTTCTCGTATCCATTCAGAATGATAAGAATGTCGTTAAGTCGATTGTAATGTATGTCTCCATCATCATCCCATGACAATCCGTGAAAATTTTCAGTCAACCATTGGTTGTCCCTGCTTCGTGCTGTCATAGAATCCTTACTAGGAGAGGGCGGTTTAAACAAATACCAGCTCATAGCACCAGTAGATATATCTATTATGGCCAGCTCCTTAACAATAAAGCCTCCTGAAGTATGACTGTTGCAACTGACACATGACTTCTTTGATGCTTTAAAGCATACAATGTCTACAATGGCGGCTTTCATTGTGATGACTGACGATCTGAGCCCGCTCACGTATACTTATATACATCCCCACCACTATACATTTTTCATTACAATGCCTGTGAGAGGATAATGTGTGATTAACTGATCGTGTAGGATGAGACAGTAGGCAGTTGTGTTTGCAGGAATATTTGCTGTCGTTTCAAACTCCAACTTGATATCCACAGAGGATGAGGTGACAGACTCGACTTGTCGACTGCAATCTAAAACTACAAAAGGCGCGTCCCTGATAAACTCCTCGTATGTGAGCATGGGCTGTGCATCGACTTTACCGTAATATGAACGCTGAAAGTCGACATACATTTCGTATAGCCATGCTAAAGATCTCTTGGTAAAGTTTAAGTTTAAATTATCATAGGGGTACGACTCGCTTCCAATGTAGAGCCGTACATTTTTCAACTCACATGCATCAAACTTGTTAATGTCCTTTTTCTGATCGTTGACTCGTGCTGTTTGCAAGGCTAACATAACGTAGCGAGGTTTTTCCAATTGTGTGCTAGATTTTATTGTCCAAGTATGATTTTGAGTCTGAGGTAGAATGGGATATGTAAACAGGTTCCATGTACGGAATGGCATCGATATGGGTACGTTACGCTCAAGCAGGTTAAGCATGCGAAGTTTTTGAGAGTCATTTAGCGTACAGTAAAGGAGTTTCCACTTGATACCTTTAATCTCAACTTTGTTTAAAGCTTCTCCTACTGGTGCTTTAGCAGGATCGGACTCAATAGGTACAAACATGTTATCGTCTTTGTTGGCTCTGATTAAAATCAGCTCAAGACGAGCATTCATCAGCACATGCTTATAGTCTTCTGCATATCCCAAGACTGTTTCCAAAGGGAGACACATACTAAATTCGCCAGTGGTTTTGTCTAAAGTTTGATTATAGGACTTGTCAGTTGTCGGTAACATCCATCCAGCTGATTGTAGTCTGTGTGTAGTCGCTCTACTAAAACTCGCATATCCCTTTAACGTTGACGTAATACCTGGCATCCTTGTCTGATCGATTTCAACACCATTCAGCTCAAGTCGAATGTCGCTAAAGGCGTGAGCACCTGCATTAGATGCTAATGTGTAATGTACAGGCGGCGGTGACATCTTCCCCTCGATGCAAATGAAGCTTTTAGAGGGCAATACATAGGTATCAGGCTGTTGAAAGGGTATCCTTACTTCATCAGAATTGTCAAACTTACTCGATGAATAAGGTAGATGGCTATGGTACTCCAGTTTTACTATGGAGTCGTCGAATCTTGGCTTTTCTGCTGTCGTAGTTGCGAACTTTGAAGCCGAGATTCTGCAAATACTCGCGATTGATAGGTGTTAGCCCTATGACGTGCTGCTGATTACTGAAGCTGTCAACATCGACCGGTCGGTATTTAAAATCAATCATTACGCTTGAGATGAATGCGTACGGTAATCGTCTCTCCACGAAAATCCACCAGTCGACCCTCTTGATCCTTTATTGCGATATTAACTGACTCTAGAGTATTTGTTAATATTTCCAAGTAGACAACTGTTTGCGGCACTTCGACAATCTTGTATCCTGGAGCTACGGTAGGGAAGAACTGATGTAGAACGTGAGACTCTACACCATTTATATACGAACCGGTGACAATATTACATTCTACAGACAGCGCGTTAACTTTGAATATGTCGACAATTGTATCCGAAACACTGCGATCATTTTTCTCCAGTATTTTCGGCTCAAAACCGAGAATGCTACCAATATTGTTGACCGATTTAAAGTTTAATTTTTTGTCTTTACTAATCACAGTGCAGGTGAGCGAGTTTCGTTGTTCCTTCACATCAATGTCGTACTTGGAGAGCTCCTTAGCAATATCACTAAGTTCGTAAGAGCCTTTTGGGAGTTTTATCATGTCACCTGCTATAATCTTTTTATAACGTATCTTTGTACTCATGTCCGCTGGAGCTGTATGCTCTATATTTGCCTCTAGTATTGCACCGCGCTCAAAGCCGAAATTAGTCAAAAGTGTATCTTCTAAATCGTTAAATAATGTCTTGTTGCTCTTTATTACTACTCGTCTACCTATTGTAGTGAAACTTATTTTAATATCATCAGGAAGAATAGTTTGAATATGCGAAACAAACTGATCGAAAGTGGAATTTTTTGGTACATCAAATAGTATGTCATCATCATTCATGAGGTAAATTCGATTGTTGGTTTCGTCTACATTTGGAATAGAATTGTACGCTTCGAAGGATAATAAACCGCATGACCAATTGTCGTCGTTCAAGTGAACCGGAGGGAAAAACTCGCTGGTGAGGACCGATTTGTCACCGGTGAATGTTAAAGTTAGAGACATGACTGACTTAAGACTAAGTCGACACGTGTAATATATAGACAGACATCGGGCTAGGTGTTACTGCACAACATGACTGCTAGTATCATGCACAAATGTCCGCAGATAAACGTGTCAAATGGTTGAATTTGGTGATGGTTGTAGAAAATCGTAGTGCCTTCCAAATAGTCGACCAGTTCAAGAGGCGGAGACAAATTACCGTACGGATCGAAATAAATTGCTCTGTTGCCGACGACATAGTACAACACCCAATGACTGCCGGGCTCACGCCACGTTTGCAAATTGATAATACCGCATTCCACGTTCCGTCTTATTTTTGGTAAACGATCGCGCATAAAAACACCGCGGAAATTTGACAAGCGTAAACGGTCAGTTAACGAGCGTTTCATGTCGTAATCGGACATGGGACGAGCAGGAAGGCTTACGATTAGTTTTTTGAGCTAACATAGAGTCCAAGTCCTTTTCTGTATGGTCTTAGGTACAGCCCCTTGCCAATAGCTACCTCCTCCATCTTTTTGTTATGTCTCCTGGCCTCCTCCAATGCCTGACTTGCCTGTCGACCTTCATTTATAGTTTTGACCAGACTAGCCGCTCCACCTGCTACTGAGCCTAGAGCAGCTAAAGCCGGTATAGCAGCCATGAGAAACGGTAGGATTCCACCCCGCTTCGGTACAGGTATTACTCGGGGATGATGACTAGCTCTACGACTACTAATGCCTAGCTTTGCAGCACGTAGAGCCGCAACAGTTTTCTGATGAATGCTTTTGCTGCTACCTGCCTTTTCAACTGCCTGCTTAGCCAGTAATAATACATTCTTAAGTTGATTCGAAACGTTTTTCTTTTTTGTCCGAGGCTTTCTCGCGCCGCTGCCCAGTTTCCTTTTGACTTTCATAGCTGTTGTTACTGACCAAGCCGCAGCTTTTTCCCCAAAACTTGAGTCAGTTGACTTTACCCGTTTCCAAGCTGCTTCCTCCAACCTCCGGTCTGCTTCACTTCTCGACTCTCGGTTCGCGTAAGCAATATCGTGTTGTCTACAAGCCGCGTCCAGAGGATTTATTCCTGTCTGACCTTTAGCTAACCTCTTTTGAAGTTTTGTACCCGGACCGCAAAACTGATAACCGCCAGGCAGATGTAATTCTACTGGTAGACTGTCGACTAGCTTATTTATAACTCCTCCACGTCCTTTCTTGTAAAGTGCTGGACGCATACTGGTATGACATGTGTCCCCACCTCAGGTTATATAATTTATGTAAATAATATGAAGTGGTAGGGCCCCACACTCGCCCTACCATGTGATGACCAACCATTTTATTTTGTCACCTCCATTCGCGATCTCCTCCCTAGATGTTTTCGACAGTGTTACAGATGCCGCCGTGCATTCGACATCACACACTGTCCTCCGATTGTTGTCTGTGCTGTTTTTTTTTTTTAGTCTGCAATGCCGCTACCTGCAATGTTGATGTCGCTGCCGCCTGCGACATCAGATGACTCGACGTCCTCCTCGACATCCATTATTCGATGATGACCGTGAGCAAGGGTGTTGATTTTGTCTGGAAGTATATGTCGTTTGTCGTCTATTGAAGAGAGGGACAATTTGTTAATAGCGACGGTGTACAGTCTAAGACGAAAGGAACGAATAAGATTAAACTTTGTAGCCATCGTTTTTGAGTCGAAGAGTGCCTGCCTAAAGTCATCAAAGTTAATCTTATTCTTCACCGCGCTTCTCTTAATTCCCTTCGCCTTTTTAATTGCCTCCATGTCTTCACATTGTAGAGCATACATTTTAGCTCTCAATCCGACAAACGACATTATCCTTTTGCCCGCGGTCTCATCTTTAAACTTACCCAAGACTTTTTTGTTGACTGTCGAATAGCACGGATGGTCTGACGGGAGATTGCTAAAATCGAACTCATCGCCGATAGCTCGGAATGCTTCGAGTCTCCAATCCGCGTCAGCCGTTTTTATGTTGTAAATAAAACTGTCCGTGTCAGTATATGCCAGTCTCAGTCTTTCCGGACCGTAATGTCTCAACATACGGTCGTAATGAAAACTGAGCATTCTCAGTTTTGCATGGTCGAGAATGCTCATCCCGGCATATATCGGCTTGTCGAAAAGGATCTTTGTTTGGCCCATGTGTATTGAGACAAGATTCTCTTCGATAATCACACGATTTTTGAAGTTGGGTTTCGCAATCAGTTTTTCAGCTCTCGGCCATTGCGAAACCAACCTCAAGTCCATCCTCTTCCGTACCTGCTCAATACACTTACCGAACGTAGCATTATTTAAAAGTTTAAATAGATCCTTTTCGAAATCTGTGGCGGCAGTCTTGCGTCGCTCATTGTTCACATGTATGAACGGCGCTAACCATGCAGACTGCCGGAAGCCGACGACTCTGTGGACAGTTTTTAATTCGCAGCCATGTGCCACAACAAACTGGAGCAGTCTGTAATGTAGCACATACTTAGTCTTGGGACTGAGGGTTCCAACAAGTTTAACATACGCTGAGCCAGCAGGTTTGATCCGATCAGGCAGAGGTGGAAAATCATTAAAATAATCATGTAAATGATCTGGGATGTGTATGTCCACCTCTGCTATATATCCTACATCGGAATTATCGGACACAGTAAGCAGGTCTACATCGTGCGGTTCTACCCATCGGAAATCGCTCACCGGTAAAGGTTCAGACGAAGCGAGACCGTATAGGTTATTCGCATCGATATAACAGATCTGCTGACTTTTATCCGATTCAGCAAACCTGTGACTTACTTGTGTAAACCCTCCTCGGATGCCCCGCTCAATAAACAGCATCATGGAGTAGTCTGTTAACAGGTCCAGCTGAACATTAGTGATCTTGAGCATGCCGTTGAACGCTAGGCCGGGAAGACTGTAGTAGTTTACGACCTCCAAGTTGTAGTCTGTCTTGAGAAATTCCCTCCTGAAGTTTTCAAATACCTCGGTAAGAAGGTAGACATCAGTCCGGAGGTACAGCTCTGAATACTCTCGGAGATCTTTGATGTTAAACTCGTTCCAGACTTCAACGGCATGCTTGTACTCGACCTCGCTAATGCCTGATTCGTTTAGCTTACTGTAGAATGACTCCCTCGGAGGAAGAGAGGTTTCGTCTAGTTTAGTCCAGTCACACATGTACTCGTACGGCATCTGTCCTTTCCGCATCAGCAACTCCAGCTGCCTGCCCGCGTAGAGTTTCGGAAGGATGGTAAAACGGTCAGATGACATCGTCTTAACAAGTGCATCTAAACTGGACGGCAGAAACCTAAACGAATCAAGAAATCGAAGCCAGATGATGCCTTGATTGCTCATAACCATCTTTGAAAAGGATATATATTTTTCAGATGAATCAGCAATCACTTTAATCTCCCCCGGAAAGTTGCCAAGTTCACGAACAATAAATTTATTGTCGTAACCTGACCCGAAGTGGAGAAAAATAGGCAAGAAATCTGGCTTCCTAGCAGCAACGTTACAGCTCCTATGCGCAGCGCCTCTGTAACGTGCAGTGATGTGATCGTGGTCGAGTACCTTATTATCAAGGTCTGAGAAGCAGCCATGACAGAAGTAGCAAGTGGTAGATGTGTCAAAATCATGCTGATCTTCAACGCTCATAACAACCGGATTGTTTAACGAATAGTAATGAAGAACCTTTCCGGCTATCCTAGTAAGCGTCGAAATCAGCTTGTTGGCTGCATCTGGACCTGTGTAGATGATGATATTATTGAAATCTATGTCTTCGTCAGCATGTACATCGCTCTGTACATACAAACCAAAGGACATAATTTGATGTTCTTGAATTTTGTTCGTATAGGACCTGTATCTTCCGCTTGTCGGTTCGGTTGATGGAGGCTCGCAGGTTGCTAGAGGTACCAAAAGAGCCTCGGTATCACAATACGCTACAAATGGTACACGTACTTGATTTTTACCACCGATAAACTTCAGTTTAGACTTTTCACCCTCAGGCATAATCATTCTGGCCGGCTGATCTATGCAATCGTTACCGTGAATCCGCAACTTTTCCTCCTTTGTCATACCATGTTGGTCGTCGAAGTGAGTGAAACAGCGGCGGCATACGGCAATAGCATTTTCGCGTTTAGTTTTTTGCGAGCGGATTAACCTTTCAAAGTTAAAAATCCTCACAAAGTGGTTGTGTCTATCAGCGTTAAGGAGGAGAAGGTCGATGTACTCATCTGTTTTCAGCTCACTCACACTGAACGGATAAAGTTTCTCCTTCTCATCCAGAGCGAATATATTGACACGCACTTTGTTCAGTTTTTCGAACTTTGAAATGTCTTTTAACATGGTCGGATACGTTAGAGCACTAAAATCGTACACTCTTCCCTCAGGCAAACGAGATAGAATTGCACGTCTAAAACAATCTTCCTCATCCGGATATTGGACGTGGTCACATGACTGAGTTTTGACTATCCAGTCCGGTAGAGGAACATTGCATGCAGACTTGAGCGGATTGAGTTTGCTCAAGTTTAGCACTATAGCTTCTATCTCGCTTAGTTTAAGGCCTGAGGGGCTGGTCTCGTAAGTTTGAATTTCAGCCTCGATTTTATCGATGCCTTCGAGCAGTATTTTATCAATATCCGACAACATGTACACCGCTTTGTTTTTGTTTTTAAAGTTACGCTCACAGCGAACCATCGATACTGGATGCTCGTAAATCGTATCTAACAAAAAGTTTACCTTTAAAGCCGACCATTCTTCGAGATGGTACATAATTTTTTCCTTAATTTTATCAAAGGTGGAGGTGAAGTAATTTTTTAAATTTTTTACCTCCTCCTTATTTGTAAAAATATAGGTTACTATGTTCTTATTAAAAGCACTTTTCACCGTAATTATGCCACTCACGTCCTGAGGATGATCGGCGCGAACAGCCTTTGAGCGTCTGGAGCGGAGGTCGAGTTTGCAGGTTTTCTTGTGCAGACGTAGGAGCAGATTAGTATCGAATGCAGCATTACAAACAGCACAGACATTTCTTCTTCCCTTACACACAGCTTCATGGAGTTTGAGGTTGTCAATTCTATTTCCGAAGACGCGTTTACATTTCGAACATTGGAGTTTTTTGTTCTGTTCGCAAATCGTCTTCAGATGTCGAGTTAGGTTATGCTTCAGGGAGAAAAGCTTGGAGCATCTAGGGCACTTGAGAAGCCTGGTGTCACTTCTGCAAATAAAAAAAAGTATTATTATATAATTTAATAAATGTGATATTAATATTACCAGCTTACTTTTAAAAAGTGTTCATTAATTTTTTAAATTTCTTATTAATTATTACAAACATTTTAACATATGTTTACATTATTATTTACTAAACGAAAATATGGTTAACAGGTAATCTTATGTCATTTTATTAATAATGTTAACTGTGTACTGAAATTTAAAATATATTTCTTAAAATCATATTTCTCAAAAGCGAAATAATGATACCTGATAATCTTTTGTTTATTTTATAATAAATTTTAGCTTAGTATTTAACGTTAAAAGATCTTAATAATAAATTTAAATCAAGTTAATTGCTTATAGATTATCTGTAGCATTTAACTTATGTGATAACAATTATGTTTATATCATTCCTCCTGTATAGATAATATTTATTTATCTTTCATTATCATTTATAGTTACTGTTTAACTATTACTTTAGAAATGAAAAAGTTTCTTATTTAAAATGAATTTACGTTCTTAAGTTATTTGCAAAATATCATTTTCTTATTTCGAATCAATATTACCTTGTTTCCGATATTTGTTCTGATGCAGTGTAGCTAGTAGATGGAGTTGTAGACATTGTGATTTTAGGTGTTCCGGTTGAACTGAATTAGTAAAGAAAATCTGTCTCTTTATATACGACTTATGGATGACGTCAATCCTTAAAGAGAGAGTCAGGAATGAGCTGGGTTGGGTTTGACCTCAACATTAAAAAAATTGAATTAATTTGTAATATTGTTTAGTAATTTTTTGTATATTTTGCAAATTACAATAACAATAGATGAAATAAAAATTAAAATTGAATTCATTTGTAATATTTTGCATACTTATGTAAATCTCAAATCAATAAATAAAATCAATATAAATTAAAATAAATTATATAGGAGCGGTTCCAGCACAAGGTTGTGGACCATCTGGCTTTAACCGGTTATGGTGACGTAGAGCAAGGCCACTTGAAAGAGAATAAATACCGTCGCGTAATCCTTATTTTCATTAGTTTGATCGCAAGACACTAAACAAGAAAACAAAATGTCCCTGTCACGTGCTTTGATGAACCATGCCATCAGACCTAGGAGGTCTATGGAAGAACTGGTTATTAGTAAGTATTTTCTATACAAATAATATTTAAATTCATAAAATTATTATTTTACGATTATTTAAATAAATAATACTTAAATTCATTAAATTATTTTCATACTGTTATTTAAATAAATAATACTTAAATAATAACTAAAAACAATTATAACTAAATAAAGTATTAACAAATATTTTCCTTTACGTTTATTTAAATTTTTTGGCTTCTCGTTATCGTTATGACTATATTTTTTTTTTTTTTTTTTTTTTTTAGACGTCAGATACTTCATTTTAAGAATGGAGTTTCTGGCAAACGGCCCCAATGGCGATGCCGTTATAGCCACGATCAGGAGAGAAGATGGGGAGGGCGATGAAGTGGCTTTCGACGTCTTCCTCCCGTCAAGGTTCATCACTGAACTTACCCCTCAAATCATCAGTCTATACAACCAACGACCTGACATGGTGCTGGTGTATAGAGGAAAAAGAGGACGGGCGTTCGTGGTGGAGTTTGAAGATATTTAAGATTTATAAATAAATACTATACATTTAATTTACTGTTTTATTTTTTTTATTTTTTAACGTAATATAAGTTATCCTTTTACCTTAATTTATAAGTTAACAGTAAGTGCACCTTTATTTATATGTTTACCGTAAGAGAATAAGAACATGACATTTCATCGCGACGTAAATGCCTCCCGCCCCTCAGAGTAATCTTATTGTATACGTCCCCGTAAACCCGACGCCCAGCGGCGTGTACGCTAACGTATACGCGGCGCGGCGTGTAATCCGTCCGTATACGCATCATCCTCTTAGTCGGCCAATGCAAGACGTAGGGGGTAAGTTTTTTTTTTTTTTTTTTTTTTTTTTTTTTTTTTAAGTTTTTTTTTTTTTTTTTTTTTTTTTATTTTTTTTTTTTTATTTTTTTTAAGTTTTTTTTTTTTTTTTTTTTTTTTTTTTTTTTTTTTTTTTTTTTTTGGAGGGGGGGGGGTTGCAGGCAAAAAAAAAAAAAAATGGGGGGGGGGGGGGTAAAAATGCGACAGACAAAAACCCCCCTAAAATTTTTTAGGGGGGGGGGGGGTCAAAAATGCTACAGACAAAAACCCCCCTAAAAAAATTTTTAGGGGGGGGGGGCAAAAATGCTCCAGAAAAAAACCCCCCTAAAATTTTTAGGGGGGGGGGGGGGGGGGTGACCTTGGGGGGGGGGGGGGGGGGGGGTTGGTCGTCTGTCGATTTTCGGGGGGGGGGGGGGGGGGTTGACCTTGGGGGGGGGGGGGGTAATCCTTAATCCTACGTTTTGCCCCATCTTTTTTTAGCTACTTTTATTTATCTCTTGATCATATCTGTGAGGTTAAAAATAAATTTTAATTTTGAAAATTCAATTTTTGGAACATACATTTAATTAATTTATTAATTCATGTTTCTTTAAAATTTATTATCTACACACACACACACACATACATGTATATTTTTTGCTTCCACACGTATAAATACGATATTTTATTTGCTTTTTTTTTTTATAAATAATGTTCTTTTCAATGACTTAATATAAAGCTTTTGATTTCAACGAAAGAATTTGTATAGAGTATTTATTTTATGTTGAAAAAAATAAAGATAAGGATGTGAGAAGGCTTTTTTTATAATAGATGTTTGTTAAAACACGTATAATAATATATAATGTGGAGAAGGAACAACAAAGTTCCACATAATTTCTAAAAAGCAGATAGTGTCCATCAAATATTTTCTCTTAACCGCATTTATTATTTTTTTTTTTTTAATTTAATATATCTCATAAAGTTAGTGCACGAGAAAAAATAAATATTGTGAGATGTATTAATGGCCGAAAAATTCCATTTTGATGGATTTACAAGTTTTAAGATCCATTATTTATTTATTTTTATTAGAGAATTGCAACTACCTGTTATAAGCAATGATTATAACATTATGGTATTATTAGGTACTGAGTAAATAATAACGCACATCTAAGGAATAATCAGTGTATTGTCTGACAAGAATAATTACAATTTAAAAGAAAAAAATACAAAAAACTGTTTTGATTTAACGTCATCATCAGTTGGTTAATTATTTTACACTGCTTGTTCTTTAACATATTATAAGAGAGAGAGAAAAAACAAATAGAGAAATGTAGGTGGTGATGTGAGAGTGTAAAGGTTTAAGAGGTGGAGGGGTAGGCTTGACCGGCTTGGATGAAGTTAGAGGGGGTTAAGTACCTGGTATACATTAGAAATAACTTAAATACTAAACAGCTAAGACACATGGTTCCTAGGTACTTGTAGGAAACTGTAGTACTTCTAGGAAATTGTAATTATTCTTGTGGTCAGACAATACACTGATTATTCCTTAGATGTGCGTCATTATTTACTCAGTACCTAATAATACCATAATGTAATCTAAATACCACAAAATCTCCGTCAAAACTACTAATGAATTAAATAATGATGATGTATGTTTTTACAATGACTTGATTGACTTGAAGTGAGGAACTTTCCATTAACAGTACTCACAAATACAAGTTTGAATTATTACGTATGTTAAGAAGTTTAGCGTCGGTCAATAAATCACGCGGCCACTGCCTTTTTATACGTCGAGGAGGATTGCCGAGAATGAATGGTAATGATAGGTTATGGTTTAAAGGATTGGGGTGTTGGGATATGGAGTCATGGAAGAATTTTAACTTAGATGTGGCTAGGTCATGGATGAAGGGGACGTTAAGGTCGTTGTGAAGGGTGAAATTAGAAATACAGAAAGGAGCGTGGACAATTCTTTTTAAAATTTTGGACTGCAGGGTCTGGATGCGATAGGAGTTGGAACGCTCGGTGCAACCCAAGAGTTCAATACCGTACCCATTTGGGTTTAATGTCCTGAGTTTAAAAAATTGTTTTTAATTTTTATTTAAATTGTCTGTTCTGTGTTCTTTGTAGTGCATTATGAATTATGACTTAAATAAATCTAAAACGTAGTTGATTTAAATAGACCATAATCGAATACGATTTAATCGTTTATAAGTTAGAAGCTGATAAGAAAGATGCTTTGTTTGTTAAACAAATTTAAATGTATGTAGAATTTATTTCATTCCTTTAACATTCTCTCTGTGTGTGCTCTCATACATTTATTTTAAAGTTATTTTTCTTTGAAAATTATAGTTTCTGAGATATAAAGTTATAGCCGCTGAAATGGAAATCGTGATTAATCAACCACATGTTTCACACTTAAAGAGTAGTTACGTCTTAATATAATATAATTAATTAAATGAGAAATTATGGATTTTAAATTCAGTGCCCCTTTTTATATGAAATAATTTAGTTTAAGTTATTCGGACGATTTTTGTATTACATTTCATTACTTTAGGGTTCTTTCAGTTTTCATATTTACTCGATGTGATAAGTATAAAAATACGACTTAGATATCTGAGATTCGAACCAGATCCAGCTGTGTCGTCGTTTAAAATCTAAGGACTTATGGAAATGTTTTCTCCGTCGATTGATGAATTAATATAATTTATGAAATAATATAATTTATGAATTAATATAATTTATACTCTCTGATAATGTTTAGGTTTCTTATTACATACCTTTAAGACTCATTACAGAACATTCATTATTAGTAAAATGTATTTTAATTAACTAGTTTAGTCAGTTTAACTCGGTCTACAGTTGAGAAATATATTTATTTATTTAACACAGTAATAGTTTTAAATAAGGTCAAATTTGGGATCTATTTTAGGGTTTTATCTCTATTTGGTTTTTCCCTCTCTCATTAGTTCAGAGGAGAGAATTTTCTTGGAGGGAAATCATGAAGAGGAAAGTAAGCAAGAGAAAGTCAAGGTAAGACTAACATAAATACTCGAACAAATAGAGTCAGTCACTACGTAGCTCATCAACAGACTTAGATAAACTTTATCTAACACTTAATTACATTTTTTTTATACCGTTCTGTTTACTTTCCTTACATACCTAAAAAATAACAACTTAGTCTGCTCTTTGAAATAAAATCGGTACAAAAAAACTGAATTTGTGTCCGATAATATCTCATTTAATTAATTTATTATTTATTATGTTTATGAACTACAAAATATAATTAACTGTTTTTGCTTCCGAGCTTACCGAAGGTAACGGAAGCATTGTGTTCACTTTTGAGAACGAAAAACTTTTATGCTTCCGATTTTAAAAATTCCAAGACAGAAATTCGTTTCAGACATCAGGGAACATTTTTGGTCTCGCGTCTGTCTGTCTGTCCCTCTGTCTGTCGGTCTGTGTGTCCGCGAATTATGAAACGTGCGACGATAACTTGAGTAAATGTCGACCGATATTGATGAAATTTGGTAGACATGTTCATTTTATTAATGCCCAGGACGAGTTCGTTGGACAGCGTTATCCGTCCAAGCGTTCACGAGCAACGCTCGCGTAAACGTGAACTTCTAATTTAAAATTGGAATTTTTAGTCGGGAAAAAAATCTAACTTCATCCATTCAATGAGACAAACATTTTTTACAAATAAAATGTTTTAGTAAAACCAACAGCGACTGCTGTTAAATCACGACTGCTATGAAGTGTTAAAGATCGCCAAAATTATTAAATAGTTTTTACACAATAAACAATATAACAATAAAGTAATATAACAATAATTTTAATGTTAATATAACAATAAAGTACATGATAGGATGCGAGGAAGCTATGTGCCACATTAATTGGCAGTCTATTTTTTTGTGAGAAATTATTGTATTTCTAGATATTTAAAAGTTTCCGGAGCGCCCTTATATTGAAATTTATTATAAATTTCTCCATTTCACCTTCAAGTATGCTTTTTCTGAATATAATAATCCAAAATTTTATCGAAATCAGTTCGGTAGTGCTAGCTTCATGTGTCTACTCAGATGATAAACAGACTTTTTGAAATTAAACTTCTTTAGGCGCGGTAGAGTAAATTGGCTTGGATAAAACAAAGTTGCATGTAACGAAGTTTGTGTCTCAAGACGCGTCTAAGTGCAAGTTTTTTTTATAGGTAAATCAACTGACAGCTTAAGTTGGCAGTTGATTTACCTATTAAAAATCTTTCACTTGGACGAGTTTCGATCCATCGACCTCTGATTCAGCAGGCGTAAGTGCTAACCATTGCATCATGGAGGTAGATGATTTTAATACACAGAATTGGTATATAAGTGTAATACTATATACATTATAATAATATAATATGTATTTAAATGTTGTTTTAATGACTTGTCTTCATATTCACTAAAATGTTATGAATATATTTTATTTTTCAATTAAATTCCACATACCCATTTCTTAATCCATAAATAATAAAATTGTCAACAAATGCAAAGGATGCATCATAAAATAAACTGTTTCTAGCACTTAAGTTTCACTTCTAATGCGTGAGAGTCTCACACTTTTTTCTAAACTACTAGAGGACTTTAAAACATGCTGTAAAGCAATCAAAATCGATTTTTCTCCTCGTATATACTACGAGGAACGTTTATTAACGAGGGCCAGCGCCAGCATAGCCGTGTGGTTGGCGCAATCGACTCTGAAACCAACTGTTTAAACCCTGGTTGTGAATTCAAATCCCAGAGAGGTTACACATTTTTCACACGGGATGGTCTCATCGAGTGGACATAATATTTACAGACTGCTGTCAAATATTTATAAAATCTAATGTGACAATCAGGGGACTTCAAAACATTCAATATATACGCATATTTCTCAGCAGCATAGGTTTTATGTACATAACGTAACATACATGTGTGTGGGACGTAGTCACTTGTCATTGAGTTTGGTTGAATTAAATATTGACGTATTGTTATTAAGTTTTGAATGGAATACATCCTGATGAATAATATAAATTGTCTGTCAACGTAAATTGACTAATTTGTTTATTTTATTTTACAAAGCATCCCATATCTAGAACGGAATATATTCTGTTTTATGGAATGTATTATGAATACATTTGGTGAGTGCTATATTGAAGTAGAATTACAAAGTAGAAGATAGACGTTACGTATATATACATAGTTATTTATTTATGTGTACATGAGAAAGTAAAAACAACAATGTACTTAATATAATTGTTGAAATCTGAATGAGTTCAAAGTTGTTTACTTAATTTAAAGAGCTCAATTTATATTAAGTAAAGTCTAAGTAGTAGAGTTTTGTAAGGTGAACTTACCAACCAACTTTTTAATCCTCTAATATCCGGCTTGATAAAACTTTTTATCTCTGCGTCTTTTTTTTAATAAAAAGTAGAAACTTAAGTTTATTTTGCTGAGTTGTTTGTGAGTAATTCGTCTTGAGTCTTTTCAAAACGGAAAAGTGAAGAGTGTTGAAATTCATAAGTTGTTTGTGATCTTGAACAATTTTATAGAAAGTTTTTCATTTGAGTTTGCAATCTTAAAAAGAAAAAAAAAAAGTTTTCAATCCACTAGATAGTAAGTTTGTTTTTGTTTGTTCTTTTTTCCTAATTAGAATGTAATAAAAAGAAGGATAGGATGAAGGAAGAAAACAAAAAATCTGGCACAACAATTTATCTATGGTTACCGTTTGTTTCACTATTTGTAAAGCAAATATAACTATGCATTAATAAAGCAACAATTATAACTATTAATAAAGCAACAATTATAACGATTAATAGAGCAAATATAACGATTAATAAATTATTATAACAGTATAAAATATTTATTTAAAGAAAAATAAAATAAGAGGGAATTAAAATCAATGAAAAAATACATATCTACAAACGCGTTAATTTTGATAATATGAATGAATGTATGAGGATTAAAATTAATGGTATGAATAAAAAAAAAGTATGAGCGTATCATATGTTGTGTGTTTTATTTATCTGTTTTTAAATTATGAATAATTAAGACAAGCGTAGAGTTTAATTGTATCTTACTAAACTCTTAAACTTTTACTAAACTCTTAATTTAAAATGAGCAAAAGGCTTTTATAATTTCTCATTAAGTATTTTACACACTAATGTTTTTATGACTTAATAAAACTTTTTTTTGGTTTATTATACACTCATATATTCTCACACATTGTTGTCACGTAAATTTTGTTTTTATTATTATTATATCGTATGGTATAGATAAAAGAAATGAAATAAAAACAACAATAAAAAGTAAAATAGAACAAATATAAACTGTATTAAAGACATGTAGAAGAAAATTATTTGAGTTGAAAATTTCTAGGCATCTCGAAAAATACTAAAAGAAAATATGTTTTCTCTTAAGTGGGGAAAAATAGATAAAAAAAAAAATATATATATAGTGAACTAGTCTATCTCGTCCAAGCCCATGTTCAATAAAGTATATTTAACCAGTGACTCGAGGCTTTAAACGTGATGCCCTGACCCATCACAATAACACAATTGTTACCTCTCTATGTCGCGACTTTCGCTTGGGATATAGCCTTGTTTTTCTTCTTTTTTTATGATTTTTCCTTTTTCGCAAGATTCTAGTTCATTTTTATAACAGTGTATATCCGTCTTGTAACACTATATTATTACAGCTACGACTATTAAATCTGTTTATATTTACTGCTGCGTCTACTAGGGCTATAATTTATTTACTACTATATCTATTAGGACTATATTTAATTTACTGTTAGATCTATTAATGGAGGCTCGTATATTCTATTTAGATCGTTGAGACTGTCTCGTATTTTTCTCTTTAGCACCGGTTTAAAACCGTCGTATTTTATTGGGAAAATAAAATATATACGAAAACAACATTATTTTTACTTGGTTCAATGCTGAGAAATGACGTATTTTGTGATATCCCCACGGTGTGTCATTCGTACTTTGTTCTCTTTATAAATCTCACAATGTCCTCGCGGTCCGAAAATTGTCGATTTTCGTCAGCCGATGGTCTCTTATCGTTCCTACAACTTTCTTTCAAACAATATTTTATAGTTTATTTGTGACACTGGCCTGTGAAAAATATATCTACCCAAGTTATGTTCTTTCCCGTGCTTGGCTACGCAGTGCCTTTTTTAATGTTCTTTTTTTTTTCTTTTTTTTTTTTGCTGGTTGATAGACAGCTTAGGGCATATTATACACCCATAACTGTCGTCACAATCATCAATCAAGGTTTGAAGACTTACGATGAAGCATTACTTGTTATAATTGCAGTCTGGCCCAAGTGACATCTTTTCTACTTTTCATTTTCAGGGTTGCTTCTCGTTGTACCCAAGAATTATTATTATTTTAAGTTTGACGTGTTTATAAACGCTGGGACATAATATCTAGAAGGCACAAAGAGTTTTCAAGCAAGTTAAACAGTGGTATTTAGATTTTATTAGAGTATCAACTCGACGTTTAAAGTGTTTCTCTCTGAAGGAAGCAACATTTTTTACATAATTAACCTTTACCTTGCAATCCTCAGGATTCACGCTATGAGTTATTGGTTATGTTTCCTAGTTTATATATTTTATTGCATTATCATGTATAGACCAGTCATTTTAGGGTTTTGAAAAAAAATGTGTCATACAAGCAAGAGACTTTGTACAAATTATCTCTGGGGCACCCTGATTGAAATCCTACAAAGTCCCCGAAAAAAAAAAGTTGTGCTCAAGCCGCCATCTTGGAAAATAGCGGCCAAAATTCAATTTTTTGCTTCTACTAGCTTAATTATTAGGTTTAGAAAAAAAAAGTTTTTCGGGGACTTTATCGGGACTTTTTTTTCGGGGACAATCAGGATGCCCCAGAGATAATTTGTACAAAGTCTCTTGTTTGTATGACGCATTTTTGTAAACAGCCCCTTTTTTGCTTAAAATGACTGGACTAGTAGGCAAAGCCATTAAATTGAATGTTTAAATATTTTCGTTTCTGAAATTATTTTATATTGACAACTAGTAACAGTAAATAATAATATGAGTGTGTGTGTGGTAACCTACATGAGTGTGTAAATGTTTAATCGCACCTAGATATAAATGATAAATTGTGTAAATTGGTGTGTGTCTAAGTTTTACTTGTCTTTTTTAAGAGGTTATTTGACGTTGATTGATTTTGACGATTCTATAAAATCGAGTGTGTTACAAAGCTAAATGTCAGGAGAGATTAGCATCGTAAAAACCCAACCGAGGAAATAGTCGATTTCTTTTTATAGTTTTTCCTTTGTGAAGAAACCCAGTTTAAGTTTATAGCAGTATATTGATACCCTTATTTGATACTTACTGCATCGAAGGTAACGAAAGCTATGAGCTCTTTTTTTATGTCCGCTTTCTTCTTTTAATGTTTTGACAAATTATCTAATAACGGATTGTTTCAGTAATGACACAATTTATTAGATTTAAATTATAATCGAATTATCATGAATATATAAAAACCTAAATAAGTGATATTTTGTAACAGTTTGTTCGAAATGTAGCAGTTTTATTTCTAATTGAATTGTCTCATGAGTATAAAATGAGTTAGATTTCAAATATGGCTGTGATATGCATGAGTATGAGCGAGAGCAAGTAATGTAAGCACAAGGCTGCAAGTAATATCATTAATTTTTTCCCCTTGGCTGAAACAAAGCAGTTCCACCTTAATCGATTCTGGGATTTATGCATTCCAGCAGGTCCTTCTCTACCCTCCTCAAGGTTATTTTAGGTAGCCAAGTTTCCCTTGTGTGTTCCAGGATTTGTCGACTGATGTTATTTTCAGTCCCTGTGAGGGTATCAGATCCAGCCATTCTTTCTTCTTTTAAGAGTCTTCTCTATTGCATTTTGTCCATACTTCCTTAAGAGTTCTTCAGTTCTAATCTTCTCCGACCAGGGTACGTTGCTAATTCTTCTCAGGTAGTTATCAGTGAAGACTTGTAACTTGTTTGTGACGGTTTTTGTTGCTTTCCATCTTTGGAATACGTTTAGCAGAACCGATTTTACATTAGGTTTGTTACAACAGGCTTTTTAAAAACGATCCTAGACCATGTTCAGGCTTAGACGCGCATGCCGCATGTGTCCATGAGGACTGCTTTAGACCTGATTCGAAAAGAGGAGCTTGTTAGAACAATTTAAGAATGTAACCTTTTAGTTACCTCTTTAACTCTCCAATCATAATACCTACTTCATATTTCCATTCCTCTTATTGATTCTTGTTTAATTTAAGTTCACTCTTAAATGGATTTCTTTCATGAATTAAAATGTTCTATTCTTGAACTCAACCTAGTCTTTAAGAATGCAGGCCAGGGCAAATTGTTTTCAAAGATAAAAAGCTGTCTCATTTTCTTCTTATCTGAATTTGCCCTTACATTTTGAATTCGTCAGGTACGTAAAAATCCAGTATTTTAGTTTCAGGAGTCAATAAAACGTTTGTTTGTGCAAATTTAGTCATTTTTTGAAACATTAACTGTAAATTATAAAATTAAAAATGCATGCAATTGAATGCTTGGGCCCAGGGGGATAAATAAAATAAAAAAAAAAAGTTACTTAATTTATAGAAAGATTTGGCTGAGAGAGTCAGATGTTTGGCTGTTAAAGAGTCTGAATTAGCCCAAAAGTGAGGGTGAAATATAACTATTCAGAAGATAAAATGAAAATTTCTCCAAACTACCTCTTACCACCTTTAGCTTCTTGATATAAATTAACTAATATAAAAATGGCCAACCACATGATAAGAAAAGAAAAATTTACTAATCAAGGGTTCAAAACTATAAATAAGTAAATTCATATGTTAAATAGTTTCTGCTTTTTGGTCACAATCATGCATAATTTCACCCAACATTAACATAAACTCATCATCGGATGATGATGATACGAGTACATGATGATATCGAGTACAACTCTGCTTTAGTACGGTAACTTTTTTCACGACTGTTTTTAGAACCTT
The DNA here is from genome assembly GCA_951217055.1 of Gerris lacustris. Lineage (NCBI taxonomy): Eukaryota > Metazoa > Arthropoda > Insecta > Hemiptera > Gerridae > Gerris > Gerris lacustris. Next base: position 34,504,504 of record OX578284.1, read on the forward strand.
TCCCACTTTTTGCAGGAACGTGGGACTAAAAGTCCGAGCGTGTTACAACACTCTTGTGTTAGTAAGCATGATCCGGACAGTTCTAGAACTGTCCGAGGCCATGTTGGAACAAACCTATTGCTTTCAAAGATCCTTAACTCGCTGAGGGATTGAGATCTCCTTATTGTCTTAAGTTGTAAATAAATCTTGTTTTTCTTTCTTCATTCTTTGCTTTACATCTTCGTCCGTCCTACCCTTTTTTTTTTTTTTTAAAATAGGTGTCCAATATTGTCGACTGATAGGCTAACCGTTTATTAAACCACGAGATTGAAAAATATTTTCTGTCGTCTGAAAAGCATATTGGTTAAAAAAAGACGAAAATAAATTTCTTTCTTCAGAATGATCCAAATGTTTCCGATACCTTCGGTAAGCTTTGAAGCAAAATGTTAAGAAATAATAAAATGGTTAAATCATTCGGAAACTATTGAATCAAGTATAAAAAAAATATTTTTGCGGAAATGTTTTGACTAAGGAAATTTTTGTATGAATACAATAATATAGAACGGGTTTTTTTTTGTTTAACTTATATAGATTCTTTAAAGAAATGACAACAATATGGATATTTATAGTTATTTTTGGAACTTGATAATGCAGAATGCAATACGAATTGAAGTGGAGTGAGTTTTGATTTCTTTATATAGAAACCTGGAAGCTACAAAAATAGTTTCCTACTCGAGCGAAATTTTGGAATCGTTCCAAGAAAATGAGAGATAGAGAGAGAAAGAATGTAATACTCGTAGCTTGGTTTTGGCTGGAGTTGGAAATTTACGATTTGGAAGAGATGAATGCAGTCAAAACAACTCTCAAACCCTTTTCACACTTTAAAAAAATAAACAAAAGTCTTGATATTAGCACAATGGAAAGGTCTCGAGGCCTTTACACCTGAGTTATAAGTGTCTGTCTAGGAGCTTTTAACTCTAAAAATAATTTGAAACTCGTCAAAATTTAAAGAGTATGAGACTTGACACGTAAATCTGTCACATAAATCAGTTTCTTATAAACAGGCTGAGCCTACAGTAGATCTTTTTTCTAGGATAAGCTTCGACATTAATTGGAACTAAAGAATTAAGAACAGGAGCATTCATATAGACATTTATTCCAGTCCATTAATTCATTAATTAATTCTTTCATTTCAAACACATTTTGACATTTTCTCTCAAATTGTAACTTGTAAACTTTTGGTCCAGCCTGTATTATGAGTATACTCGTACGTATAAATAGAAAATATTTTGTTATAAAAGTATGTATATAAATGTAAAGGTTTCTCTTTCTACTGCATCCTTTGCCTTGTAGTCCAGTCGAATTAACTTATTTTGAGGCAAAAAAAGAGAAAATTATTAACAGGACGGGAACAGTCGGAAATGGTAAAGTGGCGTATAATAAACGTAAAAAAATTAAATGCGTTAGCAGGGGCGTTGCGGTATGGATTTTGGGGGGGTGAAAAGGGGTGAATTAAGTATTATTGAGATTTCCGGCGAATGTTGACGTCGGAGAGAAAAGTGTGCCAAATAAAAGTTGTAGATCATAAAAAAATCTACAACTTTTGTATTTATGATTTTTTCACATAACCTCAAAAGAAATCGAGAAAAATGCGAAAAACTGTGTTTTTCGTTTTTTATTTTTTATTTTCTCAAAAATAATTTTATTTTGATGAAAAATGGTGAAAGTATACCTTTTTGAGTCTTAAATGTACACAAAATTTTCCCAATAAAAAAATGCAGAATTTTCCGAGATAATCACGTTTTTCGCCCAAATACAATATTTTTCAAATGAAATTTGTCCTTCAGGAAATTATCGCAAAGACTACTTTGAGGTCTCATTTTTTTGGTTTTGACTTATACTTTTTGGTAAAAAAAAAAAAAAAAGTCCCCATTTAAAAACATGCTCAAAAATGGGAAAAATCAAAAAATTACTTTTGTAACAATCAATTTTTTAGTAAAAGTTGATAATTTGTTGAAATTTTTAAGTAATATTTAAAAACTGGTTACACCATTGAATTCCATATACAGAAAAAAATACAAAAGACCCTGCGTTTCATTATTTCATCATAAACTTTAGTTTTTAACAATATTGCCATCAACATTTAAGTAGAATAATGATAATTTATTTATTAGTCCAGTCAATAAAGACATTGTACAGTGGATGAAATATGTTACAGTATTTAACTTCAGGGCTTTGTTAGGGCTAGTTAGGAGGTAAACATACTAAATGTCCCCACCCCTGGGGGTGAGCTTAGGGTTGGAGGGGGGTTAAAAGGTCCCAAAATTGGGTTTTTAGAGTATATCTCGAAAACGGTGGACTATAGAAAAATATGTTACGACTAAAAATTAAAGCTGATTCAATTTCCTATAAAATTGTATCTATACATATTTGTCGAAATTCCAACGGTTTTCGAGATACACGAAATTCAAAATCGATTTTTACCTCAGGGGTAAAAAAGGATACTTTTTCACGTGTCTCTTGAGAATGGCCTTCTCTCGCATCTGCCCCCCCCCCCCCCTAATGTCTCTATTTCAAAATTTATCCCTTCATACAGCATATTACTGTACTTAGATGTTCAGAAAATTGATTAACATTAAACGTTACTTTTATAGCCATTAAAACACTATTTTTATAATTTAAGAATTTTCCCATCCATGAATCTCGCAATCAATTCCTTCTAGAGAAAAATTTAAGAGAACCTTTTTAGGGTCCGTAGGCAAAACCAAGGACCCTTCTATTTTTTTGTAAGTAATTTTATGTCGTTAAATTTGGTGCACATACTCTTTTTCGCTAGAGTCTGTGGTTTTCGAGTTATTCAAGAAAACGTGAAAAAGTATCCTTTAAGAGATTTTGAATTTCGTGTATCTCGAAAACCGTTGGAATTTCGACAAATATGTATAGATACAATTTTATAGGAAATTGAAACAGCTTTAATTTTTAGTCGTAACATATTTTTCTAGAGTCCACCGTTTTCGAGATATACTCTAAAAACCCAATTTTGGGTCCTTTTAACCCCCCTCCCACCCTAAGCTCACCCCCAGGGGTGGGGACATTTAGTATGTTTACCTCCTAACTAGCCCTAACAAAGCCCTGAAGTTAAATACTGTAACATATTTCATCCACTCTACAATGTCTTTATTGACTGGACTAATAAATAAATTATCATTATTCTACTTAAATGTTGATGGCAATATTGTTAAAAACTAAAGTTTATGATGAAATAATGAAACGCAGGGTCTTTTGTATTTTTTTCTGTATATGGAATTCAATGGTGTAACCAGTTTTTAAATATTACTTAAAAATTTCAACAAATTATCAACTTTTACTAAAAAATTGATTGTTACAAAAGTAATTTTTTGATTTTTCCCATTTTTGAGCATGTTTTTAAATGGGGACTATTTTTTTTTTTTTTTACCAAAAAGTATAAGTCAAAACCAAAAAAATGAGACCTCAAAGTAGTCTTTGCGATAATTTCCTGAAGGACAAATTTCATTTGAAAAATATTGTATTTGGGCGAAAAACGTGATTATCTCGGAAAATTCTGCATTTTTTTATTGGGAAAATTTTGTGTACATTTAAGACTCAAAAAGGTATACTTTCACCATTTTTCATCAAAATAAAATTATTTTTGAGAAAATAAAAAATAAAAAACGAAAAACACAGTTTTTCGCATTTTTCTCGATTATTTTGAGGTTATGTGAAAAAATCATAAATACAAAAGTTGTAGATTTTTTTATGATCTACAACTTTTATTTGGCACACTTTTCTCTCCGACGTCAACATTCGCCGGAAATCTCAATAATACTTAATTCACCCCTTTTCACCCCCCCAAAATCCATACCGCAACGCCCCTGCTAACGCATTTAATTTTTTTACGTTTATTATACGCCACTTTACCATTTCCAACTGTTCCCGTCCTGTTAATAATTTTCTCTTTGTCAATGTGTAATTTGACTGGACTATTGTTTTTGGCAACACTGGGATAACCAGTCAATAACCTTCCTATTACTAATGAATTGAGTTTGTTTACATAATTTATGTATTGAATTTCAGTGTTTAATGTTGCTATATATTTTTTACTTACTTATACATGCAATTTAATTATTTTGTAGAATAAAATCATTTAAACGGTTTTATGGGGCTTGTAAACGAGCAACATTTTACGGCAATGTGTGGCTGGTTTATATGGGTAGGCTATATTACTTAAAACCCCCAAAAATTACTGGCAATATATTCTTATGGGCCGGCAATGTTTTTTTATAGCCCGGAAATATAGTCCGTGTTGCAACTAGTGGTATTAGTCTCGGGGCGAATATATGTGAACAATGCCCAGCCAAGTGTTTAATGCTGTGGGCCATTACGTTTCCTGCTCTCCATCTACAGAGATCTCTGTTGTCGAATTTTTGAGTTTCAAGAAGGTAATTGATTGGTTCTTAAATAACACAAAGTTTTACAAGTTTCGGGCTATACCGTGGCCGAAATATTGCCGGGACAAATCTGGCTACCGGGCAACACGTTGCCGGGCTGTACGGATATATTACCCAGCCATACAGACATATTGCCGGCAATATTTTGTGTTTTGGTCAATGCAACCCGGCCATTTTGAGGTGCGTTCATATAGCCTGCGTTTTATGCGCGCTTCAGAATGATCTATAGGTCGTAACATGACGCGAGAAAAGTTGGTTCCAAACCAACTTTCTCGCGTCAAAGCTAACCTGAATGAAACCTCTTCTCTCTTGTTTATATATTTGATATCATTTCTTGAGTCATCCATTTACATAGATAAATATTAAATACACACTTGTTCCACATTTTACAACAATCCTTTTAGAATGTTAGTACATATAATATTTTATTAATAAATTCAACTTAGTTTATAACCTGAACGGAATACTGCGCGGAGTGCACAAGGAAGGAAGGGTGGGGAAAACCCTTAGTGACGTCTCTCCGGCTTCATGAATGTGTTTTTATCTACATAGCCCAAATGCGCATTCAAAACGCATGCTATGAACCTACCTTTATGTTGTGAAATCTTGATGGTTTACAAGACCCTTAAGATATTTTTTTATATAGTGAGAAAGTATTGTGATTTCTAACAAGCTTTTTTTTTTAAAAAAAAATGAAGTCTCGTATTGTATCTGCTTACGAAAACATATAAATTAATCTTTTAAGGAACTTGTTAAATGCTGCAAGAAGTATTAATTTAAAATTAAATCTAAACTGGGTATTTGCACATGAAATCAATAAGTTGAGACGTGAGTATGCAGATTATTACCACGTTTATGATCTTATCACCTGTCCTGAACACATTTGTTTTGAAATATTTTGCTAACACTTATCCAACATATTCCAATTTAGAGTGATTCTTAGATTGATTTATTTTTCTTTTGTCGTATATTGGAAGATTAAGGCCAATAAGGGAACAGTATTTCTTAATCCATGAAATAACTATAAAATACAGCAAGCAAGAACTTAGAAGTGGTAGTTGTTTATAACCAAGAAAAAGGTTATAAACAAATAAAAGTATACAATCTTACCAATCGGAATTGGAAACAAATGGCTTAAACGTTCGGTGAAATCACTAATTTTAAAACTCGCATTAGGAACCAGTTGTCTGATTCTTCTATTGACACCCCGCATTAACAACACTGTTCGATTCTCAGAATCTGAAGCAGCGTTCACTCTGGCCGAAGACGTCATTTCCTAACCAGGTGTTGCACTCTAGTATAACAAGTTTTTGCTCGAAACTAACGTCAGTCGCGTTGTTCCGTTTCTCTCTGCTAACTATCAAAAAAACAATTGTATTTTCCGATGTTGATTTAACTCTGTCACAGTAATTTATTTCAAATTTCTACTAAAACTTATTATTTTTGACCAGTGAGCATGTTTACAAGTTCTATAGTATAGCAAAGTTAACTTTCAACACAAAATAAATACTACAATAAAAATAAAAATAAATAAATAAATAAAATTTATAGAAATGTCCCAAAAGTTTTGCGTTATTTCAAAACCCGGATGATTTCATTGTTTTCCAACCAGCTATAAAAATATTGAGTCGAACATACCGCCACTAACATAAACATTCATTTCTTCTTTCTCAATCCTAATTACTATATTCAACTTCTAACCGATGAAAATTCTTATTATAATTACCATTAATCATAATCAAATTACATAAATATTTTGACTTATCAAAACAGTAACTAGTACAACACAATTAAAACATCAAAGAATTATATTTTGATATTTTTAAACAATTCTCTTTAAATACATTTTTAAAGTACTTCATGATGTACTACTTAGCTTATATATTTTGTTTTTGTAAATGAAGAATGTACTTTTACCCACTATTTTTATCATTTCTACTTCTTCTTTAAAACTCTATCTTAACACATTTATCTTTTTATTTATTAGTTATATACTTCTATATTGTTTTTCTTTTGAAGACTATTTTTGAAAACAATTAATTTTCTTTATTTTTAGCTTCAATAAGTTGCGCTTTTTAACAGAACTGCACATAAAATTCCACCCACTCAGTGTTTTCAGTTCCTTTTTTCTTGCTAGGAAGCGCTATTAGAGAAAGTTAAAAAATAAAGAAAACATATTAAGGACAATTAAACTGTCACTATAAATTAAGCCATGAGAAAGAGACGATTTTTTTGTGCAAAAAAAGTTTTCTCACCCCCAATAGAGTAAGGCCTCCTGTAGAAAACCATAAAAGTCTCATTTATCGTGAGTTCTGGCCGAACCCGGGCCCACGCATTCAGTTACAGTCCATTTGTTTGGCAAATGTATTCTGTAATGGTTTCACTTCGAGATAGAAAAGAAATAAGCGGCTTGATTCCCATTCCCCTCTCTCATAGCTAGAATGATGTCCACTAAAAACTTGGCTGAAAAAGTTTTTCCTCCAACCATCAAAAACCATTTTCTAGTTTAGTCGGCCTAAGAGGCATTAAAACATTTTGTGGAGAGGAAATGTGGCTGGAGTTCTTTGACTCTGATATAGGTATTGTAACATTAAGTTTAGTTTTGAAACTCAGTTAATTGTTTTGATGATAATGTTTGTTTTACTGACCATTGGTTATGGTTTATTTAAATAGTGTAATTGCTAAGATAAGATGCTTTGGGAATCTTTAAAATTTTTAACAATGAATGAATAATGAAGTTCTAGGTCTTCCGGTGGTGACCGCGTCTCGAAGGGTGTACGTCCCGACGTTTCGCTCCTAATGCTAGAAGCATCTTCAGGAGTGTTCATGGTGTCCTAAAGCCTAGAACGCGTCTCGAAGGGTGTATACGTCCCGACGTTTCGCTCCTAATGCTAGAAGCATCTTCAGGGGTTTAATGGTGTCCTAGAGCCTAGGACACCATGAACACCCCCTGAAGATGCTTCTAGCATTAGGAGCGAAACGTTGGGACGTACCGTACACCCTTCGAGACGCGTTCATCACCGAAAGACCTAGAACTTCATTATAATTGTAACCGTGAAAGCTTACGAACATTAATGAATGAATGTTATGAATAGTTAACAAAATACTTTGGTAATGGTATTAGTTTATTTTATTCATAAAGTAACATTCTAATGCTTACGTCAGACTCAATGGTCTATAACCAACTCTGCTTACAACTTCTAATACCTGTAACCACATCTATTTACTTCTTACAACCTCTAATATCTATAACCACCTCTCATATCCTTTAACCTTCTTACTGCCTCCCCCAATTTCTAAAGACCTTTAAAAAGAAGAGGAAATACATTATATTACTTTAGGATATTTGTATAATGTTTTTTTTTTTTTCTTTCTTTGTTCTGCATCTCAAGAAAACGTGTACCTACATAATATGTATTTGAGCTTGTCAACTGTCATATTCTAAAATAAAACTTTCTTTAAATTTTCTTATGAAATATGTTTTATATATTTTTTTTTTCCTTGGAGGAATTTAAGAAAAGTATATGTATAGTAATTTTACAAATGGATATTTTCAAGGTGCATAGAAGCATAAATGTGGTAACATCTAACACCAACATTTTAATAAAAATAAGATGCTCTCTTATTTTAGCAGATGAAAATGAATATGAAAAATTAAAGTTAGTAGTTGTATAATAAAATTAAATGTATAATTTCATCTATATTTTTATATTATGCTGTATTTCGGTTTCCCTCTTGGAGCAGTGTTTGTATCAGTGTTTTTAAGATGACTAGATATTGATTGCAATCAAGCAATATTTAGAAAATGTCGGAGAAGCATTGTGATCTTTTTGAAGAACTATATTGTATTATGCCTATAAATTCAAAATGTTAACATTTTTGTCTTGTGCTGTCTGTCTGTGTATTCTTCGAAATGATTCCTAACCACCATATTCTAAAAACATCTTGCCCGATTTTAATTAATAATTAATATGAGCGGTGCGATAAAATTAGCCTACAAAGGGTCCTATGTTAATCTTGCTTCCATGACCATAAACCTAACCCTTAAAAGTACTCGTCCGATTTTGAAGAACTTCGGGTGGTTCGTGTTGATGGTGCTAATGTGACCCAGCAAGAAATCTAAACAACCGAACATTTAATTCCCAGTGGGGTCACATTATTTCATACTTACGATTGTATATTAATGTAACTATTCAAAAAAGAGGATACCGCCTTAACGAGAAATAGATATTGTCGTTTCTTTCTATAGTAAAGATTGCGCACTTGCATAAACTAATATTTACATATATTACAAGTATATTTACATGCATAAAATAACAAATTTACATATATTTATTTACAAAAAGTATTACAATTGGATTAAATAAATAAATAATTTTATCTACTATAATTAGGCTCGTTCATTTATAATGTCATAGATTGTGTTTCTGCGACAAATTAATAGCTCTATAACAATTGTAATGGGTGTTTAAAATGCAATGAATTTAGAATAATGAGCATTTGTTGCATTCGGTCAACATTTATTAACATATAATGAGCAATGCATCACAATGCAGTTTAATGCAGTTCTACTAAATCCAACAATGATTGTTTTAAGCAAGTGCACATGAAAGATGAATGTTTTTCTAAAAATGATACATAACTTCCTATTTTTATTTTATTTCAGAGGGGGGGGGGGGGGGGGGGGGAGTAAAAACCCAGAGACAACAGCGTAGGTTTGAGCAAACCAAGCCTAGATGAAATTCGTTAAAGCAAGTATGCAGGCTGACTTTAAATCATATTACTTGATAATGCTATTTTAAACTACAACCCAAGATTTATATGACATTTACAAATAAATATCCAGCAATAATTTTGCTTCAAAGCTTACCGAAGGTTACAGATGCTATGTGATAGTTCTGAAGAACGAATGTTTTTATGTATACAAATGAAAAAATGGTGTCCTATCTTTTGGCGTAAGGAAATCTTAAACGTGTAATTATCAAAATTCACACGTGGAATTATATTGGATTTTTAAGGGACCTTTTATATCACAATACTTTCTCAATGAACATGAAAGAAAAATACTTTGTAGGAGGATTTGTAAAGTGACAAAACGTATTAGTTAATCTGATTACCAAACGTTTTTTAAGGTCGAGTGTTTGAAGAATCGGATGTTACCTGTGTTCACACAGAGGACTCTTAAAGCCTAAGATCACGATTTCAGCCTTGTTGGTTTGGATTTTAAAAGGTCGTTTCCCCTGTCGGTACCTCAGCCATGGTTCTTGTATCACAGCAACATTTTACCCTCTACCAAAACTATATCGTGATATTGTTCAAAAAATAATAAATGCATTTGTCTTGTCTTTACTGATATTTAGCTACTTACATGAAATTCATTTTAAACCTATCTAGAAATTATATTGATCAATAGTTTACTGATCATGTGGAATTATAAATTATACACTTAGACTCACACTCATATGAATATACATATATATGCATACAGAGTGTATCAGCTGAGCGTAGAAACAGAAGAGGGGGTGATTCTACATCGAATTTTTAGCAAATAATGTTAGAAAACCCATGGTTAATCGACCTTAGTTTTCGAGATATCTCTTCTTTTTCTTTGTAATGTGAAAAATTCATTAAGTGATTACATTTAAATGTTTTTCATTTGGACTCTAAAGGCGGCCAACAACATACCTTGTGGTGTACTTGTACAGGTTACAGGTTACCGCAACGTGTATGGCCTGATTAATATATAAGATTTTCTTCATGGCGTTGAAAATTTAACTAAGAATTTACTGTAATGTCTAAATTTTAGTTAGCAGTACAGATGCATTGAATTGTCAATAACGTAATGATGCCATTTGGTGGTAATGTGTTTGGCTATAATCAATATAGCTGGTTGTAGACTCTCAAATGGCAGTTGTAAATTTCCTAAATGTCTTCTAAACTATGTCTGAGGATACATGCCGTCAATGTTGTGTAATGTATGGTGCTCTTCAATAAATTAATATGACTACAATAAGCTACATTTATACCTCCTATTGTTTTCGTCTTTAAGAACAAGGAATCGTGATATCTTTAGGTTTTCAGACGATTAACGCTTTTTTAAGTCGAATTAATAACAAACACAAATAATGATATCGAAGGTTTTTTACCCCATTTTGCTGCTCCTGTGGAAAAATGTTTGTTAGGTGTGGATGGTATTACTTGTTTTGGCTTTCACTAATGGAAGCTTCTATATTGCCCCCCCCCCCCCCCCCCCCGATTCATTGCTGTTATTCAAGCTTTAGGAACAGGAGGTTCAGAGTTGCATTCCTGACTCAAAAAAGGTTCTCCGAGACGGTGCATACTTAGCATCGCCATATAATAAGGTAGATGCATAAGTCAAGAGGTGTCAATCCGGTCTAAATTGTCGAATGCCAATTATACGCTTTATATAGCTGATAGATCTAACCCTGTGTCATCCATATATATATATATATATATATATATATATATATATATATATATATATATATATATATATATATATATATATATATATATATACCGTGTATCCCCGGACGGACGTATGAATAGCCGAAAAATACTTATTTTTAATTGATATTTCATCTTCTGGGGTTCAGCCTTTCTTGAAAGGAAACTTATTTATGTTGTAATTTTAGTTTCGAAAAATCAAGTATGTCTAGGAAATTTACAAAAAAGTTATTTCTCTTACTAGAAAAGTGAATTATCTCTGAGATAGGATAAAATGTTAATAAAAAAAAATAAAAAAATCGGTCTGCGACAACTCAGAAAAACTCTCATATACGAGTTCATAATTACTTAGCCCAATATTTTCCATTTATTATTTATCGTATGTACATTTAATTATTATTAAACATTTTATCAAAATTTATCATAAAAATAACCTCACCTCGGCAGGGAATCGAACCCGGGCTCTCTCCGTCCACGTTTTAAGCTATTTTCTCAGGAACTAGATTTTTCCCGGGAAAAAAGCTTATATCGTTAGATTCGTATTTAAATGGACAGAGTTTTTGGGGGGTAGCGCCCCCAAATTTGGAGCTTAAATTAATTTCTCGATTTCGCCCCGGATATGATTTTTCTGAACATGTATGCTAAATTTCGTCAAATTCGGCCCAGTAGTTTAGGCTCCAGGCGTCTGCACAGACGGCAGACAGGCAGAATTTTTTTAAAAACCACTTTGTTGGACACAGGGGACCTGAAAACGTGTAAATCTATCAAAATCTTAAATTTTCACGAACTTTCCACAACTTTGCCATCACAGTACTTTCTCTTTATATGAGAAAGTAAAAAGTTGATCAGAAATAAAACTGTGTAAGAATACAAAAATTTTAAACCTTCTGCCTACTTTGATACATTGCATTATTTACATTTTTTTAATTGTTGAAGATATTGAATAATTTCGTTTGGAAAAGTTCTTACAAAATTGATAAATAAAAGTATTAGTTTATTTTTACTCGTCTGTTAAGACATTTAGATAATTATTATACGAAATGAGAATAATAAAACTAACAAACCACAAATAATTCATGATTAAATTTAATTTCATACTAACATAAGTAGTTCCAGTATTGACAGTAGTATTTTCGAAGTTTTAAATCTATTTTACGGCACAGACAACTACTAAAATTCTTAGTTTAAACTATTTTTAACAGCACACCAGGCAAAATATGGAATGGAAAAATACAACATTTATTTAAAAGTAGGCGGATGTTTTTTAAATTTTGTATTCTATCTAAATTTTTCTTTCTTAACAAATATTAATAATAACGTTTTGTCGAACCTCCTAAAGAAAAAGCACTTTACTAGTGAGAAAAAAAAAAAAAAAAAAAAAAAAATATATATATATATATATATATATATATATATATATATATATATATATATATATATATATATATATATATTTATTTATTTATTTATTTTATTTTTTTTTTGTAAATTTGCAAGACACTTAATTTTTCGAAACTAAAATCACTGCATACATTTGTTTCAATTTAAGCAGGGCTGAACCCCAGAAGAAAAAAAGATTAGTATTTAATACCTATTAATGTGTCAATCTGGGGATATATATATATTATTATTATTATTTTTTTTTTTTTTTAAGTAATGTTATGTCTATACATTAAACAGAATTGTAAAATTGCTGGAAACTTTTTTATTTCACACATTACGAAAACCAAAACCGGCCTCATATTTCTTCCAGTTTGTATATCAGTTACCGGAGGTCCGACTTTATTGGCGCAATATTGGCTAAACGAAATCCGATTATTTTTTGTAGAAAGGTATTCGTCTAACCCTTTAAGGATCAGGCAAAAAAAAAAAAAAAAAAAAAATTTACTGTGGATTGGTGGTGTCCGCGTTTTACCACCTGACCATCTCTACACGTGTGTTTTGGATGACATGTTTTGGATGACGATGACATGGTTTTTTTTTTTTTATTGTGGCTCATAGAAGCAATTTCTAAGGGCGGATTTTTGTCAAAATACTTAGTTTATTATACTACCAGTTTTGATTTAATATTGTGTTTTTATAATAAATAATCAGCGCTTTCGAGTTATCTGCAGATTTTTAGCTTGAGTTGTGAAAATTTAATAAATTATGTGGTCGTAGAGGTTTGGTTGTAAGTTTCGCGACCAATGTTTTTTGGTAGCCACAATTTGAAAACAAATATTATATGAATGATATAAGAACACAATTCTACACGAGTTCTATATGCACCGCTATCACTTGTAGATGTTAACAAGAAGGAAATAAAACAAGAAGAAAATAAAACAAATGAATAACAACAATTAAAAACATCCTGTTTAAACGGCATTGGCTACAGAATGGGAATCGAAACGTGACTCCACGGTCCATAAAAACAAACACGGAAAACCATTAATAAAATATCGAAACAAAACCGACATTCAAAGCTATAGATTCACCGACAAAAACCGTCGAGTAGTTTCAAACTGCAAAATAACAAGAGAGACTATTTATGAGATATCGGAGGCGAAGATTTAATCGGCAGATAGAAATATACTATCCGAGAACTCTCCAACAAATTCGTACCTTACTAATTCATCTCGGTCTCATCTGATAAGACTTGCATTTACGTGCAAGAACACGTATCGTATATGTCCTTTTTTCAAAAGTACGCCATTTTAATTATTTATTTTTTTCTTCAACATTTATGTGCAGAACACGTAAATTTTTAAATTTCCAATAATTTTCTTTTTGTAGAGAAGAGTATAATTTGTTGAAATGTTTTTAAAGTGGCATCATGAGATGTAGGATGTTAGTTTTGTAATTTTGACAATATACGACACATGAGTTTAAGACCGAAGTTTGACTTGTTTTGTTGCTGCATATTGAATTCTATTGTATGAGCAAGTTCCTTCTTATTATTATATTATATTACCTAATAATTAATAATAAAATTTAATCTTTTGTAGTAGTAACAATGATCTTGTAATGGTTTTTTTTTTAAGACGTCGTCAAACACACATGAATAGTAAAATGTCTAAACTTTTTAAAAGTGATTTTTTACGAAATATATTTCCATATCTACATTCTTATCCTATTTTAGAAGAAAGCAAAAAATGAAAAATATAATAATAATTCTCTGCAAAAGAAATAGAAAGGAAGATAAACGATCTATTAAACTCAAATTTAACACTGGATAAAATTATTTTTTGAACATTTTATTTTTCAACATTTAACAAATCATTCGTAAATGATTTATTGGTAACATTTTTCCAACATTAGGGAAGTGAAATACGATTGTAAGTTATTTATTCGATGTCTGAAACACGTTTACTTTATTTGTATGTTTCACTTTAGTTTAGTTTCTTTTTGTTTTTTATAGTTACGATGCTTGACTTTCACCCTATAATAGTTACAAGTTTGTTCGAGTCGGGATATATTTACCGACTAAAGGATGCGATATTCTTCCTCAACACGTACGCAGTTCTATCTCAAATAAATTTTCCCTTTTGTTTGTTTTTTTACTTTAATTCTTTATTTTACTAGCTTGATGAATATTTAAACTCTGCTAGTATATGTCGATAGAGTTGCTACGAAATGCTATAAGTGCAATTTATAAAAAATTACTGGAAAACAAAATTTTGGCAGTATAAATCGTCTTAAATTGGGCATTTTAGATAAATAGATGGATCCATTTATTACCAAATCATATTATATACATGTATATAAATAATATTACTTTACCTACTGAGTAAATCGGCCTAAGGCATGAAGAAATTTAAGATAGTTGGAGTATTAAATTCGTTTACTTTCCCACCATGTTTCGTATTCAAGGTCAGTACAGATTGTAGAGTACCTTGCGTTGTTAATCGCCTGCTTTATTTATCTCATTTTAGCCCTAATTAGGACTTATGACTTTTTACCATATGTAGCTTGATTAGTCGTGATCGTGAAGGCAGCTGTTATTGCTGCTCGGCCATCTATGAATAAAGCTCGAGGTCACCGATTCGACCCCGTGCATAGGTACATTGCGTTGCTTGATTTACATGGCTCTCTATTGATCACACCGTACTCGCTTAGGCGGCATATTGGTGTACTAGCTCAACATCCAGGGCCCAAATAAGTGGCAAAATTGCTAGGCTGAAACAAGTAGGTGGTCTGTTCTACTATTACCAATTATTGCTTAATTATTAGCAGCATTACTATTCAGAGTACAACGATATTGGTTGTATCATATTTAACGGATTGGTGTCATATCAGGTTCTTGCTAACTAGGAATATTATTAAAGAAAGACCGAGATGTAAACTAAGTCACGATAACTCTGTGTATAACTACTCCAAACTAATAACTAACTAACTGAGGATCAGTCAAAAGTATAAACCCTAGTTTTCGATGTTTTGGAAAAACGTACCTTCTTCTTCAATGTATAACACAATAAATTAACTTACTTTTGACTTCCTCACGCTATCCTTCATTTCTAGGGGACGATCCTTTGACTGTAGCACATCTACTAAGTGACTGCCGACAACTACAGCTGCCGGAAACACACATAACGTGTGTTTCCAGCCAGAATACACGCTGATTCCCATTCTGATTGGTATTTTAAAAACATGCAGAATAATGGAAGGGTAAAGTTAATTATGTTTGTATGTATGTGTTTCAGGAGGTGTTAGCCTATGATTTCGGCCTCAGGGGAGAACAATGTCTCGTACCTGTTTGGATTCAACACTACTGGTAATCTTAGCGGACTGGTCGAGCCTGGCCAAACTGCATCTATACCCTCCTACATCAGAACATGTTGCATGGTAACCTTTCTTTCTTTTTTTCGTCCGGGGTACTTTCCTTGAGTCCAGACTCCAGACCTTGACAGATAAAACCCATATTGAGCCTGCAAATTACGAGTTCTATACCTAAAACCAAACACATGGTGAACCCAGGCCTCGTCCTGTTAGCCTAAGGCGGTTGATCGTCACTGTTATACATGTTTTATCTCTCAGGGATTCAAACTTTCACAGTATTATGCGCATGTGAATGAGGAACCAAGAGAGCCAGTTGGCGCTGAAGGGTAACACTTATAAGGGACCATCGGTAGTCTAATTATGACCTACCTCCTAATTTCTTTAAAATCAAACAAGTATATATACTTTCTAATACATGATGGTTCACAAAAGTGTTGGACAGACGAACTAATTGACTCTATGGGTCAACAGCGCGTGAAGGGCATATGCCTACCGAAGGGCTTATACTACTGTGTAGACAGACAGATCAGGGACCATCAATGTTCCCCGATGTCTTAAACGGATTTCTGTCTTAGAATTTTTGAATTCGGAGTTATAATAAAGTCGTTTCAGTCGTCGTCTTGATACTCCACCTTAAATCATAATATAATTTTAACTCTTTTCTTTATATATCTTAAAAAATAAAAGTTCCCTATAGGTAATAAAACTCTGAAATAAAGATGAAATTAGGTAAACAGAGTTGGAAGTTAAAATAGGATGTAAGTTAAAGAGGAGTTATTTTTATCGTGGAAATTGATGGGTCTGTATCCATTTCCTTGATTTTCTTCCACATGGTGCTTGACAATAGAAAACTTTTCACTTGTTCACATTTCCCTTAAGAGAACAGTTATAACTTGTTTATGTAATATTTCCTCGTATCTTATATTGCAGTTGGAAAATTGGGGCAAAACAAATAATAATACCATGCTCTTATTAAATTTTCTAACAATTTATCCTCAGAAAAAATAAATAAAAAAAGTATCATTTCCTTTATTTTCATCACGAAATAAAGTGGGCTTTACTTGATCATTTTGACTTCGTTTTCCAGAAAAAACTAAATTTTTATTATTATTATTATTTTTACACGAACAACTTGTAATAGTTAACTACAACTTGTAATAGTTAACTATTACAAGGAACTATATTATAAGGCAACTACATTACAAGCAGCTATATTATAAGGACATCTTAAGATGTCCTTATAAATGTAAAACTATTGAAAATATCTTCAGAGTAATCTTAGAACCATAATCTACGTTTTATTAACCAATATTAAATAACATAAAATCTTTATTATATTATAAATATATTTTTTATTTATAAAAGAAAACAAAACAATAAACAGTCAAAGTTAGTTATTCAAGATTATTCCCATTAGATGTTGAAAAAAAAAAAAAAAAAAATCTATATTTTCGATAAGAGAACATAAAAGTTCACACCACGTATATTTTATATATATATATATATATATATATATATATATATATATATATATATATATATATATATATATGGATTTATAATCTAAAGTACCAATGTACTCTCTTTTTAAAAACAATGTTACATTGCTTACATGTATATATATCGAGCAATTTATGTCTCTATAAATATATATATATATATATATATATATATATATATATATATATATATATATATATATATATATATGAACATAAAATGTCAAACTGATATAAAATCTTAAAAGTTCAAAGTAAATTATTTGAGAAATAGCGTGGATTGGTTTCATATATTTTAAAGATTACAGTTTCAAGCTAAATGTCTTTTAGCGTTTTGTGGTTGGGAATTTAATCCCAATAGGGTTCCTTTCTTTTTCCCTTTTTTTACCAAGTAGATTGGTAAGTTATGACGCTATTTTGTAGCCATTTTCCCCTAAAAGAATTGTTGCCAACTGCCTTAAAAACGGTTAATGCTGCTTTGAACTGTTGCCAACTAAACTAGTAAGAGAAAGAAAAAAAATATATATATATATATTTATTTCTAAAGGACACAAGGAAATCGGAAGTTAAAATATGTTTGGAATATTGAAATATTCTAATGTACTTTTTTTTGGTTTGTTTATTTTACATTCCGATCAATACAAATATTTGGATCGGCCACTTTTTGCCGATAAAAACGGTACATTTTGATTATTTTTGATTATTTTGATTATTTTTTAAATCCATTTAAATAAATATGAATTTAACCATATAATTAGTTCTCCTTGGAAAAATCTAGTTTAACCCTTTCAGGACGAATGCCGTGATATTACGCTAAACCGGGACTACATCCTAGGCCGAATGCCGTGATATCACGAAGCACCGGGACTGCCTTACAGGGCCGAATGCCGTGATATGTCGCCTTGCACTTTTCATACTGTTTTATCATTTTATGAATTTCTGGGTTGCAAAATGAAACATTCAAAGATATCTTGTAATAGTTTAGGGTGTAATGAAGATGTTTAACAAGATTCAATCGTATTTGGTTTGGCCGTTTTTAATTTATTGATATACATATATAGCGTACAAACTAAATCAGTTATTTTTTTCAACTCTTATTTTTTTTTACAAATAACAGAATTATGACGCTATTTTCGTAACTAGAGGATGTTAGAAAGTTTTTACTTTTACCCAGAAGGTGTCTTATCTATTCAATTATTTTATCTTTGTCATTTTAGAGCTATCTTCAGGGTTTAGCGAGAGGGTGTCACCTCTGACCCTCTCGCCCGATAAGTCTAGTACTTTCGCCGATTCCCTTCGTATTTTTCGTTATCTACTTTGCCCTTACACTTATCTCAAAATATACAATCTTGGTTATTATAAAAACAAACACGTATTCAGTCCGTATTTGACTTACACGTGCAATTATCTGTGTCAAAAAATTACGCAATATAATCGCAACTAATCGGTGTAACTATTGTTTGTTTGATTTAGACTTGTGTTTTTTTTTAATTTATTTATTCTTTTTATTTACCCGGCTTGTTTATTTTTGATTTCATTGCTAAATTATGGTTTTGCTTCCGAGATTAACAAAGGTAAAGGCGTTTTAAAGAACGAAGAGCGATCGTTTTAAAGAATGAAACATTTTTAGGTCTCCAATTTCAAAAATTTCAAGACAGAAATCCGTTTCAGACATTTTTTCAATTCATTTGTTACAGGGTTTTTTCAATAAAATAATATATTTTCAAATAAATGGCTATGTGAATAGAAATTAAATAAAGTAAATTTAAAATAAATAATATATGAATGAACATATTACGCATTTATTATAACGCGCCCCCGCCTACAAAGAAGCATACTATGCTATATATGTATAAGCATAAATTAAACAATTTTAATAGTAAAAGAAAATCAATGAGTTCACTTTTTCTCTCGTATAATGTATTTACAATAAATACTTTTTAAAAATAATTATGAATTAATAAAAATACGAACAGGTAATTTGTATATATATATCGAAATAAATCAATGCGAAAAAAATATTTCTATAAAAAAAACCATTCAACATAATGGTACATTAATACAGATTATAAAAATATAATTGGATAATTAATAGAGTATGTAAAAATATAATAAATAGAGAATGATTAATAAAAGATTTAGTGAATGCATAGTTGACGCGAGGTAGAAAAGTATTCAGTCCAGGGATAGAACTACATGTTCCTCCCGTACCGTCCCCACAACTACACAGTCTCTTACCAACTTCGTACTGAAAGGGTTAAGAGACATTGATACACAAAAAAGAACTAGAGGTCAGTTTCGATTCCCAGCCAGGGAGGAATTATTTTTATGCATTTTGATTTATATTTTAAATAATAAATAAACGTAACCGTGAAAACCCGAAACTACAAAGACTCATGACTTTACGGCTGCGCGGTTTCTATATTCCGTAAACCACTTCTACCACAGGCGTCTTGGATTTTTTAATAGTGAATTTCCCGGTTTACGGCAAATTATTTACTGCGTCTTGTCGTTGGGAAAGCTTAGTACAAAAGCGTGAGTACAAACAGAAGCTGAAACGTAAGGACATACTTAGCTTACTTACCACACAACTTCAGTCGTTCTCCGTTCGTCGCCCTGCAAGTGCAAGTGTCTCGTTATTTTACAAAATTATCAATTCATTGCTCAAGTTGAGCTTCTCTCAAGCATAGGGGATAAGGGAAGTTCTACTTAATAGGGCAGAAGAGACGGAGAGGGGATGGAGAGTGATTTATTTTAGTTATACGGATTTAGTAGTGGGAGAGGATGCCACTTTTTGACACAGCTATAGTTTTGTTAAGTTAAAATGTTTTAATTGTCAAGGTAAATTTTGTCGGTCATATTCAGTTAAAAAAAACTAATAATGTTATTAATGCTAATATAAACATTTCATTGATATTATTATTTTTTACCTGATATTACATATTCTGCAGCGGACAGATACATCCTCATATACGTAGTAAAAGTAGATAAAAAGAATTGTCATGGCGTAAAAATTCCATTGTTAGATATTCATGGATTTTTACGTTTTGCGTCTAAAAAATTTAAGAGAGAAAATATGTCTCGAGACGATTCCGACAATGTTTATTAAAATAGTCTCAAATGTAGTCCACTTAAATACGAATTCAATCTTATTAGTGGTTCTCCTTGGAAAAATCTAGTTCCTGAGAAAATAGACATAAAATGGCTGTCTGTCGTCTGTACAGACGACAGCCTGAACTATTAGGCCTATTTTAATGAAATTTGGTATACATCCTACTCCTACTTGTTCAGAAAAATCATACCCCGAGGCGAAATCGAGAAATGAATTTTAGCTCCAAATTTTGAGGGGCGCTACTTCCCAAAAGCACTTAAAAAATGTAAAAACAAATCCTCGAAAACGGTTCCGACGATTTTAAATAAATCTAAAATGTAGTCCATTTAAATGTGAATCTATAAGCCGATAACGGACAGAAGCCTTTTTCCCAGGAAAACTCTAGTTCCTGAGAAAATAGCTTACGCGGACGGAGAGAGGCCATGTTCGATTCTCTGCCGATGAGAAGTTATTTTTATGATACATTTTGATATAATGTTCATTAATAATTAAATGAACCTACAAAAAGTAATAAATGGAAAACACTGGACTAAGTAATTTTGAACTCGTGTATGAGAAAGTTTGATTTGTCTCAGACCGATTTTTTTGAAGTATGATCAAGTAATGATAACTATTTGCACAGTAATTCGAATGAATATTTATTCCTAACCACGTGAATCCACTGCTCATCTTGAGCATCTAGTTATTCAAGATACCTTGAAGGTTTAATTCTTCAAGAGTATATTACTTGAAGGGTTTATTCTAGTCTAGATTGATATCGTTGTTGCTTCTGTTGTTCTAGGTGGCATGTATCGTTATCCTGGGATTGGGAGTGGTCGGAAACGTCATGGTACCCCTGGTCATCCTCAGGACCAAGGATATGCGCAACTCCACCAATATCTTCTTAATGAACCTGAGTCTCGCCGACCTTCTCGTCCTTCTTGTCTGTACACCGTCCATCCTAGTCGAAGTCAACTCCAAACCGGAGACATGGATTCTCGGAGAGCAAATGTGTAAGTAAATTATTTTAAATTTTTTCCTTATTAACATAATTCATTTTGTTGACCTTTCTTCCTTAATTAGCATTAGAGCACAACAACTTTAGAATTACTAAAGAAGTATGAGGATAGGGCTACCCGGAGAACAGAGCCCTGTCAAAAAAATCGGAAACAGGGATGGGACGACTTTTTGAAAATACCGCGTTAAAGGTTCCGCTTGCCCCATTATTGCCTTCAATTATACCTTTTTTTAGTCTCGGATCTCCATACTATCTGTAGCATCTGTAAGTCTCCTTCCATGTCGTCGATTCAATGTAGCCGGGGTCTTCCTCTTCGTCGATCTCCTTAAACTCGGACATGTAGAATCTTTTTTTGGCACCCTGCCATCCTCTGTACGCTCCACATGTCCAAGCTGTCCTATTTAATCACCCTTGCTGTAATTAGTTTGTAATTGTTCAACGCAAATATCTCATGTCCTCACTATCAACATTATTAATAATAAACCGTTGTGTTATTCAATATTCGATTAAAAATATTTGCCTATTAATTGTTTTTGTTACCGAGCTTACTAAATGTAACGGAAGAGGAGTGATTTTGTTATTGGTTGATAGTGATTCCCGATCCACATACTAAGTTATTTTTGTTTTTCAACCTCCGTTTAAACTTAATTCTTCTAGGATAGTTTGGAATATTCGTTGCACAATAGCAGGACATCATTTAAGAGGGAGAAACTAGATTGTTACTTTATAAGTCATAAATTGCATTTCCGGTCTATTAAATTCACCCTATTGCTAGTTCTACTTGTTTATTAGTAACGGGATTTACTGGTATTACCCCAAGCATTCTCAGAGAACAAGTCTAAACTTATATGGGAATAGTTGAATCTACATGTGCATTATAAATACCATGTTTTCTCATTCCTGCACGTAATAATAGAAGCTAATTTTGTCCTCTCCGGCATCTAGTCTTACCATGCTCTTGGTTCCTCCTATCTTTATTATTAAATGGTATTATGTAAAGTATACTCAAGATAATTTGAAGAGGAATACATTAAAGAGGTTATTAAAGATGAAAAACAGAACATAAAAGGAAACTAAGTTATTGCAATGATAACATAACTTGACTGTCGTCTAGCTTTTAATGTCATTTTCAACTTGAACAAACTAAAACGCTTTCTTCCTCTCTTTAGTAATAAAGTAAAAAAAAAAAAGACAGTTCAATTACCAATTAGTGGGGCACACCACTTTCTCACGTCCTATTATTGGTCGAATGTGATTTAGATGTCTTTTGGATGAGTCCGTCTATGGGAAATTTTCGGAAAACCGTCCAAATCACTTCAAAATTGGATCGGTACTTTTAAATATGTAGATGTTAAAAAACACAAATTTGTTTTTTCCAATTCCCAGGTTGCATTTATTTTTCTAAAATATTAAATTTGCCCAGAGGGTTGAAATTGACATGGGACCGTCTGTAAATGTGAATTTGGAAACGCTCTTCAGAATTATAAATAATTACAAGATAAAAAGAACTTTTTATATACTACATTTTTAAATTTTCTGTTGAATCATATGTAATGTTGATAAAAAAACCTGGGTGTCACACGTCAATTAATTTATTTTTCATTTATTTTTGTCAATTACTTTTCGCTGTCATTCAATGTTTACCTCTTAATAAAAAATCACAAATTTGAAACCCGTCAAAATGAAGATTGTAAATACTATGGGATATGACAAAACAAATAAAATAACTTGCGGATTTTTTCCGAACTAACTTTCCATACAGCAAAATTTGCTGAAAACCAATTAAATTCTGCTGAATGATGGCTAAAAGTATTCAAATAATGCATTGTCATCGTGTTCTGAGCTATGCTAAAAGTTTTAAATGTCTAGCTATTCGGGAAGTTAGTTAGAAATCGATTGCCAGATTTGTACCGGACAAACAAACAAGAATGCAAGCTAATAAAAACGTAGTAAAATGCTTCTTCTACCTTCGATAAGCTTAGAATCAAAAGTGTTTTGTAAATCGGATTAAAATGAGAAATATTATTTAGGAAAATGCCTGTTGTCCACGAAACCAGTCCAGTATGGGGTTCACATAAATTAGTATTTAATATCTTGGAGACTAGATTTTACCAGGAAAAGTTTTTTTTATCTCGTTTACTTTTAGATCTTCTGGTGGAAATAATGTCTGGTGGTGGTGATCTTGTCCCGACGTTGTGCGCTCTTTTTGAGACTCCTAGAACATGAGTAAGATTAACAGCGGAAGCCTTACGAACTTTTATATGCGTGAAATATTTCGGTATTTAAGTGGACTACCGATTACGTTTTATTATATATATTATTACTGATTACAATAGCTTAATACTAATTATTGATTGCTGGCCGCAAAAGCGGAGCTTGAACGCGGCTCAGTTACCTTGACTGGTTATAATATTGTAACCAGTCGAGCTAACTTACCTATATAGTTGTATTAATAATTTATACACGCAGTTTAGATTAATTTTGTGACTTGATTAATAACAAAATTAAGATACATTTAATATATAACTATAACTAATAATTAAGAATAAGTACTAAATTATTTAATTATTTATTAATTTAAAAAAAAAAACTTTTATTAAATTTCGTTGAAATTGTTATTTTTTTTAACAATCTTCTTCTTTAAAAGTGAAAATGTGATTTAAAATGGGCCACTCTGATTCAATCTGTTTCGTGTCAAAGAAGAAAATGTAATTATTTGTGCAAGGTTGTCGGCACATTGAAAAAGGTGTTATTGAACCTTGAAAGCTTCCAAATCTCTTTGGGGTTTTTTCTTTTTTATATATATTATGAAGTTTTTCTTTTCACTCTGTGGACAGTGTATCGCAAGGTTTCGATAACGGCTCTAACTAGTGGTCGATATATGAAAGGTTATGTAGGAAGGGCATTATATGACCCTGTCCACTTAAAAGGGCTTCAGACTTGACTCACAACACCCTTCACTTTAATATCGCATACACGAGGAACCTTGGACCCAAAAAACTTTTAGTCCTAAAACATATTGTAATCGATACATGGCTAGTCGATGTACTAAAACTTTTCACTGCTTCAAAGAAGAAAGAAAATCTCACACTTTTAAGCTTCTTACATTTTTCATCTTTATTGTTTTTATTTTTCCTTCCGAGCTTTAAGAAGGTAACGGAAGCTGTGACATTCATAAACGGAAACGCTGATCTAGCCATCAGGGACCATTTTCGGTGTTTGTCGGCCGGACTGTCCGTCGACATCTTTGAAAACCACATTACCTTAAAAACCATTTGTTCAATTACAATTAAATTCATATGTTAGACCTAGACCATAATTAGCCCACCGTTGCAGGACTTACATGAACTACAACCGTCTGAACTAATTGCTTCTTTCCAAATGCGCATAAACTTTTGTTTATATATGATGAAGTTTACCAGTATGATGTTTCACCATTATGATGAAATGAAATGATGAAATGTGGATGTTTTGTCGAAAGTATAGACCATAGTCGTTTTTACATTCTCCTACTACGACGTAAATATTCGATTGAACATTTTGATGAATTTACACGTTTTAAGAGTAAAAAAAGTGTCAGGGTTTTTAAAAAATGCCTGTCCGTCGTTTGTAATATGTGCAGACGCGTGGAGCTTAAAATACTGGGCCGATTTTGATGAAATTCAGTAAAATTGTGTTATAAATACTTATAATTAACTCGTGTTTTTCTTATTTTACTTTTAAACTGATTGTTCAGGGTGTTAGATTTGACTCGATCCCAAGATCAAGAAAACTAACAAAAATAGTCGTCTAATCACTCTGCATTTTTAGTTTTTGTGTATTTACACTACGTAAATTAGTCCAAAAACAATCTTAACGTCCAAAAACCTTTTCATCGTGTTTATTTTATTAATCGAACAAGAAGTCATTTGGAGAAATAAATAACTGATGGAACGCAATGTCGTTCTAACGATATAATGTTTATTTGTTAATTTATTCTCGGACAACATAAATAATTGAATCTAACCGCTTTAAAACAAATATTACTAGTTTTCTCGGGGATTTAGGCTTAGTAATTTAGTTTCCAAGATATTAATGGTAAATAAATCTTATTTTGCTGTAAATCGAAAAATCGCTTGTTTAAAATTGCTTCCGAGCTTAATATAAGTAAACAATAGAATGCCTTATCTCTATTCACACTAATTTATCCCCTCACAAAAATGGATGAAATATTACCTTTTTACAAGCTTTTATTTAAATTGCAATGTTTGTATGTATGAATGTATGTGTATGTATGTTCGGGTCAAATCTTGCAACTGAATTTTAAAGCAGTTATCCTCAACCGATTGAATTAAAATTTTGCATACACGTTTAGTTTGGATGACAATGATTAGCATGATTAGCTAAGTGAAGTCATTCTAAATCCAATATGGCGGGCAGTTCAAGATGGTGAACTAGTTATTTTTTAAGTACGCACATGATACGGGTATCAAATGAAAGGGTTTGCTGAGAAGAATACGAATAAAAGTTTTTTTTTTTTTTTTAAATATTTATTGTTATAATCAACGTATTTATTAAAATTCTAACATCCCTCAATTAAAAGCTCAGGAATTTAGTAGTCGAATTTTAAATAATCAAAGTTTTCAAATGTAACAGGACTTAACAGATGCTAAGCAGCTGATAATTTGGAAATAAATGAGTTATTCTGAAAGGTTTTTTTATGCTCATTAAAATTGATCCTTAACCCAATTTCTCTATCTCATCTTTGAGATATTAGGCATTTTTTGAAAATTTTCGTGTACACTTTAAAAAAAAAAAATAAATCAATATCTCGAGATCTATTGAGAAACGGTTATATGCTTACTCGACATTTTTTTGTTGAATTTGACCCATAGAATCCGCCAGTTTCGTAATGACATTTTATCGCGGGTCTCCCTGTATAGTCTAAGTATAAAATGTATTTATGTACATACAGTCTATTTTTACTGGAATCTATTTTTAGTTAGTCTGTTTTTACTTACGGAAAATTTTACTGAAAATTAATGTGGTATTTCAGCTTGAAGATGACTTAAAGATGGGTAGAAATATTGCAAAAGCGAGCTTTTTAATTTTCTTTTTAGGCTTACCCTACCCATCAATAAGATTTCTATACTGTTATAAAATTGTATTAATGATTATTAAACATACAACAAACAGGGCATGAAATATGTACGTGTTAGAGAAATGTCGTCCATTCACAAGTTCCCTGTATATTGTGAGTGAAGAAAATACCCTATTAACCCTGTCAACAATGACATTTTTAAATTTCATTATTATGTCAACGGGCATTCAAATATAATTATTATCCTTCAGTCCAAAATATATTGCTTTGTCGTACTCATTTTATTCTTATTTTTTTTCTCTCTTTTATTATTTAAACTGTCTCTTACCAAGAGAAAAAAAATAAATTAAACATTTTCCTTATTTTAGAAAAAAAAAGAAATAGAAGTAATTAACGGTTCTAATTTAAAACGAAGCATGACATCCGCGCATTAATAACTGTGAAATAGGCTTTTCACTGGCAAATTAGAATTTTTTCAGTCTTTCATTTTTATTATTAATTTCTCATCTGTAAATCTCGGAGAGAGAAAAAAAAATTCGGTCTCGACAAATTCCAATTTTTTTCTAACGTGGATTATAAGGCACGAGAGTTCAAATCTATTTTATATCATCTCCACTAATTTTTAAAAATAACACAACTCTAAAAAAAGAAATAAATATAAAACGTACAAAGAAAAGGGAAAAAGATATTAATAAACTTACGTATTTTCTGACGTAAAAGTATAAATACGATTTAAAAAAGAAATCCACGCAGTCTTTCCCCCTCTATACTGACTAGACTAGCGTTATACAAGGGGTACACTAGCGAATAAATAGCCGGACATTAGTCATTCCCTCTACAGGCTCGTTTAAATACTAACAAAAGATATATCTAATTGGGCTCGACAAAACAAATTTATCGTTTCTTTTTAAACTGAATTGTATTTTCTTTTTACATTCGGTTGAAATGTTTTAGAAATTTTACTTGTTTTGTTTTAATTTCTTTGTGACAATTGGCGAGACGAAACTTTTTATTTTAAAAGTTGACCAGGTAAATGTCTTTTTTTCTTTGTAATTCTCATCTAGGTATTTCTTCGACTTGGGCAGATTAACCAAAAGGCAATTAACCAACGAATTTGATGCAAATGAAAGGGTGTTTACGTTGCGGTAATAGACTGCGTATGCACATTACTTTGAAATTAATATCATTACCTTGACTGACGTGGAAACAATCCCTTTACAAGCGACTTAATAGCGAAATTACGTTTATATTGCACACAACTCAAGAGTTTTTCTGTATTTTCTCGGACTGATTTCTTTTTTCATTGCTGGTGAAGTGATGAAAACGTGAATTGGTTCTGGTTGTTTGACGTGTGACGCGATATGGTGACGTCTTTCCTCAGCTGACCTAATTTACTCACTATTATTGCTAGGAAAAATGGTGCTCGTGACGCCGACATTTATTTTTACCTTTCTAGGAATAGAAATGCCTGTAGTAAGTGACATTGACTGTATTCACTCCTATTTTACTTGAACCTACTAACCCACAGTAAATCTACGATTATATGCTTCTTTTATTTTATTTGAGCCTTATTATCTTCTCAAATAGACAATACGTTTAAAAATCTTGGAATGCACAAAACGACAAACGATAAAGATAATTTTAAATAGATGACGTCCTAATCTCTATTATGAGGAGAGACAATATTTACTACTTTATATTTACCGAATATTTTAAATATTTTGCCAAATATTTATCATTGACGTCACAAGTAGGTTTTAGTTTGATTAAGGCTATACTGGGATTCTTTCATTCTTGATCTTCAGAACAGTATTTTGGCGATGGATAGTGTAATAATCGATAATTAGTGATTTCTAACTCGAGTGTGAGAATACTTTATCGATTAGTTACCGTATAAATACATTAAAATCAAACCACTTCGTCCAAGACTCCAATATACACAATCTTTATCTATATACATACATAAATAAAATCCAAAAACAAACTGACTGACTGAATTGTTACGATATCTTCTGAACCACTGGACTGATGAACCATGGACTTTTGTAAGTGGATTACTCCCTCGGTTCTAGGTGCTTACTAAGAAATGTTTTTACAATCCGCCATGTTGAATCAAGATGTCGAGATACCTATTTAAAAACAACCCCCTCAGTATAATTGTCATCAATTCTTCAAAACGCAGAAATAAAACCATTTCATTTGGTATCATAATTTTATAAATTATAATTGAAGGGATTTTCTGAAATTTGATATCTAGGGAGGAAACAGTAGCAAAGTAAAATTGGATAAGGAATCAAGCCAACACTGACCTTTTAAAGTTAAGATGTTATTTCTTGGGGAAGGGCTGAACTTTAGGATGCAAGCGTATATATATATATATATATATATATATATATATATATATATATATATATATATATATATATATATATATATATATATATATATATATATATATATATATATATACATTAGATAATTCATATTTTGATTCAAGAATGCGATAAGACCCCTAGGGGAGATTTAGAAGGGAAATACCTCTGCTTTTCCCGGAAAGTTAACTTTTAAGACTGCTTCTACTTTTTAAATTTCTCCAGCAGTCTGAATAAATTACTTATTAGAGATTTTATAAATAATATTATTCGAGGGGAAAGGCATCTAGATATTCTTGCATTGTAAAATAACTTTGTTTTTTACTTTTCCTCACTACCTACAGTAGGAGAAGTATTGTTTTCACCAAACATTTTTTTTTTCGAGATTTCAATGGAATTGGGTGTTTTTAAGACCTCCTGAGTGGTTTTCAGAATTACGTCTGCATGTGTGTATGTATGTGTTTTATCATCCTTGCGCCCAAGGTATTTAACCTAGAGAGTTGGAACTTGGCAGAGAAATCAGTCCTTCTACCTGTAGTGGTGCCGCCCGGAAAATCAACTTTTTCTTCCATCTTGAACCCAGTTTTCTGAGTCAGCAAGAAGTTAAAATAAAACGTAATAACTCGAAATGGTCCTGATAGAGTTGAAATTTGGCACGAATGTACCTCTCTGTATGACAAAACAAGCCCACCAAATTTCATTTTGATATTGGCCGCCATTTTGAAGTTATCAAGTTTTGAATTTTTAAACTTTGACGGTTAATAATACCGAAAGTATAAATAGGTTTTTGACGTATAGCATATCGTTGGAACCGGAAAAAATTAAGGAACAAATATAAAAAACCCCGGTGAAATTCCATTTATTAGTTTAAAAGTTAAAAGCGAATATAATTATTTATTAATAATTATGATGACGTCAAAGTTTGTTTACATCTGTTGAAATACCGCCAAACTTTAAATAATTAAATATAATATACCTTGGTATTAAAAATAAGGGTTTTTTTTTAAGAATGATTATAAATCAGTTAGTTCAGAACGGTCACCCATCCAAGTACTGACCACGTTCAATGCTGCTTCCTCCTGCTGCGAAGCAGCAGGAGAGGCCTCTGAAGTGAGGAAAAGTTCCGAGGTACCCCGTACCCGATTTTTTACTCTAGTTTACAAATCCGTCGAATTAGAAAAATATATTAAAAGTAACACAATCCGCAATGAAGCACGGGAATCCATCTAAATAGTTTATAAACAATCTTTTTTTTGGAGCACAATGCTCCGAGTTTTATTTAGTTAAACTACCGTGTACAATAGTTACCTCTAGTGGATATTCTCGGAGTCTAGAATTCACTAAGTTAATACTAAATCCACTAGAGCTCAAATTGACAGCAAAACATTTTCTTCGTCTATTATTGTGAGTGACAGAGAACTAATCAATGGAATGATCTCATTTATAATATGTTAACTCCCTCAGAATATCGTCTTAATTACAGTAGCTTTTTAGTAAAATAATGCTAGGACCGTATTTTATGTCGAATAACGTCTATGGGATATGGGTAGACGTAAAGTTATTAAGTGGAATCAGGATGTATAAATAGAGGTCATGACCTTCATTTATTTGGAATTTTAACTTGAACTGAGGAGAAGAATTATTAAAACTGACCTTGTTCAAGTTAATATAAGTTGGTCTTTTTCTTTTCTATCTAAAATAAACAAGATATTTTCACAGCTTTTCATCTAAGGGAAAAAGAAAATATACAATTCTCTGGAACAAGATGGAAACAAGCTCTATGTAATGACGGTTAAACAAAATATGTAGCAGAGATGAAAGTAAGTCAAATAAGAGGGATAGCATCGGAGTGAGAGGGATAAAATTATAGTGAGAGTGATAGAATCAGAGTGAGAGGAATAAAATGAGGATATGATGACTGACAACTCATTTTTGAGAGTGAGTTTGTTTTATAAGAAGAACTGTGAGTTATAGAGAGGAAACAACTCGCCTGGGAATTACAGGGTGGAATACACGAGGCAACTCTACTCTTATATTCCCGCCTGATAGACCAGTGTTGCCTTTCTCCCTAGTCGCCTTTTTTTTCAACACTAGAAGACTCTTCGACTCTAGGTTGAGGTTGTGTTTGGTTGGAACTACTTCACTTAGTAATCAACTGAAGGACGCTTTGTTTCTTTCTGGCAACCGCAACAATAAGAAAAAAAGTATATAATAATAAGAATCAGTCTAAACAGAGAAAAGCAAGCAAGGTTCGAGTCGAGGAGAAAAATCAAGGATGAAAAGGGAAAAATGACAGTTATGATAACTTAAAAAGAAATATTATAAAATAATAAATCTAATTTTACATAAATCTGTTTCTTTTTTTCTTCTTCAACCTGGGAAAAACAGATTGTTAAAAAATAAAAAGAAGAAAATCACTAATTATACTCGAATAATTATAATTATTAAAACAATTAATAATAATTAGAGTTATTGTGCAATAGTTACGTAATAAAAACAAATGAGTTTGGTAATTAAGATTTATAAGGGTCAGGGCCTATCTGAAAGGTCTCTATTACTATTAAAGAATTGGTCAGACTAACGCCAACGTTTTTCTATATAATGTTGTACTGAATTATAATCTTAAAATCTAATCTTATATATTTATTATTAAAGTTCGTAGGTGCTTAGGTGGTAGTTTACATTTAGCTTTTCAGCCTAATCAGATTTATTTTCATCGGTGTCCCAGTCCCTGGAAAATGACTTGTAGATTTAATTCGTATTTAACTGGACACTTCTAAATCAACATCGTTGAAACCATTTTAAAGATTTTTTTTTAAGTATAAAAAATCAGGAACCAAAAATCGTATTATTGAAATCGGTTTATAAATAAAGAAATGACGATTACTTTAATGTTCACAATATAACTCAACATCACGTTTAAATGTGCTGATAAAAAAAAAACCTCCCCCAAACAAAATTAAAGATAACAATAAATAAAACTTAAAATGTAATGTAAATAGTTAAGATGATTTTTTTAAAAAAAGAAAAATAACTACTAATAATAATAATTTGTACACCAAAAACATTAAAATAATCGTCATTTCTTTATTTATGAACCGATTTCAATAAATAAGGCATCGTTAGATTTGCATTCCAAACGTTCTACAACTTTTTTCTCATGCAAAATTACTTCATACCTACTGGTTTTCACGGAATTTGACTTTTTAAATTATAAATAGCCGCCATTTTAAAATTTGATAAATTTGAAAACTAATATTTAGGGAAATTTTAGATATCGGAGTTAGTAAGACATCTATCAAGTTTCATAAAAATATCTTGAAGGGTTTTTGAAGTATAATTTTTTTCAAAAGAAATACAAAATGGCGGATTAAGGCTAAACTAAGCCCAAATCGAAAAAAATGTCGACTTATTTCCATTTCACATGTAGAACCCTGTTCTAAATAGCGCGCTAAGCTTTTTTGGGACATCCTGTAGTCCTATGATAAGACGTCTATTTCCATTTCACATGTAGAACCCTGTTCTAAATAGCGCGCTAAGCTTTTTTGGGACATCCTGTAGTCCTATGATAAGACGTCTAATAGACACTCGTTTTTAAATCCGTTATATTAGTTTGGATTTTGATATTTTGTACGTGGCTGGCTATCGTCAAATCTCCGGAGGGCTAATTAATCCTCTTCCAGTCATACAGTCAGCCATGTCGAGCTGAAACTTGGCATATAGACTCTGTATCAATATATTAACATTTTATCGAATTTTAAGGTAATTATTATAAATATTATTAAAATATAAAATATTTATAATAAAAAACGTTGTTTTTATTGGTTAGTTTTTTCTGTTTCGTACTCAATTTTCAATTTTGTTTGATTTTTATATTGAACTGGAATTAAGTTTTTATCGTAGTTAAAGTTTATCGAGCAATAAGCTATGCAATTGTTTCTTATGAAACGTTTCTGTTTCTATTTTCCACTCTTCTTTTAGCTCTCTCTGATTTTTAGTTTAACCTGAAATGACAGTTTAAGTATATTCATCCCAGTTAAGCTGCTCCGTTGTTTTTGCTGAGATTCTGTTCAAGTTACCTCAGTATTAATAAAACTCTCAATAGTGAATGGGTATGTTATAAGTATTGGTGCAGTTTTTCAACTCATTTCTTAGTAAAATTTAATGTTTGATGCTTTTGCTAGGTTCCAGTGCTCACATTGTTTTATAAAACCCCTTTTTCGTAGTCTTTTCATACTTAGCCGTTCGAGTGTCAGGAGTTTTATTAAAAACTCCATGTCTCTTTGTAAACAATGCCTCACTCTTTATATCTTTTATTAAAATATTTTCTAATTATAAAAAACTGAATCATATTTTTATAAATGAGTTTTCTTGTTTATTTTTCCTTTTTTTACTTTTTACCAAATGAATAGTTATTTAAATAACAAAACAAAAAAAAAAACATACATATATCTTTAGTAAGCTATATATTACATTTTTCTGGCCATAGTATGGTAATAACGTGAGAGTTTTGTACTTAATCCCAAGCCATATCTCATCCCAAGCCATCTTTCATCCCAAGCATCTAGATAATTGTCGAGTTCATACAAATAATTCATTCAGTTCAAACTTTTTCTATTTTATTTTTTTATATTCTTAATAAATTCGCATACAGTTCTTTTTTTAGTCCATTTAATTTGTTTTTAATGTAGTTAGTTATCTTAAAGTAATTTTTTTTTCTATTCCTAAATAAATTATTAAGATCCCGTGCGTACGGTGTCAAAATTACGGACATTCAAAAAAATATTGCCACTACTTGCCGCGCTGCGTTAAATGCGCAGGAAATCATGCGCCACAGGACTGTCCCCGCCCTCGCACCGAACCCTGTATCTGTGCCTTATGTGGTTGTGACCACCCAGCTAACTATAAAGGTTGCTCAAAATATAAAGAACTCCAGGATAAACGTAGTAAACCTAGGTTTCCACTTCGTCAAAATATGTCAGGTGAAACAAGAAATATTACTCCAGTGAATTCGACCTCTCCAGTAAGCAGTGATCCACAGACTTTTCCGCCACTCCAAGAGCCCTCTCAATCCAAGAACTTTCTCCAATGTAGTCCGGGGCCAAAGGTCAAATAATTCTCAGGTACCACCTCCCTCCTCAGTAAATGACCTCTCAGCACTATTTTCTTCCTTCTCTAATCTGTTTACCCAATTAAAAACCCTTTTAACTCCTATTATACCCATCCTTCAAACTATAATATCTAGTTTTATTCCCGCTTTATTTACAAAATGAACCATTCACCAAATTTTCTTTCTATTCTTTTGTGGAATGCTGATGGATTGAATTCGACTCTCCACAGGGATGAACTTGACTTACTACTACATGACCGTCGAATTGACGTAGCACTTATTACCGAGACTCATTTAACCTCAAGATCTAATTTATTTATTACCGACTACACAACTTATAGGACCGATCATCCGGATGAGACTGCACACGGAGGTACCGCAATCTTGATAAGAAATTCGATATCACATACACTCATTCCTTCTGTTCCTTCAGAATACCTTATGTCTACAGCTGTAAAACTTAACACTACTTCCTTTGACTTTACACTTGCTTCTGTCTACTGCCCCCCTAATAAGCAAATCTCTCAAGCTCAGTTCTCCTCCTTCTTTTCCACTCTCGGCCCTAAATTCCTTTCAGGTGGCGACTACAACGCGAAGCATCCTCAGTTTGGTTGTAGAGTGATAAACCGTCGAGGTCCCGTTCTGCTCAACACTTTATCCTCATCCCAATTTTCTATCCTAGCTCCTGCTCAGTACACTTATTTTCCCTATGATCCATCTAAGTTACCAGATTTATTAGATTATTTTATCTCCTCTAATATTTCCCATATACATTCCCAAATTTCAGTTCTAGATGACTTATCCTCAGACCACTGTCCTGTACTCCTTACCCTTAATATTCAACCTTTCCCTAAACCCAAAAAACCTTCTCTTATACAAGGACCTATTGACTGGGACAAATTTCAATCCTTATTAGACAACTCAATTGACCTGAAAACTTCTCTCAAAACTTCAAGACAGATTGATGAAGCTGTAGACTCGTTTACAACTATCATACAACAGACTGTACGCGACGCAACTCTAACAATATCTGATAAAAAAGACAAACAGACGAACATACCGAACCATATAAAATTACTACTTACAGAGAAACGCCGCGCTAGGTCTAGGTGGCACATGACTCGTTACCCTACAGACAAACGAACGTACAACAGACTTTGTAGACATCTAACATCTATACTAGCTCAATTTAAGAGAGACAAGTTTAAGGAATATACAGAATTACTTACAACAAAAGACAAATCCTTATGGACAGCAACGAAAAGACTTTTAGATTATAAAATAATATCCTCCCCCCTGCGTCAGATCGATGGTACTTGGACTAAGTCTGATCAGGATAAATCCAATTGTTTCGCCAAATACCTATCCTCTGTTTTCGTTCCACATCCAGATATTTATGATCCCGATAATTTAAATTTGATTGATAGCAACCTTGATATTCCTCTCCAGTTGACACCTCCCCCTCCTGCTTTCCACCCATCTGATATTGTATACATTATTAAATCCCTTCCGAACAATAAAGCCCCTGGGCACGACCTAATAACAACAAACATCCTAAAACACCTTCCCAAAAAAGCTACTTTATTTCTTACATATATAATTAATGCAGTCCTTAGAACAACTTATTTTCCTTCCAAATGGAAAAAATCCTTAATAGTTATGATTCCCAAACCTTCAAAACCTCACCACCTACCCTCCTCCTATAGACCTATTAGTCTTTTACCTGTTTTTAGTAAAATCCTGGAAAAACTTATCCTCCGCAGAATGTATCCTATCTTCAAATCCCAAAATATTCTTCCTAATCACCAATTTGGGTTTCGAGCAGAACACTCTACTATTCAACAATGTCACCGTGTTGTAGATGAAATCTCATCCGCCCTTGAGAATAAGCAGTATGTCTCGGCAGCCTTTCTGGATGAAAGTCAGGCTTTCGATCGAGTTTGGCACCAAGGACTTCTGTGGAAACTCAAGGGAATCCTACCCCCAACCTATTACCTTATCCTTCGCTCCTATCTGAGTGACAGGAATTTTGTAGTTCGACAGGGTTCCTGTCACTCCAATTCCTTTCCTATTCTGGCAGGTGTACCTCAAGGCAGCATTCTAGGTCCAATCTTATACTCTATTTATACAGCTGACATTCCAGAACATCCTTCCACATCCATATCCTCTTTTGCCGACGACAAAGCAGTCCTTTCCGTAAATCCAGATCCCAACCATGCCTCCGATTTTCTTCAAGAGCACCTTCAATCTATTGAGAACTGGTCCAAAAAATGGCATATCAAGTTTAACAGAGACAAAAGTGTACATGTCACGTTTACTCTGCGAAGATCTACTTGCCCTCCAGTATATTTATATAATCATCCACTTCCAGTTTCGAATCAAGTGCGGTACTTAGGACTTCACCTAGACCGAAGACTCACCTGGAATTTACACACAAGACTAAAACGGACGGACATGAAAAGACGATACAAGATTTTACTCAGACTTTTGGACAACAGATCTAATTTATCACTTACTAACAAACTGACCATCTATAATCTTATTATAAAACCTATTTGGACATACGGACTCGAACTGTGGGGATCGACCAAGCCATCAAATTCATATAAGATCCAATCGCTGCAATCCTTGATCCTACGAAAAATATGTAATGCTCCCTCCTACGTGGCCAACCGTATAATACATAACGATCTAAATGTTCCCTATGTCCATATCCTAGCATCCTCTCGTTACAAGACCTTTCACACCAAGCTCGTCCACCATCCTAATCCTCTTGTCCAAAACCTATCCTCTCTTCATATCCCTGGCAATCCGAGGCGACGCCTAAAGAGAAAATGGCCCCGTGACCATCTAAGAGACTAATATTATTGTAATCCAAATTATTGGAGTACCACCACTGGGTGGAATCTCTTAATCTGTGATGTAACTGTGCTGTATATACCTTATGCGAACAAGCTGCTTGTTATAATTAATTTTTATAGTTGTAGCTAAATAATAAACGATAAAAAAAAAAAAAAAAAAAAGATCCCCAAAATCCTCTCTCTTTCTTGTATTTTTAAATTGCTTCTTTTTTTTTTTATTTATTACTAGTGGGTTTTTAGATTGCCTAAGTGTGATTTTAGATTACAATTATTCTTAATATTGTAGACTTTTTAGTCACATTATTTTTTCGTTCTTCTATTATAATTTTGGATACGGATAAAAAAGACTGCTAATTAGTGTGGCACATAGCATCCTCGCGTCTTAAAAAATAACGGTCTTATAAGTATACATCAATGTGATCCCATTGTGAATTAAAAGTGTCGTTGTTTATAAAAACGCAGAGGGAATAATATGAAAATGAAATTAATACGGGACTTTAAAAAACCGTCTAAATTTCCTAAAAATCAGACAAGAACTTTTAAAAATATACTGGTAATAATAACGACCAAGAGTAATGTTCTAATTTCTTACCCTTTAAATTTCATTAAAATTGGACGAGTTTTTAAGGCATGGGGATTCACAAAAATGATGACCAACAGACATCGATACTCTCACACAAGAGACTGAAAATCATCTTATGTCTTAAACAGATTTGTCTTGAGATAACCTTTTGTTTATTGATTGAATGTTACATCTTCGATGATGTGGTTTGAAATTACTTTAAATCAAATTATAATTATCATTAACTAAGGGAGACATACAGAGAAAAATAGACCCCCGTAGTTAATGATAATTATAATTTGATTTAAAGTAAAATTTAATCTTTCCATAGTATGAATACTACCTAAAACTTAACAAACTAAAATTAAATGAACACGTTTACTGTGGGAATGAGCGAGCGATCGTACATTACATCGTAATAAATTAGATAATTCTCTTGAGTTCATACAAATAATTCGAGTTCACAATAAATAATTATTATTAGATATATTCTGTGCCACTTTAACTTTGTTATGATTGTCATCTGTTTGAATAATGTAATAATTAATTTACACTTTCATTCCTAGTGGCTCAAATTTACAATGTATTAAGTGATAAAAAGGATATTGCATGATGGGAATACCTCGAAGAAAAGAAATAGTCCGATGACTAAACTTCTATAGCAAAATAATTAAAATTCAAGATAAGTAAATAATTATACGACAGAGTAATAATAATTAGTATATAAATGTCGAGAAATAGATAATAGTATATTGAGTTAAAATAATCATAATTAATGAACATGATATTAGGGACGAAAGTATACTTTAAGATAAGAGGCTCTAGACCAGTGGTTCTTAACCGGGGGGCCTCGAAAGGTATTTAGGTACTATATATATATTATATTTGGAGATTTTAAGGGGGCCGTGGTTACCAAAAGGTTAAGAGCCACTGCTCTAGACAACAGCCTTTTCAAATGTATTGGAGGGTTAACTGAGATAAACTAAAAGGATTGGAGTTTACAATAGGATATAGGATAATGAGATATTAATTTATGGAAAGTTCTTTTTCTAGAAAAGTATAAGCTTTGGGAAATTCTTTTTGAGAGTAAGGCTACAATTGTAGGCCGAAGCAACCTGCCACACTAATCGCTAAAGGTTTTTACCAACCTGTATCCCCTTTTTACCACCCTCTATCCCCTTATGTATATCAAAATATAATTTGCACTTTGAAACTGTAGCTTACCTCTCGTACTCCGACACTAGTGTCCACCTAGCATCACTTTATTGACGAATATAGCTGCTTGTAAAGTGTCATTCATCCCTTTAAAAATACCAATAATGCGGTATATGCACCTAATGGATCTACACGCCAACCCCGTGTTTTGTGTAACGATATTAATATCTACCTTTCTTTGTTGTTTCCACGGCTTATTTGTTGTATGAGAGTTAAGTATAGCCTACTGTCATCCATTACGCATAGAGTTGTTTAAACCCTTTGGTAGACTTAAGCCCTGAGTATTAGGTATTATAATATCGGTATAGCGTAATATCAGTCAACAATGAAAACTATAAATGAATTATTATAAATGACAAACTCTTAAGGACGATGTTTTATACAAATTTTAGCGCATTCTTATTTATATAATTTGATGTATCATATTATATTTTTCAGTATTTCAACATCGATTGTATTACATAGAACACCGGATGTATTTAAGATTCCCTTTAAATTATTCCATTGAATCGTAGCTGATAAATTAAAAGTAAACAAGTTAATCCGCAATTATTACGGACAAGCAATTAGATTTATTTAGTAAGACGAATGATTTATTATTCTCAAACTTGCTTTCAAATAAATTAGTTATTTATCTTTGTATTTACGAATCATTTATAAACGGTTTTGAGGACGATATAAGAGAAGAGGATTTAGTAGTTTAATCCCTGTACTAATAGTTAGTTTCGACTCTCTCGAGTATAATACTCCAGGTTTAATCCCACTAGAGAGCTTGTACTATATCTTTAATCCTACTTTAGTCTCAAGATATAAACTCTATCGATGACATAATGAGTAAAGTTTAACGAACTCATTATTATAAATATTAATATTGTGTGTGCATAGAAATTAACACTGTACATACTCATAGATAACAACATATTTCGAGGGAATAGAATATTAGTCAAAGTTTGTTTAAAATTATCTCACCGACCAACTAGCATTTTTTTTTTTTATATAAATTTATGTATCCAAATACACGTTTAAATGATTAAATTAGGATTAAAAAGCAAAATGAAGGATAAAAATCATTGCTTCCGCAAGGGATCGAACCATGGCTACCTTTGAATCTTTATAAAGGCATCCACAGTGATGCAATTATAATGATTTATAATACTTCATTTATAGATATACGTCAATACACATCGTGTAATAAATAAAATGTTTAGGCCTGTACCTTCTTTTTTCTTTCTTTATAAACCCTTATTTTTTTATAATGTTTACCCTTTTATATTGTATACCTTACTTTGTACGTAAACTTTAGCTTGCCATGTATGAATGCTTGTGTTAATTTTATATGTACTTACAATTAATAGCATTATCACTCTAACTGCTTGTAACATAGTTTATAATAATTGCACTACACATTGACAGCTGAACACTACTGCAACAGGTATCCGCTTATATTACGAGAGGTGAGATCCATTTACTTTGTGTACAATCAATTTGTTTACTTTTTAAGGAATACGGAGGTTCCAGATAGCCTGTTTAGTATTATTGCAGCATTAATATACAAACTCCATTCTTAATGGCACCACTTATTGAAACCTGGCTATAACCTACAGCTTTTAAATGTTAGAAATCATGGTGTAGAGTAGTTAATAGTTTTAGTGCTTGACTAATTTTCATTTATAATTATTCATTTCGATATCCTTACAGTTATTTAGACTTGTAATAATTTCATCTGCCACCATTTCGCATTTCGCCCACCTACTGGACATACCAAAAATACTGAATCATAATATGTCGAAACATTATATTTATTATGTCCCCATATAAAAGCCTTTATAGCTTAATTCATTAGCCTGTAATAATGCTTGTTTCAAATTTATATATTTATTTAATGATTTAGTTATTATTGCTTGCTCCTAGTTATTTAGGTTAAATACTTTTTCTCTTTCCAGTGTCCCCTCTGACCTGTGCATGATTAACTAACCATCACCCCATCATTCTGTCATCTTTGAAGGTAACATTTTTTCCCTAACATTATATTGGTGGTAGTCTTTCTTATTATATATATATTTCCTATTTATTTAGTTAGTGATTGTCGTCTATTTTCAGCCGACCCATTTCGTTAATTGATGTGTTAAGTTATTCGTTTGTTATTAATTGTTGCGAAATTATTATTTAACCATCTATTATTTGCAGTCCACCCTTCAGTCCTACCTCTTTGGACTAGTACTCTATGATTCCTAGAAATTCTTATTCTTCGGTACCCGTATCCTAGAATTCTATTTTTTGGGCCGAAACAAACAATTGCTGTCTCAAAGTTGGACAAAACTTTATACACATATTTACCGTGAGATTGCTACGCTAAATTATTAGTTTTATTAAGCGTCTATATCATCTATTTATATGTATTTATTTCATCCATATAGTACTGGCAGAATGACTCATCACGATATTTTCAAAACCTTTCAAAAAACCTATCATCAAGATATTTTGGCTCTTCTTTAGATTGTTACTCCCTTTATAAAAAAATAGAGGAAAGTAAAAATTTAAAGAAGGTGCATGGAATGTTCTTCTTTAGACTGTTACTACCCTTATAATAACAGAAGTGGGATATTCCTTTGTCCCAAAGTAAATTGGACTAAATATCCCTTTGCCTTAATAGTTATTCTGTCATAGTAATTTACCTATATTCTAAAAAAAACACAGGGGAGTAACAATCTAAAGAAGTACCGACATTTTTTAGATAGGTTGCTCCTATTCTATATCCTCTCTAAGAAATCTTTGTACGATAAGCTAGATTCAAAGTGACGCCTGTTTACATACAAACTTTTTCACGACGGCACTGATCGTACCTACTAGAACTAGAATCTTGAAATATAGAAGTTTTGTTACGCTCACACTACATTAAAGGGTTATGTATTTGAAACCGAATCCCCCTTACACTACTTTTTTTAAACAATTAAATCAAATCATCGTAAGATTGTATGATAATTATACAAGAGTATTATCGGTATGATAATTTCTATATGATATTTCTAATGATAATGATGTCTGACAAGAAGAGATGATAGTTGGAATCAAAATAGAATGTAGTGATGATATATTTAAATCGACAAAATTAATATCTTATTTAATTAATTTATTATAAAATATTTAAATTCTATATTAATTTGAAATCCCAAAAACTAGAATTTTTTCGGGGATTATAACTTATATGATTAAGTTAATCAATTCAAAAAAGAGATTTGTATAACGTAACGAATCAATTAAATAAAAAATA
The DNA here is from genome assembly GCA_951217055.1 of Gerris lacustris. Lineage (NCBI taxonomy): Eukaryota > Metazoa > Arthropoda > Insecta > Hemiptera > Gerridae > Gerris > Gerris lacustris. The sequence continues at coordinate 34,546,254 of OX578284.1, forward strand.
TAAAAATGTTTAATAATTGAGATTTTAAAGCGAAGGTTTGCACGGCCACAGTCTAATAAATTTAATCTAAATGACGTCAGAGTTTTTTAGAATCTCTCCGTGTGGAACTAATCACATCACAGAGATTCTCAAAGGAGTTGCTCATGATGACAGTTATTGGTCAATGAATAATATGCTAGTTGTAGTATTTAGTGTGCTTCTATGGACGGTAAAATTCATCAATTTGACTCATTAAGTTTCATTCACTATTGTTACTACACAACTTACCGAACCCGTAAAGAGTTTGTTAAGATATGTGAGTGTATATGTAGAGGTAATCTTAAAGGAATAAAACAAATTGTTTCTCCACGTAAATTCAAATTAGTATATTTCACAAAACAGCTTTCAGCCTTAATAAGGCCATCATCTGTGCCAATTGTGGAAGAAAAAGAGTTATATTAAAAAAATGATTTAGTGAGAGGTGCGATTTGTCGGAGTTAGACGTGAGTCTTTCGCAATTATTGGCACTGATGACGGCCTTATAAAGGCTGAAAGCTGCTTTGTGAAATTAACTAATTTCAATTTATGTGGAGAGACAATTAGTTTTATTCCATTACGAATTTGATATCTGTAATGGGTTTGAAACCAAGTATTCTTATAATCTGTAATCGTGGTTTGTTTTTGTTATTTGTTCCGGAAGATCTGGATATAATTGAAGATTTCATGTGAGGTCATATTAAATTTTATTCGATAAACAAGAAAATAGATTATTATTCTGGGAAAACGAATTCTATACGTCTAAGTTAATCAACACAACCAAGATATTTAATCGATGCGAAAATATATAACCGTCAACCAAAGCGCTTTTAAATTTTAAAATCCGAATTGAGTTTTATGATCGACTTAACGTGAAATCTCAAACTAATCTGTTTTCATTAAGTCTGGCAAAAAAAGTTGGGAAATGGCTTTTTGATTCCACCATATAAATCCGTTCTATCTATACACCCGCCCCAATCCATTAAAAACAATACCTCTTCAAAAATAGCATATCAATCAAAATATACAGTCAATCATTTAGACAAATCCTTAACCATCCTTTCATCGAGTGAACACTCTAGAGAGTGAACAGATCATAAATAGGATTTCTAACTTGGGATTTTGGAATTCAGAGACGATCACATAGCTTCTGTTATCTTTGGTAAGCTTGGAATCAAAAATCAAATGGTACACTGCATTTAAATTCTATGTTGAGTTAAGTGCTATAAATGCATATGATTTAATTAATAACTCGAAAAGGAGCCTAATAAATAAATCAGGCCTGTCAAATAAATATAATAAAAATAATGAGCCTGGAAGACCATTCTAAAACTTAAGTGGATAAACATAAAGTCTGTGAGGTATATCAAAGGTTGGTTTTACATCAATATGTTGTTAAGTATCATAGTGTGTGCGAAAAGCGCTGTTTGTGGCCTAAGACAGAACTAAGTCCGAGAAGGTTTAATTTAGTATCGCAAGAAGCCCTTTCATTGTTATCAATATTTGTTTATTTATTATATTATCTTGTATGTTTATTATTGAGTACAATCGAGAAGCAGGGACATCAAAAGATCAGCTGCATCTCTTAAAAACCTTGTAGGTGTGTCGGCGATGTATCTCAATCTCTTTGTCCTCTGCTCTCATTAAGGCAATATACGGAGTTATACAGTTCAGGGTTAACGCAATCGGGCAAAATATAACTATTTTTTAAATTAGTTTAAAGATGCAGAAATAACTTGCTACTGTACCCATAGAAAAATAATCTATTCAGCTAAAAGCTGATTCTACTATAAAGTTAATAGACTATGTTAATGACTATGTTTTGTTTCTCAAAAAGGTGACTGCTTTGCGACATAAACCGTTTATATCTTGAGAACCAACTCTATGGGTAGAAATTGTAAACTTTATTTTGGGAAAAATTAGTAAATTGAAATTGGGGGAAATTCAATAATTCTCAAGCCGAATTTGTTAACCAGCTTAATCGGCCCCGACGTTTTAAGGTACTTCTTTAGATTGTTACTCCCCTATGTTTTTGTTTAGAATATAAATGACTAAATTACTATTAAGACAAAGGGATCTTTAGTCCAGTGTACTTTGGGACAAAGAAATATCACGCTTCTGTTTTTATAAGAGGAGTAACAGTCTAAAGAAGAACATTCCATACACCTTCTTTAGATTGTTATCCCTCTCTGTTTTCTATATTAAGGAAGTAACAATCTAAAGAAGTGCCCGTTTTAAGATAATAGGCATTTAAAAGTTTGTTTTAGCTAAAACTTTTAAACCATTTATTAATAAAATTAAACAAACGCCTTTAATAAAGTTGTGTCGTCCAAACGCAATGACTACTCCGAAGTCTCTATAGCTCAAACAGTTCTGAAAATAATCAATTCTACAAAAATTCCTTAAAACACGTTTTATGTTTTTCGACAAAGGATAACTGTAAATGTTTTTTGATAAAGTTGATTTGTTAAAAAAAATAGAGCGTAAAGGGGTACCCGAAGAAAGTAATATTTAAGGCCACATGTGCAAAAATATATTGGTACCAAAAATGAAACCAAATATGTATTTGTATTTCTTGGCGGTCTCCTCTTTCATTTAACACCGCATAATATGAAGCATTACCGTTCAAAATGTCAACCCCTTGATTTTGAAGAAAGAATTTTTGGGGCATCCCTTTATTATTCCTGGTTATTACACATAACATTACTAAGAATTTATTATTTTTTGTGTGTTTGGTACTTTCGGAGATCAGACGGACAGACAATTTTTTTGTGTTGGGTACTTTCGGAGATCAGACGAACAGATAATTTTTAGTGTTGGGTACTTTCGGAGATCAGACGGACAAACATTTTTTTGTGTTGGGTACTTTCGGAGATCAGACGAACAGATAATTTTTAGTGTTGGGTACTTTCGGAGATCAGACAGACAAACATTTTTTTGTGTTGGGTACTTTCGGAGATCAGAAAGACTGCCGTCTGTAGGTTTTGTTTACTGACCCAGAAAAAGAACTGAGTCATTTTGAAAAGAAGTTAGTTGAGTCAACGAGTAGAATCTAATATTCTACCGAAATCAAATTTATTTATTGTGTTTCATTTCCAGAATATTAATTTCCTGTTTAATCAAAGGCAGAGAGATAACTTTTTAATTTATAATACTTTATCAGCGTACAATTGTATGTTGAAGTTGTCATGATGAAGTCCATTGAAATAAACTTTACTTAGATAAACATAATGAACCAAGTCATTAGGGTCAAACTTGACTCGCCCACTCTAATCAGCTTACCATCAACTTCACTTTATGTCAAATACTTAAATAAAAATGAGAAATGTATATTAATATATTCCTTTATAATTTTTGAGAAGTAAAAAGGATTTTTTTTTTCCAAAATAAAATGATGATCAAAAAGTTCAGTCAATACATTTGTAAAGAGAGCGGCGTAGATGCTCGTTAAAAGTATTGCAACTCACCCCGAATTTCAAACACTGACTTGTCTAATTCGAATCCCAGAAGGTGAGCATTGTTTTACACTGCATCTTAATATAGAAAATAAATCACGCAACATCTGCATTCTGTATGTGCAGGTTTTCGTAAACCGTTACTTGTGCCGGATAATACGAGAAGGGTGAACCGGATAAATAACGAGGACCTGCAACAAAACAGAAGCTCCAAATAATATTTCACTCTAATACGATCATTTAGAGATATCTGTAAAGTGACCGAACTTTCGGGTTCTTTAGTCGACATGAATTTATCGACTAAATTATTATTATCGTCATTTATCGACTAATATTTGATCGGGACATTAAACAAAAGGGAGAAAAGAAAGTTATCTACTTAGTAATATCTGATAATATACTCTGATCCTAGAGTTAGATTATATTTTTAAGTTTGAATAATATAGTCTCTGTCTGAGTCTTACGCAGAGTTTATATTGTATTTTTTTAATATTATATTCTTTAATATTATATTACATTTTATTAACAAAATCAGTAGCGTACACAGAAAATTTTTTCGGGGGGGGGGGGCCCAACCTAATTTAACTTATATGCGGGTTTAGCATACCCCATAATTTATTATAATTGTAATTTCTCTCCCTTTTCAACACTCTAATTTCAATTTCTAACCTCATATTTAATTAAATTAAAATCCTATGAGGTTACACCTCACTATGTGATGTGATCGTTCTAAAGAACGATTATGTCTCCGATTCCAATAATTCCGAGACAGAAATCTGTTCCAGTTATCAGACATTTTTGATCCCGTTTCTGGCTGTTAGTCTGTCTCTCGCTCAATCATTGCGAACAATTCTTAAATACTACTCTTTCGATTTTAATGAAATTCGGATGGCAGTTAATTAGCATATAAAAAGTCCATTGTTGGTCCTATATAAGGTCCAATCTTCTGGTCCCATTTCCTTCCACCTCATTTCTCCACCTGCCACCATTTCTCTTCCACATGTGCACACACATACATTTATTTAAACCTTATCTTCAAAAATATTCATCTGATTTTATAAAACGTATCTGATAGAAGCTCACAGATTAATTTTAACTGTCTGCACTGTTTAAATTTTGGTAAATTGATACTTTAAATCATGTAAAAATCAAACCAATTTTGACTAATTTAAAAAAGGAGGGAAAATTGAGTAAATTTAACATGAATAAAGTATCAATATAGCAATATTTTAAGAGCGCAGACGGTTGAAATTATTCTTGGATTATCCTCGGGCTACTTTAAACAAACCATTAAAATTTCATAAAAATCAGATGAATACTTTTGAAGATATAGGTGTAAATAAATGTATGTCTGTGCGAATGTGGAAGAGAAATAAATAGGTGCAGAAGATTGAAACTTATACGGGACCAGCAATGTTATAACCTGGCTAATTATGACCTACCATCAAAATTTCAATAAAATTGGACGAATGGCTTTTAAGATATATTGGTTCGCAAAAATTGAAGGACAGGCGGACACGGGACCCAAACTGTACCCTGATGTTGAACAGATTTCTGTCTTGGAATTTTTGAAATCGGAGACATAAAAATTGTTCGTTCTTCAGAACTGTCCCATATCTTCCGTTTCCTTTAGTAAGCTCGGAAGCAAAACGTAATCCATACTGCAAAAGCAAACGTGGATTTGGAGCACATACGAATTTCCAATTTTTATCTAGAAGAGAATTCTTCTGTAAGAAAATTAAATACCTACTGCAAAACAAAAGAATCATTCGCTCATTCGCTGGGTAATTACATGGGACATTTAACATCAAATGTTTTCTGAACGCTTTTTGAGTTATTAGTTACTATTACTTTTACTATTACTGTGTAATATGAATCAGTTTTTTCACAAAATGATAAACCGATTTATTTATATTGCCTCTGTTTTCCCACTACATGTCGACGAACACTAGTCCGACCTGAGTCAGCAAAAGGGGAATGCCGCATAGACAAGAAGGCCCACATAGCTTTCTACAACAATCCTGGTTCAAAACAAAAATTTGCTACTGAAATCCACAACCATCATTTTCCCGTTTAAGCCAGTCTAGTGTGCATATTTAAATTCAATTAATTTTATTCCATCGACAAAAGTTCGAGTTGACTCGGGCCTCATTTAATTTAATGTGCTTAACACCTAGGCCGAGCCGGCAATCGGGTCTATTATTGAACGCATCCCAATTTATTTTGATGCATAATTTCCATCGACAAAATTGGGCCTCCTAGCAATAAGGCCGATTCATTGTACTCATCATAATCAATTCAATGCACTTAATTCTATAGCAAAAAATCCGGGCCTAGCTGTCAATCGGAGCAGTCTATTTTTACGAATCCAAATTCAATTCATTGCATTAGGATTCGTAATGAATTGAAGCTGTCCTATAATGCAACCTATGCTATTGAACTGGACTAAAACCACAAAAAAATAATTGAATTCAATTGGCGAAATCCGGGCCCAGCCGACAGTCGGGCCGGTATAGTGTTTAATAAATTCAATTCTATCGGCAAAATCCGGGCCCAGCCGACAGTCGGGCCGGTATAGTGTTTAATAAATTTAATTCCATCGGCAAAATCCGGGCCCAGCCGACAGTTGGGCCGGTATAGTGTATAAATTTAATTCCATAGGCAAAATCTGGGCCCAGCCGACAGTCGGGCCGGTATAGTGTATAATAGATTCAATTCCATCGGCAAAATCCGGTCCCAGCCGACAATCGGGCCGGTATAGTGTTGAATGAATTTAATTCTATCGGCAAATCCGGGCCGAGCTTATTTGGGGTGATTAAGTGTATACACACCGTAAGATAATACTTAATCCCTTTTATTGGAAAATATTTACAGCCAATTCGAATGCATCTGTCATTACTGTGTTTTTTTGGTTTTAGTGTATGGCGGGTCTTAGGTATGTAATCATTTCGGGGGGGGCCAGGGCCCCTTGGGCCCCCCCCCTGTGTACGCCACTGAACAAAATGTATTATAATTTCATATGAATCGAGTACATAACATTTGTTTGTGTAATATTTAGTTATATTTACTATTAAACATAAAACGTAAAATATAGAACTATTAAACAAATAAATAAAAATATCTTTTATTTAAAGCGAAAATATTTCAAGTGTTCTGTATAAAAAAAGTAAAATCTATTCTTGGAAAAACTTTCTTATACAATAAATTTCATTTTTTTAGTTGCCCCCTTTGTTCCATATCTCGGAAATATTGTATAGATAACTATTTTTCTTTTTTTTTCTTTTTCGGAAAAGTGGTATAACTATTATAATTTTATAAGATATCAGGCTTTAACGCAAGAAAATCTAATCTTTATTAAAACAGCCATTTTTAAAAGTTAAATCAATATAACAGCGTCAAAGTCGATGTCACAAACAGACATTACATACACAAAAGTTGGTACAGAATTTGGGACAAATAATCGAATTATCGCGGTTATTTTAAAACATTTTCTGTCTATGACTGGAAGATATTTGCTGGACAATACACGCAATTTATGTAGGTGTATATATATATATAGATGTATGTGTGTAGTGATGTGTATGTATTAAAATGTGGGATGTAGCCAAGTTTTACGAGTGGTATAATATTTTGTATTTAGAATATCGACAATGTCTGGGACCATGTAGCTCTTCCTGTACATTTAAACACATATGAAGTGGGTCAAGTTCTCTCGCTTTATATCAATATGTGTATTCATACACACACACATATGTGTATTTATATAAAATAAAGATTTTTTTTTAGAATAGAATCGCTCTTGTTATTAAAAGTTGGCTGAACTATTACATTTTTTTAAATATAATAACATGAATGAATCCACTTTATAATGCCGTAACGTAATTTTGTTTATTTTCCTAGCTTTACACTTGAGATTGCATTAACTCGTTGCCCACAAATTCACGCATTATCAACCACAAGGTTGGGTCGTATCCCACCATTTATACGTTTTACCTAATTTTGGTTTCGGCAAAATATATTTTCAATTAATGAAAAACTGCAAGATAAAATAACTAAATTAGTGTGGCACATGGTCTAATGAGTTTTGATTCTGTTTCTATTCCCAGTGGGGTCACAATCATTTTTATGTAACATTAAATTGATGGTGAAATGTAGGCATTTTTTTTTACTTTAGCACCCCCCTTGCTTCTAAACAATAGTCTGCTCGACATAAGTCTCAAAGGTTTGTGTGTTTGTCTCCCAAGACATAGAGACTCCTGGGGCAGTTTTATTACGATATTTTAAGATTGAGTTTTCTCATGTGTAAGACTGAATCTTATACAGAAAACTGGAGAACTATGAGTTCTAAAATGTTCTTAGCGAATTATTTAATATTTCTTTGCCTTAATAGTTAATTATACTAAGGGATATTATCACATATATATACTGGGTGGCACAAAAGTATGGAAACCACAGAATAACTATAGTCAGAAATGCATTTTTTCAGGATTTTTCCCTAGCTATTAAATGTACGTGCAATGTACTTAACCCTAACATCATATTGTACGTCAAATTTCCTGCTCTTTTCAAATCCGCCATAAAAAGGGGGTTTCCATTTAAAAAAACAAAGTTGACCTTCAAATGACCTTAAAGGACAAGGTCAAGGTCACCATTGAATAGCTAGGGAAAAATCCTGAAACTTTTGTATTTAACTTTTTTCGAAAAAATGCATTTCTGACGAGTTAATCTGGGGTTTCCATACTTTTGGTGCCACCCTGGATACAAGTGTGACATTCCTTTGTTCCAAGGTGCATCAGACTAAATATCCCTTTGTCTTAATAGTAATTGAGACTAAGGAATTATATACTCGTAAATACTCTGTAAATGTTCCTTTGTCTAAATAACTATTAAGACAAAGAGATATAGGGGATGCTTAAGTAAAAAAGAACCGAAATTTGTATGTCGTGAGTGTAATGATGAGTACACTGACGGTCTGAATTTTAGCTAAGGTTTATATGATAGTTTACTGATTAATGGAACTATTAGTAGTGTTTGTCATTTACTACCTACATTAATAAGTATGAAGAGTATCTCAATATCAATATGTATGTGTGTAAATCCAACGAAACATTTCTCCAGGTTCCCAATAGTAATCATACTGTTTATAACTATACAGCTAATGGAGCGTCGTTGACATGGTGGATCTCTACCATGTTAACATGTCCTTGTAAACCTTGTTAACATGTTACTTGTTAATTTTTTTTATGTTGCTGTAATGTTATTTACAAATAAATAAAACTATTCAAACACAAAGACTAGTAGAATACAATTTATTTTTTAATTTAATTAAATCTTCATAAGCTTACCATAACAAAATTGGAAGTAAACTCTGAAGGTTCGATTACGAAACAGGTAGACAGAGTATCTGTTGAAACACATAAACCACTAAACGATATAAAAAACACAGTTTAACAGGTTAGTTTTCATAAACTATTTTAAATACATAAATATATATTTGGAAAATTTATGTCAACAAGAAAATATATATTTTGAATACATGAATAAAAAAAAATTGATTTAACTAATATTTTTCATTTTTGTTTTATAAATAAATAAGTTTATAGTTTTATCGATTTTTTCATTCTATATTATGACATTTAGTGAAATATTATGTGACCTCGAATAAAAAATATAGAGGAGAAGAAACTATTGTCTATTTTCATAAAAGTCGTCTTTGTTATTAAGTTTTATTGCTCCCTCTCCCCCTAGGGTAGGTCAGAGTTACAGTGGCTCGGTGGAATATTGAACGAGATGTAAGAGTGGACGCGAGTAATAAAGTTGCGGAGTTAAGCACTGTCGGGGGCTTTTAACTAAATTGAATGAAACAATTTTTATTGAACTTTTGCGGACTCAAGTAAATCCGTTTGAGGTCAGTGAAGTTATTATTAGAAATAGACAGAAATCTAGCATATTATGTTTAACAACGTAGATTACGATTACAGATGAAACCTATAGATAAAACAACAAAATACATGTCTACCAACTTAACAATGCGTAATATAGTTAATACAGTGTCCCATCGGTTATCCTTCATGATAGGTAAGAATTTCGGTTACATTTAGGTAGTATGTTAAAGTCATCCTTTAGTGGTCCGTGGTCCGTTTTCCATTAGACTGGTCCGCTGTTGTAGTAAATTTCTGTATCTACGCTTAGGTATTTATCCTTTTTAGGGTTTCGGTGGTAAAACCAAAAAGAGAAACCCTTATAGTTTCGGTCCTGTGTCTGTCTGTCACTCTGTACGGTTTCAATAACTTTAGAATGAAAAGAGATAAAAAGCATTAAACTTTCCAGTATTATAGATCGTTTTTACGCGCACACAGGAAAAATATAGCGAACTCAAAATTATCAGCTATTCAAATAAGATAATTTACGTCAAGCGAGTTGATTACAAAAATATATAACACTTGTGGAATGTGTTTAATTTTCCACGCCATTTTGTCAAAATACATCTAAATTTTGCGTGTCCACCTCCCCCTAGAACTATATTTCTGATGTTACTAAAAATATAATAAAAATACGCTAAATGAGGAGTGTGATGGGCCAAAGAAAAAATAAGAATAGCATTTTGAATAGCGCGAAACGTTAGATAATCCCAGTATATATATATATATATATATATATATATATATATATGATTATCTAACGTATATATATATATATATGTATATATATATATATATATATATATATATATATATATATATATATATATATATATATATATATATATATATATATATATATATATATATATATATATATATATATATATATATATATATATATATATATAACAGTTGTGGAAAATAATTAATTTTTCATGCCATTATGTCAAAAAACGTCAAACATTTTCGTCCCCCACCCCCTTATACAAATTTCATGTTCACAATACCAACGAAACTCTTTGTCCGTGAGACTTCACGTACAACCAATTTAATTATTACCACCTTCATCTTAAAAAGCAACCATCCGAACTTAAAGTATTGTGTATGGTTTGTCAAAAGTAGCCCACAGATGGCCTCATATTAATTTTAACCGTCTCAGCTTATTTTTTAATTGAATAAAAATTAATATGTCCCCAATGTAAATCGAAACAGCTCCAAACAACCTTTTTTTTAATTCCTATGTTACCATTCGTCTATGCGTCACATTATTTATTACACTATATTTTAGTTTCATTCTTTTTCTTGAAACAAAAAAAAGTATAAAAAATTCACCAATACATTGCACCAAATACTAAAGAAAAAGATAAAATATATTGGTAACATTCTATAAATGTTCAAGTGATTGTATGAAAACATATAATTTATATCCTTATTCTTGTACTTTTACATTAACAAAAACAAGATCTGACCATTCAAATGATAAATTCATTTCAAATAAAACTTACCAACTATAAATAATAATAACGTTTTATTTAAAGCAAAATATACACTTACAGAAATGATAAATTATAATGAAATTGATGTGGAAGCAAAAAGGAAATAAATATTGAGTATAATTAATCAAAACGAAATTTATCTTGAATCCAAACATATAGACTAGAATTTGAAAATAATTGTGTAAAAAATAAAGTAATATTAAATAATAAATTGTTCTATAAAATATAGTAATTAAAATTAATTATATATTTTTATTTCAAAAATTTTGTAATCTAGTTTTTTTTATAAAAGGTAACACTGTGGAACACAGTGAGGAGGAATAAAACAAAAATCAAGCTCTGGAAGATTTATATGGAGTCCAATGCGCATGTCCCAGACCCACTACTTTCTGATACCGACGCTAGATCTCGTGCAATCTGTTATTATACGTGTGTCACGGCTCATTTTATATTCTGAATTGGACAGGCTAAAAAATGAAATGATTTAATAACGGAAATATTGCTCGTGTCTTCAAACATCTTTGCAAATTAGATTTAGCAAGTAGAGAAATATCTACTTATACTCCTACGCTTTTTTTTATTTTAACAACCAAATGTATATAATTTATTTCGTGCTTACTTTTCCTTTAAATTTATTAATTGTGTCGAGATTTATCCATGCCAGATTAGATTTGTGAATATATATTAAACATTAATATTTTAAATCTAAACTATCTAATGTCTCTCTTGTATGTGTGTCTATACTATTCAAGTATATAATATTTAAATTCAATTTTAGAAGAAAGTATATTTTAATAATAATTTATGGGTATAATTAACATTTTGCAGGTAGCAAAGTTATCATTTGCAGAGTAATTTGTTAAAGGGTACTTTGGTCGACCAGACAGACTTACAGTTCTATAACAAACTCCATATTTTATTATAATTTATTATTTCTATTAGAAATGCATCCCCCAGGAAATACACCACGCACAATCATCAATTTATTATTTTCAAAAAAAGTAGCAAAGCAACTGAAGCAATTGTTTTCGTACGCAGGTTTGGCAGTCAGATAATTTTCCGGAATGTTAATACCATTCTTGTTTCTGATTCAGATTACTATTATTTATAATGAAAACTTTATTTGGCATTTAACAAACACCAAACACTATATACTTCATCTAATCACGATTGTATGTCGAAAAATAACCTGCGCGCCTGTTTAACTGGTTTCACCCATCACTTGTTTTTGGAGTATGAATTTGCTTGTTCTTTGATTGGTGGTCGGTATTAGCATCAGTTGAGATCAATTTGAAGGTTTAAAAGAAATATATTTTTCAAAGCAGCTTTCGGCACCTATATGGCCATCATTAGTGCAGTCATACAAGAAATAGAGTTACAATTAGTGCAGTCATACAAGAAATAGAGTTACAATGAATGGTTATTCTTAAGTGATTCTTGCATTTGTCTTTGATTAATTTACTCCCCCCCCCTTTATTAATGTAACTATTTTATTCTATACCTGCACTGATGATTGCCTTATAGAGGCCAAAAGCTCATCTGAGAATATAAACTTTTTGAGTGATCTGAACGTTGAGAGGTTATCGCTTTTGGCATCGGTTCATAAAACTATGCAGTCATGACAGTTACTTTCAATGCTTCAAGCATGAGAACTACACTAGTCCTACTAATCCTCACATGACAGTTATTACTGCCTCCTACCATTCACCTATTACCTGATCCTCAAGTACTATCTTAGCGACAGATAATTTCGTGCGTCTTAAATCTTCCTTTTGCGTCTACCCTGAATGTGCTGGAGGATCTCAGGGCAGAATCTTAGGATCAATCCTTTACTCCTTATAATGTCGTACTCGTGATATCTACCAGCGCTCCTTTACAATCCTTGCCACTGTCGTAATCACACCTTGTATGTGATAATAACCATAGTCACTTATTACTATTCGAAACTTAATTAATGAATTGGTAAACAAATATAAAGAATAAAAAAACATCACGTTGCCTTTGCACTTCGTCGTGGAAGATGTTTGACAGTCATTCTTAATCAAGTTCCTATTCCTTAGTCTAACTCCGTCCGATATACCTTGGCCTTCTCATCGACTGACGGGTTAACGTAGGAACTATACACCAAAACAAAACACTGTGACATCACACAACAATTCTCGGTAGACGTTACTGCTCGGTCTTCTGGATCGTAGGTCTAATATTTCTCTTAAGATCGTATTTATAATGTAGTTCTAAAGCCAGCTTAAATCGATGGTCTGGAAGTGTGGGGCAGTGTCAAGCCTTCCAATTTCCCTAGGGTCCAAATCCTGCAGTCAGAAATCCTTATAAAAATAACTAATACTCCTTTCATAAATTCCATAAATCCATATTCCACCATCCTAATACTCTTGAACAACTCCTTTCCACTTAGTTTATCCCAGGTAACCCCCCACTGCCCAATTCTCTGCCTAGGAAGTTTAGTCATCAGACTACTTATTCATCATGTTGTTCCTACCATATCACTTATTACAATGTAAATATTTAGTTGTGTTAATCTTTAAAAATTCAAATAAACAATTTAAAGTAACATAACATAGATACTCAAACAGTCTGTTTCGTTCACTTTTATATATATAAATATTCCGTGGTTACATAAATATTGTATAAGATATTATTTATTTTATTATTTTTAACTTTATCTTTTTTGGTTGGTCCATTATTATATTTTTTGAGTTTTTTTTTATAAAAGATGAAATCAGTTTGTTGTGTTATATTTTATATTCAATTTCATTCTCAATTCTTCGATTATTTTCTCTTTTTTCATTTTTTTTGTTTCTCATTTTATACTTCCGGGTATCCTTTTTCAAAATATATATACATATTTATGTAACAATACTTTTTATGCCTATTCAAAAATATCAGAAAACCTTTTTTACCAATCTCAAAAAAAGTAACACGAATAAAAAATCCTATCAAATATTCTTATATATATATACAGTGTGTCCCAAGATAGAGTATCCGAGAGGATTTATTTTTTTATTTTTGGGCTTTCGAAAAAAAGTCAATCTTTATTAAAAGTCCTGCTTGTTCTTAAACCTCGAGAAATGATAAAATTATCTTAAATTTGTGTACAGGATGTTCCCTTTTTTGAAAACTTTAAAATATGACCCAGAGTAAACTACCATTATTTTTTGCAATTCTGAACCACTTTTCTAAATAATATTTTTCGATGCCATCAAAAATAAGGGTATAGTTTACTCTTGGTCATATTTTAAAGTTATCAAAAAACAGAACATTCACTACAAAAAATCAAGAAAATTTTATCAATTTTAGAGAATTAAGAACAAGCAGGAGTTTTTATAAAGAATGCGTTTTGTTCAAAAACGCAAAAATAAAAAAAAATTTCGTCTCGGATACTCTATCTTGGGACACACTGTATATAACTTCGCCATTTACGCAAGAATTGAAGAGGACAATATAAATTTTCATAACACAAAAACACTAGATAAAGCAATTATTACAGAAACAGATAATTTTTGGTTGCAGCTTAATCATTTATATTCGAGTTGTGTCCCGACGATGCACCTCGAAATGATTTTTTATTGCTAAGCTAAGTCAACCAGATTTAGTCTAATAAAAATAAATCTTTGTTTTGATTTGTTGGTCTTTAAATAGATATAATAACTTATCTATATTATTTAACTTAATTTAACTTAAAAAAATAAATAATATAAGATTAAGGCCGATCGAGGGCTCGTATTATTATAAAGAAATAATATGCCTCGCACAGCAGATATGAAAGAATTAAATAAGTAAAATTCAGGTTTATGAACAATTAAAAATTGAAACATAAATTACATTAAATAACAAACAATTAAATAAAATGAATAAATATCAATAAAAATAATAATTAAATAAATAATTTTGACGTTTCATCAAGAACATAATGATTTACCTCCTTGTAAGGGCCCCTGAATCCAATAAGGGTTTTAAGAAGAATAACTGAGAAGTCTGTTAAGTATATTTACAAAAAGTTGTTTGTTTGCTCCCTCTTTAATGTGGCCTCATTCTTTTGTCTTTTTTTCTTATTTTCACTGCATGTGCCAGTGCCAGTGTTATTTGAAAAGAATAATCGATAAGGGGAAGAGAATTTTAAGCATTAGCAATCTTGAAATTTAGACTTCTCATCTGGAGAACGAACTGAGCTTCCTTTGTTCAAGTCTTTTTATTTGGAATTTTCAATTCAACAGCAGGTATTTCAATTTAAGTAGCTCCCAACCACTTCCTTGGCCCAAGTTAATATTAATATATATATATATATATATATATATATATATATATATATATATATATATATATATATATATATATATATATATATATATATATATATATATATATATGCTTGTGTGAGTGTATTTTATATGTGTCTTTCTTCAAAGAGAAAGATTTTTAATTGGCTAGTCCTTTTTTAAAAGGTCTTACTGAAGAATTATTTTAGGAGAATTTTAATCCAGTAACATTACTAAATACATATATATATATATATATATATATATATATATATATATATATATTGCTTGTTATCTCAGGCGGTTCCTAAAGTGGATACTCGGATAGCATCGAGGTGTACTCAACTGCAATATGTTTTAGGGGCAGGAAAGTTAACATGTGATGCTCATGTACTTTTTGCACATTAGTGATTCTTTTAAGGTAATGCGTATGTGGTACGAATATTAGTGCCAACATAATAATTGTAAACAGGTTTTTGTAATTCGAAATAAGTTTATAGGGACAACCTAAGAAGTAAAACCCCCGTAATGAAATTATAATTTATTGGATTTAATATCACATAACAAGATAACTAATTGTCGTTTTCCAACGTATATATATATATATATATATATATATATATATATATATATATATATATATATATATATATATATATATATATATATATATATATATATCTGTAACAACATATTAAGAAGTTTTAGTGTGTCAATTTAATTTGTATGTATAATTAATAAAGTATTTTGATTTGATTTGTAGTGTTTCTACTTTTCCATGTTCGTAGAGTATATATATATTAATATATATACTGAGAGAGAGAGAAAGAAAAATCTAAAATTTTCAGTTTTTATAGATACACCTTTTAAGTTTCTCTGAGCCAAAAGCTTGTCTGTCGTTTGTTTTCTATAATGAAATTTAACCTACAAATACAGAAAAATTATAAACCGAGGTGAATACAAGAAATTAATGATTGATTCATAGTGGGTTAAATAATCTATTTTTTAAAAAAATGAGACCAAGCTCCAAATTGAAGAAAATTATGTTTTAAAATTAACAGTAGGTACTTACTAGCAATCACAGTATATTATGCGAATTAAGTTCTGTCGCTTCAAATTTACTTTTTTAAAAAGCTTTACACAAGTTTATATTAATGAAACCATTACAATATCAAAATCTCACTTTAGATTGAATAATGTACGAAGTGAACTGATTAATGACAAGCGTCGTTTTGAGAATAGTCTAGCTGCTTTGGGCGTACGGCGTACACAGCTTTATATATATATATATATATATATATATATATATATATATATATATATATAATTTAATATTGAGGTCTGTGATTAGGATGTGCCTATGTGTGTCTGTATGTCGTTTTATTATTGTTTACATCAGCATTCTATTTGAATATTACTTATGTATGTTACTAAAGGTAAAAGCGTAGGGTGCCCAATGCTGGGTTACGTCTAGAGATAGCCCAAGGTGACAGGCGGAGGAACAGGGTTCCAACTTCCAACCGACCTTTCTCTAATCAACAAAATATTTGCCGTTTTAAATTAAATAATTTAAATAGAAAGCACCTCACTTACCTGTCACTGGTCGTGATTACTATTATGATTGAATTTTACCGCCAAAATTTTGAGTTTGAGCTTTCTATGTAGTCGGGAAATGGGTCAAATTTAAGTTTCAAGATTTACCCGTGGCAAACATGTTAAGTTAATTAAAAAGGTGTTGAAAAGAGAACTAAATAGAATTGTTAATATTATTAAAGGTGTCGTCTTCTACCTTTATTTATATAGGAATTTCTCATTTTCATTTTCATTTCCGATTTTTTTTATTTTCTTTCTTGTTCTTCAGTTTCCCAATGAAAAAAAAAAAAAAGCTTATTTCCTGGCTTCTTTTTAAATAAGCTGTTGAGTTTTATTTTTCTTTCTTATTTATAGTATATATTGTATTAATTTCATTTTAAGTTATAAAAGATTTGAGAAGAATTTTATTATTGTAATGTCGTAGAAGCTGTTGGAAGAGCTGTATCTCCGTAACATGGAAAATATATACATATATCCTTTAAGTGAATTATGTCCCATAATAATTAATAGCCCTCTCTCTCTTTATATATATATATATATATATATATATATATATATATATATATATATATATATATATATATATATATATATATATATATATATATATATATATTGTATAATGAAAGAGCTTGAGTCTTAAATTTATAGCTGTAATAATAAATTTACATCATGTTGAGGCCAGAACTTTTAATATTTTAAAAAATCTTAGGGAAAATGATGAGAAAACTAATATATAGGGAAATTTATTCTAACATAAAAGTAAACTGAAAAAATATTAAGTTTTTATAGTTTGTAAAATAAATTTAATATTTTTAGGGTTTTCTTGTTTAATTTTTTTTTTCACTATGGAGTTTTTAGTTTTCAATTGCCGAATTGAAACCTAAAAACTTCACATTTCTACAGTAATGAAAATCGGTTCGAGACAACTCAAACTAACTTTCTTATATTATCTCGTTCCCAGATCCCAGAATCTTTTTGTTTTCGATTTTCAACAAATCACATTTATCAATATCTCTCAAACTAGATGTTTCCTGGGAAAACGGCTTATATCATAGATTCGTATAAAAATGGGCTACATTTTAGAGTTTTTTTAATCAAAATTGTCGGAACCGTTTTCGAGAAATAAGTTTTTTCATAGTTTTTGGGGTTTAGCGCCCCCAAATTTGAAGCTAAAATATATTTTTTAATTTCGCCTCGGGTTATGATTTTTCTTAATATGTTTGCCAAAATTTGCCTATAACAATTAATTAGCTTAGGCTCCACGTGTCTGCACAGACGAGCTAAATGAGTAAAAATGCTAAAAATAATACAAGCCTTCTAAACAAGCTAACAAGATAATAAACTAACAAGTAAACTAAAAAGTAAAGGTGCTAAAAATAATACAAGCCTACTAAACAAGCTAACAAGATAATAAACTAACAAGTAAACTAAAAAGTAAAGGTGCTAAAAATAATACAAGCCTACTAAACAAGCTAAAGAAAACACACCAACATAAATAACTAAGAATAAAGATGCTAAAAATAATACAAGCCTACTAAACAAGATAATAAACTAACGAGTAAAGGTGCTAAAAATAATACAAGCCTACTAAACAAGCTAACAAGATAATAAACTAACAAGTAAACTAAAGAGTAAAGGTGCTAAAAATAATACAAGTCTACTAAACAAGCTAACAAGAAAACACACCAACAAGTAAAAAAGCTAAAATATTGTGAAAACTTCTTTTCCGATTGTGACAGAATTTGGATAGTATGTTAGTGTGTAAAATTAGTCTGCAAGAATGGACCCATATTAATTTTATAAAGCGCACATTCCTTCATCTCGAATTATGAAAGAAATACCTAAAGGGAGATTTATTTTAATATTACGTACACATTTTTTTAAATCGAATGAGAAAAAGCTATTCTTAATATTTATTATAATAGTGTGAACTATACGCAGTATTAGTGTAGGTAGTTAAAGGTTTCTAAAACAAAAATAGGTTTATACATTCGTCATTGAATATTGTGTGAATTGTATACAATATCACAATGGCAATTGTGGTTGATTTTGGTTATATTATAATATTACTGTTTTTTTTTTAATTGAGCCGCTGATTTTTACTTTTTTGTTTTTCACTCTTTTAAAAGGTGTTTCAATAACGAGATACTTTAGGTGAGAATTATGGCTGTAAGCTGTAACAAAGAGAGAGACATAAGAGGAAGGGTCTAAGGTCTAAGACAAGTGTTAAAATGTTCCGTTGGAGCTTGGAGCAGCTATTATTGTAATATTAAAAATAATAAATTAACAAGCTATAAAAGAGCCGATTTTTCTTCTTCGGACTTTCTTACATTATATTTGTCCAGCTTACCTCGCCTTTATAGCCTTTGTTGTATTTTTTTTTTTTTTTTAATTTTTATATTTTGTGATACCTAATATACTTATTCATAAATTAATAATATTAATTTAATTTAATCGTATAAACGTTTCTTGAAAAAAACCATTAAATGATAGAAATCTTTTTTTTTTATTTGGAAGGGATATTCTTTTTTTATCTCAAATCCTCTGACAAAATCCGGTTACGAGACTTTTTAAGGATAAATTATGTACGATATGAAAAAGTTTTTCGGACCATATTTTCCTTCAGTTATACTAGAAAATGGAAAAAGGAAAGTTATATCTGTGTTTAGTGTGGGAGGGGGCTAGTTTGCCCCCGGGGTTGTTTCCTGTTGGACTTTGCCTCCTCTAAGTATAACTTTACCCCCTAGAGAGAGAGAGAAGGGGGATCAAAAATGTGGTCAGAAACTTGTGCGGTTTTTACAAATTGTCCAAAAAACCCTCTCCCGCAAAATTGTGCAATTTAGAATGATGGGTTGATATTCCTCTTGATAAAAATTACCCTTACGTAATTTTCTTTTTACGCCTCAACTGAAAATTTATTTTTTTAACCTCTTTAGTTTAAAATGAAAGTGGTTAAAGCAAGTTTATTCAAAAATACATAAATGTCTGTAATGGAGAAAGAGTTCTCTTATTGAAATTAAATATAAGGAGGTTTGATAGGCTTTTCCTCGTAATTAATTATCGTTCATGGCACAGAAAAATAATCTAGGTTCGATTCCATGAGAGGTAAGACATATTCCACACTATTAAAATACAAAGTCATAAGAAAAGGGGCGAATTCTAATACTGACCTGTTATAAACTAAAATAAGCCATCAAAAGTTTATTCAACCCTCTTATAATTCATTAACTTATAAATTTATAAGTATAAACAGCCACACACACTACAATTAAATAAATTGGTAAGGCGTGAAGTCTCACGTAAAAAGGGTTTCGTTGGTATTGTGAACACAGAATTAGAAGGGGGGGGGGGGGGGGGGGAGAAAAGTTTTTTTGACAAAATGGGGCGCAAAATTAAACGTTAACCACAAGTGTTATACATTTTTGTAATCTACTCTTCAATACCTTTCATTTTATACCCCTCTCAAAATTTAAAAAAAAAAAAAATTTTCGAGTAACGTGAATTATCTTGGATTTCCAGTAGATCAGATCAAATTGCTAATCTTATTTTTTCTATGGCCCAGCAGACCACACATTTTGCATATTTTTCTATATTTTTAGTAACAGCGGCAATACGATTTTAGACACGAAAATTTTTGATGCTTTTTGACAAAATGGCGCCGAAAATTAAACACTATCCCTAAGTGGTATATATATTTGTAATCTACTCTTTAATACCTTTCATATGATACCCCACTCAAAATTTTTAAAAAATATTTTTTTCGCGCGTCGTGTATTATTCGCCATTTTGAATTTGAAGAGCTGATGATTTTGAGTTTGCTATATTTTTCCTATGTGCGCGTCAAAACGACCTTTTATACTGGAAAGTTTCACGTTTTTATCCCTTTTGGTTCAAAAGTTGTTGGAACCGTACAGAGTGACAGACAGACACAGGAACGAAACTATAAGGGTTTCTTTTTTTGGTTTTACCAACGAAACCCTAAAAACAAAAACTATTAATAATTATTGTTAATTAATAGCAAGGTAAAGTTAAAATAATTTAAGAAATTAAATTTAAAAAAACGAACTTATTTCACTGAAATAAATCACTGACAATGAACCATAATCTCATATAAGAAACCAGATACTATATATATACATATATTAAAAATAGGTTAAGGAGATAAGAGAAAAAAATATTTTAACATAATTATCTCTAGCGTGTCTTTTCACTATTTTTCTCTTTTTAGTTTAAAAATAAAATCTATCATTTTTTTATGTAAAAGAAATTAAGGGAAAATGATTGGAAAGCGCATTACTTTTAAATTACGTATCAATCAAAAATGCATATATATATATGATATATTATTTTATAAAGTAATGCGGTTTTCAGTCATAATAGATCGCGTGTTTTAAAACAGTGAAGTCGCAATGTCGTTTTAAAGAAACACAATCGTGATTGAGGTTGGTCAGGAAGTTTATTAATATAAGTACATAATATATATATATATATATATATATATATATATATATATATATATATATATATATATATATATATATATATATATATATATATATATATATAGAGTAAAACAAAGCTTAAATATATGTAATGGTTGGTGCAGATGTGTCTGTAAGATAGAATAGTGCGGTTTTAAATGGGCAATTTATTTTGTTGTGAAACTAAACTGTATGGTCTGTTTCAAGCCTTACAATATTGTTATTATATGTAGAAAGTGTTTGCAGAGGAGAGGGGAGAGGTTTACATTTTGGCCATTCCCAAAAACTCTATTTGAAATTGACCAAAAACTCTGGTCTTCGGATAATAAAGATAGGTTTAATGGTTTAAGGTTGTAAATTATTGTATGTATTACTGTTCTTCCCTAGATGTATATATATATAGACCTCAGTATTGAAACCATTTATATAGTGTTTTTACACAATGTTTTGTTCAATAATTGTCTAGACCAAATATAGAAAAAACCGATAAAATAAAATTACATTAAGTTGAATTATATCTAATAAGTGCTGACTAAATATAGATATTTCAAATAAAAAATGTAACTTTTTTTTACTAGGTATAATTACAACCTTCATAAAGATAACATAAATATTATGTACAACAATGTAATAAAATTGTTACAATATGGTTTTAAATTATACATAACCTAAGAAGAAGTAAACGTTCTTTTATGTTTTAAAATAATCTCATTTGTACAAATTTCAAAAATTTAGTAATTAGAATGTAAATGAGAATGGTTTTTCATAATACCTTATCTAGACTTAAAAGCTATGAGTTAAGTAATCGTTAAGTCTGATATTTTGCAAGTTAAGTTCAATATTCAAGTCTGAGTGTGGAAATGGAATTCGTACACTCTGTAAACCTTGACTTTTTTGGGTTATAGTTTTATTTAATCATTTATTAATCGACCAGGCGACCAGTCGAATATTCTAGAAATAGCTTTTTAACTTACTCATACGAAGTATATGTTAAGAAAAAAAGAAACTACTTCTTGCACGAGTCCGCGAGACAGTGAGACATTTTCATGTTTTCGCTCTGCGTAAACTACCGACATAAAATGAAATAAAATCGGTAATTTATTCAAGTAATTGATAAAAGTAGATGGAAGATAATTTTTATTCTTATCTCCTCACCCGCACTGCCGCGGCTTGATTATAAACGATTGAATTCAATTCAGTATGCCCTCATACTAGGTAGGCCGAGAGGGCTGAGAGTTGATGGCAACCTCCTGTACTTTCCTAACTCCCTGTCACACATATCAATTTTTTCGACTTTCTTCGGTCCTATGACGCGCGGTGGAGGGAGGCCCAACAGCTGGAGACTGGATTACACACATCCTATAGCTTTTTAACTCCCTGTTATACTTTTCTGAGTTTTTAAGCTAAAAGTAACGTAACGCTTTTTGAGTATGTTCCATAGCCTAAACATGAAAATGTCAAAAGTATTGTTATAGTGCGATAGTGCGATTATGAGATTTTGATGGATTTACATGTTTATGTCCTCTGAGTCCAAAAAAGAAATATCTAAATTTTTAACTGTTTGTTGTTTATCTGTTGCCTGCAGTCTATACACACGCGTGGAATCTATATTACCGTATTTCGATTAAATTTCAACTTATCGATTTCATGTAGGTACACAATTCCTTTTTCGTTTTAATTTAATTCCAACACTTTCTACAGCCATAAACAAACACTCTACTTCATCTAAACACAAATTTATGTTTACGAAAAATTGCCTGAGTCGACAATAATCTATCTTCATCCCGGTTATCACCTGCTTTCCTCAAGCCGACACAACATGAGCCTGTTTTCGGAATCTCAGTCTGAATCGGAATCATCCAGCACTCTGACAAGTTGGAACCTCTATCTCAACTTCTACACCGTCTCTTTCTCTTCCACACTTCAACTCTTGCTACAAAGAAAGTATAATTTCAAGCTTTATGTTAACTGCTGCACTGTCCATACTTGTTTTACATTTGAATTAGAGTGACATTCTGAGCGGCACTGAAGACAACTCATAGTTGAAAGCTTGATGTGTATTATGTCTTTACAGTAAAAGTCACTTGCAGTGGATACACGTCTTTCTTTATTCTTGACTTCATCGTATATTCAACAATCAACCACCTCACACCTTACAAACATACACACTATTCTACATTACATATTGCTACACACACTCACTCAGTAGAGAATATCTTGTAATTAAAGTAGAAAGCTTGTTAGTCATAGTATAAGATGGTGTGAACAAAGCAACTAAGCTAATTACAACTTAACTCACTAGGAGCGCTTCGTATTTTTATAATTATTATTAACATTATTAAAGAGTACCTCTGGAGCCGACCTCTGGAGACGTAAAGTTTACTACACCCGGGCTTAGTGTTACACGTTTAAAGCTTGCCAGGTTGTTACACCTTCTCCTTTGTTTCCAACACCCACGACCCACCTCTACCTAGAAATGGCTTTTTGTTTAAGCTCGGTATCGAATTTAATAAAAGATTTTAATTTTATCATGTTTTTTAATTAATTATGTTTTGCAGTGTACTATATTTAGTAGTAGTGGTAATGAAAAGAAGGCTGCGAAATTGCAAAGCACGATCTTCCTACTTCCTAATTAATAATGAAAGAAAGGAGCTGATTAATAAAAATTATAATATGTTGATTGAAAGAGAAGTGGACTGTATTAGAAAGTGAAATAGGGATAGAAATCATAAAAGAATAACAAATGTTCACTAAAATATTATTATAATTAAAAAAACAAACAATTAAAGTTAAGTAACAAAATAATGACGAGTTTAATATGAGAAAGGAGGAGTAAAAAAGAAAGGAAGACGTTTAGTTTTACGTTAACGTTTACTTGGTGTAGAAAGAATGTAGAGGTGTATGTGTTTTAGGTGCTGACTAGACAGTCAGCAGGATTGCTACTCTAAATGGCAGAAGTCTTGATGGGAATCAGCCAGCTGATTACCCATTAGGCAGATCAGTGAGGTTGAAGGTTGAATCAAACCATTACAAAACTGACGGTAGAACGGCTAAGCGGGGATTTTAAGTTTTGCTGTGTTTTGATTGAGCGATGAAACTGCCTTGGTTGTCCGGTAGACAGATCAAATCAGCTGATTGCCCGGTTGGCAAGTAAGAGGAGTCGAAGTGTTAGAATCAAACTAAATGTTTAGGCCTGTTGGAATCAAGAAGTGTTCTCTGTAAGCGATAAATAACGACTGAAGTAAGGAAAGGAAGGTGAGGAAGGAGTAGAGGAATAGAATATGGAGGTGTCCATGTATCAACATGATTACATTAAAATTGTAGAATTCAAGATCTATCTGGACTCAAGGGAGCATCAATTAGATTAACTCTGTCATAAACAACTTTATAAGATTCACTAGAACAATTTAAAGGGAAAGATCAATAAAAAATAACAATATATAAGCTGTTAATCACATATTATCATATCTGTATTGCTTATAAAAATATTGGTTGTTGCAGTAATCAAATAAAATCAATATATTTTAACTAATAGTACAATAAGTGGGTAAATAGATTTGATAATAAGACAATCAAACTCCTTCACATGTACTTGACAGTAAGACAACTAATTCCTTCACAAATCAAATGTTAACTTGAGTTTTCTTATAAGGCTGTGGTTCCCTGTTAGTATCGACGCTCAAAGTGTCGATCCATCAAGGGGTACAGAAAAGGGGGAAGATTTATTCAATTTGATCAGCTATATTTCGTTCCTTCAGGGACATTGTCATGTAGTTTCAATTAATGCCGTTAACGCAGTATCGATCGAGATTTTATGTTATTTATTTGTAATAAAGGTAAACAAGTAACGGTAGTAAATAACAAGCACTATTACTAGCTCGATTAATCAGTGTATTGTATTATCTACTGTCGTAAACAGAAAATAAAATATACACTGGTTTAAACTACATAGTCAGTACGCTGCCGATGACTTTGTATCTTGTTACTGTTTACTTTGGGGTTCAGAGTAGCTGTGATCCTGAAGGCAATTGTCACTTTTACTCGTGCATCTATTATTCAAGGTCCAGGTCACAGGTTACTTAAGCACTTTGATTTACATACCTCACTATTGATCCCGCAGTATTCGCTTCGGTGGTATATTGTTGTGTGAAGTGGCTTAACACCATACAGAGTTAGTTAGTAACCAGGGCACAAATAAGTAGTTTAATTGTTATATTACAACAAGTGGTTCGTCCTCCCGTTCTGATTCTAACACTAGCACTGGAATAATTAGATGCCTCTATTCACCAAAGTTTATCTTTGCTGTCTGCTTGTCACCAAATGGCCCTATGTCTATATTCAAAGTTGGACATAAAAATATGTAAGTAATATTAATGTCTATATTTGTTGGATTTTAGATTGTTTTTATTCTTCGTCTACTCTACTCATCACTCTTTAATCCATCCGCTGGTTTATAAAGGAACAGAACGAGCCTGTCTAATCTGGTTTATTTAATTTTTTTTTTTTGTTTGGAACTGAGATTTATAGCCTCAAAGATTCTTTCATGTCCGCGTTCCAGTACTTCTCATCCAATTAGATCTTTCAACTTTTTTTAAAAAACCTTTCGCTTCCATCCGATTAAACATCAGATGGAGAAAAGTAGGTTTTTTTTTTTTTTTTTTTTTTTACTTTTCTATATATTATTACTTTTTTATAAATATATTTTTTTTACATATTATATATATATGTATGTGTATATATATATATATATATATATATATATATACAAACACACACACACACACACACATATATATATATATATATATATATATATATATATATATATATATATATATATATATATATATATATATATATATATATATATATATATGTGTGTGTGTGTGTGTGTGTGTGTGTTTGTATATAGAAATATATATACATATGTATAGTTCATCGATTACCATCTTATACATTTTTCTTCTTTTTTTTTGATCCTTCTTTGTGTTCTTTTATGCATCGACAAAAAAATAAATGTATCTCTTTATATAGCAATATCAATAGATGATTTGTCGATTCTAATATGCTGTATACAAGAACACCCATATATATATAAATATGAAATTCCATCTGATGTATTATAAACCACCTATGGCATGACGTAAGAAATACGACCAAAGTAACAAAAAAAAAAAATATCAGTATACCGGTAAAATTAGGATTGACTTTTTTTTGTTAGGTTTATACATCATTTTGGAGCACTGTTTCATTCTCTGTTTTTTTTGTATTTTATTAATAAAAACATCCACCAATTAATGATGTAAAAAAAGAATGACCGCTACTCAGCGGTGAATTAATGATGGATTTGCAAGGATTATCTTCATTATATGGCAATTCTGGTTTTATCTTGCTACTGGTTTTATTTATTTATTAGTGTTTAGTTTTGCAGGATAAGTCGGTGGATTCTCCAACTACAAAGTTGTAAATTTAAGGATTTATAAGTTTTTTTTTTGTTTTTTTTTGACATTTCTACTTTTTTTGGGTAGCAGTTGAGTCTTGTCCATTATATTTAGTTTTTGAATAAGTTGTTTGATTGTTTTTTGTTTTTTTTTTGTTACATAGGGATGAATTAATGGTGGATTTTACAAGATTTATATTAATTTAAAGGCTTTAGTTCCTTAAAATCGTTGTAAAATTGGAGGGTTACTTTTTTTTAAAATAAATACACATAACTATGTGAATTTTAGACTGGATAGATAAATCTATTCTGTTTTAACACTTAGATTTTGTTGCATTACACGTTTTAAGGTGTTCTAAAAGTTGATTTTTTTAAATGCCTGTGTATAGTTAAATTTAAAATATTTAAGAATTAGAAGCCTAATTTCTACTGTTATTTTAGTGTAGGCTTCACACGGATATTCAATATATTGTAATTATAATTAAATATAAACACGCCTCGTATCATTACACACACTCAAATATAATTATATACATATATATATATATATATATATATATATATATATATATATATATATATATATATATATATATATATATATACACTTTTAAGTATTTAAATATTTACCTAGGTATATTAAAAATGTGCGGTTTCTTTAAACTCTTCATGTAACTTAATATTAATATATCTGATTAATTTTAAGATTAAATCGACCGCGTAGTCTTTATAATAGATTATAATTAAAAGACGTTTATTTGTGGTCGATCCGTGCGGTTTTTTATCGATATGAATATCAATCATTCCAAGATCATTATCTATGCAAATGGATCATTTTTTTAAATTATAAGCTTTACATTCTTTAATATTATATAAGTACACATGCACAAATATATGTATATATATATATATATATATATATATATATATATATATATATATATATATATATATATATATATATATATATATATATATATATATATATATATATATTGAAAGGATATTAGTTATTGCATATTGAATGACAGTTTAAAAGTAATATATTCTCCGTTTTCAATTTTGAATCAATTATCTGTCGTTAAGATAATATAATACATAAATAATCTCTATTATTAATATTAAAGAAAAATCAAGTATGCTAAATCAACTACTTTGTAGTTAAACATTTTTATATTTAGGTTTAATAGATTAATGTATGCATACCATTAATTATGCATTTCAACTAATACGATTAAGTTATTGAACTAAGGAATATAAGCGTGTCTTCATCCCTGGTACTTCGATCCTGTTACTATGGTATTTGCTGAAACAATGTTCAAACTTTCAACATGTCAAGTGGATTTGTCTCACGTAAAACAAAGAGACACTAAGTGCATTGTACATGAATGGAAGATGGCAGCTAGCACCAATGATGATGTGTGGACTATTGCTTGTGTGGGTGACTTTGTTCTAATAGCAGATTCCTCTTGGAAGGTCCTGGAAGATGGCAGATAGTACCTGTGATGATGAGGACTATGGCTTATATGGGTTACTTTGTTCTAATAGCAGATTCCTTTTGAAGGTCCTGGAAGATGACAGCTGCAGCTAGTACTAGTGATGATGTGGACTATGACTTCAGCGGGTGAATTTTTTATAACAGCAGATTCCTCTAGGAAAGTCTGGAAGAAAAAGCTGTAAATCTGCAGCCGAACAGTGAAGCTTTTAAACAGGTGCAATAATTCAAATGTTGAGGCTCAGTCAGGGTAACAGTAAAGTGAAAATAAACGCTAGGACAGCAGCTGCTGGTGAATTATTTCACCTGCTTGACAAATGGATTACATCGAGAAGTTTCTTCGAAGACTAAAATAAGTATTTTAGACGCCGACACTGATTTACGGATCAGAGCGTTGGACAATACCGCGGGAAAAAGTAGCTAGTGAACAGAGTTCTAGACGAGGTGTCTTAAAAAGGTAGATGGGAATACTGAAGAGGTCTTATTTGATACCAAACCTTCCAAGAAATCTCTAAGTGAAGTCGGTAAAGGAATTTAACAGCTGCCACCAACTTAAATGGTCTGTGCACATAGCTAGAATGAAAAAGGAACTCTTTCCTAAACAAGACTATGATGCAAGGTACCAAGAAAAGAGAATTCGTGGTAGTCGCTGGATAATCTGTGAGGACAACCTAAGTCATCACTTCAAAATCGAGGTGTGACCTGGAACCGGGTTCGGTCTCTGGCGGAAGATCAGGCTGAACTGAAATCACTGTCAAACACACACTCTGCATACCGTAAAAGAAGTCGTGATTAAGTAAGTAATTATCAGTTGCTATCAACTAAGAAAACGGATTTTATCTACGGTGTCTGTACAATAAAATCATTCTTTTATTATTTGGTTGCTTCTGATGTGAATTTTGGGTAAAGGTTGTGTTTCGAATTTTAAAGCGATGCACATGCACAGCCCTCAGTCATTTATCGCACTTCAAACTGACCACTGCAGTGCAATAAAGTTATTTTTTCCGCATCGCTTCAGACCATTTAACCTTGCATAGAAATTATGTGTTTGTTCTTGTTATTAAGTGAATTTCCGTTGTTGTTGTTTGTCTATTTTAATTTTTAATTTTTTACCAACTTACAAATGAGTGTTTTGGAGGAAACATTAACGACCATAAAGTACGGTAACACGTTTTCCTTATATTACATATTACACAGACATTCTAAAAGCACGTTTGATAATAATAATTCGTGAAATGTCATAAAAGAAATTACATAGTTGTATTTTTTCTTTCCCTACCTGGTTCTAGCACCACCTGCTGTCTCTGAAGTTTTTTTTTTATCAAATGAGCACCCACTGCCTCTTTTATTTTATAAACTATTTTTTCTAATATAACTTTGATTGTTATCAGTGAATCTAATAAGATATAATACAGTTTCAGTTTCATATCTTGTATCATCATCACAACATACCAATCATTAAACATAATAATCAACACAACATACCTACTGATCATCGCAACATAACCATTAAATGAGTAATGTGAATGAAAAGAATTAATTCCACTTCATCTGTTCTATAGAATAAAAGAGATATCTTGAATAACATGAAACATGGTTAAAGCTATTGTAACACCACTGTTTCTAAGAATGAAACATTGAATGAAAAAGAGGCCTCTGGATTCCTCTCATAACTGAGAGGAACCCCAGATAAATGATGGCTCCGTCTGTAACTGAGAGTTATAAATGAACTTCCAACACATTTCCAACATAAAACCATGAAAAATGTACAACCTTCTTCCACTGAAACAATTTCTACGTCTTATGAATATGTCTCTTATCAAAGATTTTCCTTCCCACCTTATATTTTCCTCTGTGTCATCAGTCAAACAAATGAAATAAAGTTTTCTTTTCTTATTTTAAGACGGAATAGAGTAAACTCTAAAGGAAATCAATAAGTCGTTTTAAAAATCTCATGGGGGCTCTTTCTTTAGTATCTTTTATCTTAATAAAGTGACATGAAGTATTTTATTTCATGTTCACTGCAACGAGTCACAGTGAAGATTTTAAAACCTTATATTGATCCAGCAATTCATATATGTTATATTTTAGTCTATATTACGTTTTTTAAGTCGTAATTTTGATGTATTTATAATTTAATATCTTACTTCTAAATATAAAGTGTGATTTGAAATCATGTCAAAGCTATGTTTGACGAATAAAAAGTAGATTCAACTCGTTTGTTAATTTATAGCATAAATCCAATGAAAAACTATCAATTTTATTGAAGTATTTAGTTCGTTCATGATAACTTTGATGTTGTGATATCAAAATTATTTTTTCTTCAATACTTTATTGTATGCTTTAGTTCAAATAATGACCAGTCGTTTAGACCAATGAAATATAAATTAATTTTATCCTATAATCCATGCAGGATAATTAATTTATAAAACATAACTTCTATTAAAAAATCTCTTGGCTTACTAACTAGGACGCCTCTACTAGTCTGTTACTACGTTTCTTTCTAAATTCCAAATTTTATCCAGACTTTAATAAAACAGGCAAATAAGAAGTTATATGTTTAAAACTTCTAAAATTAGATTTTTAAAGTGATTAAATTTTACTCGTCGAGAAATTTCATAATGTACAAATTTAACACATGGTGTTGGCTAAGAGAAAGATATTACCTTAATTATATTATTAATCAAATTATGAAAATTTATTACTGCTTAATTATAAAGGGAATTCTACTTTGGCAAATTAACTTCTCTAGAGTCTACTCATATGAATTTATCTGACTTTATGCTAAAAATAAAGTATAAAATACCATATATGAAAGTTTTTAATTCACTTTACGTCCATTCTTTCAGAAAATTTTAAAATTATATACATAGTATATAATTTTATACATAGTAAGTAATTTTAAACATATATACATAGTATATAATAAAAAAGGTGTAATTCGATGGGACGAAAAAGTAAGATGTCATTGAATTTAAATTCTGCATGTCTATGTAATCGTATTTGTATTAATAGAATTGTTTGAGTTCGTCGTACCTTTTGTTTTTTGGTTTAAGTTACGGAGTTAACTGTCGTTGTAATCATTAACTACCATTAAGAAAAATCAATTTGCTGATAAAATGCATTTGGAGTTTTCATTATTTCACCCGCTGTTTGATTGTTCTTTATAGACTTCGACACCGTTTGACCGATCGCCATGAAAGTTGGCGCATATATTTATTTTTTCATAGAGAAGGATTATATGATTTATAAATTTAAATTTTGGTACATAGGGGTAAGAGGTATGGGTACAAAAGTGAAAATAGTATGTATCCCTCATGATGCATGTCGTTGAAAAGCTCTTTAAGAGCACAGTAACTGTTGTTGTTACGCACACTTTTGTCATATTTTCATAAAAAAAAAAAAATGGGGTGAAATGGAAAAGCAGGAGAAAAAAATGCTTTTAAATTTAAAATGCTTTTAATTAAAAATTAGAAACCATGTTTTTCGCATGGTCAACAATATTATGGTGCTTGCTCCAGAGTAGGAACTGAAAAATA
Source organism: Gerris lacustris (assembly GCA_951217055.1). Lineage (NCBI taxonomy): Eukaryota > Metazoa > Arthropoda > Insecta > Hemiptera > Gerridae > Gerris > Gerris lacustris. The sequence continues at coordinate 34,577,969 of OX578284.1, forward strand.
TTGTTTAACAGGGTGGCCACCGACCGGGAAAACCGGGAATACCGGGAAAAGTCAGGGAATTTCGGCCAACAGGGAATAGTCAGGGAAAAGTCAGGGAATTTCGTCATACGTCAGGGAAAATCTACCGGCAATTAAAATCCTTATTTCATAATTTTAAAGCACAGAAACCTTAACTTTCTCGAAATTTCTAATAAAAATAAAAAAATGCTGTATTTGGAACAAAGGCAGAAGGATTAGCGACCTCTATACTTAGAAATTATATCAAGTACTTACCAGCAAGGTACTAAAAGGGTTTCTTCGGTCATAAGAAACATTCATAAGTACATTATTATTATTTATTTTTATTTTTTTTAACAAAAATATGTAATATGTCGCTTTTCTTACACCTAAATTATCCTTCATCGAAACATTCATCAAAAATATGTATAAAAATTCACTTTTAAGAAACGAGGAGTGCATATTATCCATTACTATCTTCGGTAGTAAGCACTAATTTAGTTATTTTAGGGGTAAAATGGCCGCCATTTTGAAAAACGATATATTTTTGTGAGCCACAAATTTCAATACCTTTAAAATGATACCCAACTTCGAATTTTCAAATGACAAAAATTTTGAGGCTCCCGAGTTACGGCCCCCTAAAATTTTTAAAATTTGACTTTTTTATTTCAACTCCCGGAAATATCATTGGACTACAGATATGCATATTTTTTTATTTTTGCCTTATTTTTAGCTCCTGTCCTAATGGGGTAGTGGGGGGGGGGGGACATTTTTTATTGCGTTTTGTTTTAATTTTTTGGGGGGTAAAATAGCTGCCATTTTGGAAACACGATATATTTTTGTGAACGAAATTTCAATACCTTTACAATGATACCCAACTTCGAATTTCCCCAGTTACGGCCCCCAAAAATTTATAAAATTTCACTTTTTAGACCAACTCCCGGAAATTTCATTGGACCACAGAGATATATATTTATGTGTTTTTGCCCTTTTTTAGGACCTATCCTAATGGGGTAGTGCAGTCTTAATTATTTGGGGGGTAAAATGGCCGCCATTTTGGAAACGCGATTTATATATTTGTTCTACATTTCAATACCTTTGAAATTATACCCAACTTGAAAATTACAAAAAATATAAAATATTGCGATCTACTCGCAATTGATCGCAGATCGTAGAAATTTGGAGTGTTTAAGTCTTCAATCCCGGTTTCCCTCCATCCGTGTTTAAAGCTTTTTTCTCGGGAACTAGATTTTTCCCAGGAAAACGGTTTATTTCGATAGATTCTTATTTAAATGGACTACATTTTAAATTTAGTTTTATCAAAATCGTTGGAACCGTTTTCGAGAAATAATTTGATTTCATGTTTTTTCAGAGTTTTTGGGGGGTAGCGCCCCCAAATTTTAGAGCTAAAATTCATTTCTCGATTTCGCCTTGGGGTATGATTTTTCTAAACATGTTATGCCAAATTTAGTCAAAATTGGCCCAGCAGACGCCTGTACCCTAAACCAGGCGTCTGCACAGACAGACAGACATTTTTTAAAAACCACTTTTTAGGACTCTGGGGACCTAAAAAATAAAAATAAAAACACAATCTAATTTTTGCGCCATCACAATACTTTCTCTTTTAGATGATAAAGTAAAAATACGTGAATTGTTACTTTCTAGGATAATAAGGAAAGGTTACGATTAGTTTATACTTTTTAGCGTTGAACAGGAAAACGCTTAACAGGAAAAATCGGTGTGGACCCGACAAAATACTAGACATAAGAAAAATCATACCCAACGGCGAAGTCGAGAAATGAATTTTAGCTTGAAATTTGGGGGGCTACCCCCCAAAAAAACTCTGAAAAAAACGAGAAAAATAATTATTTCTCGAAATCGTTTAGAAAAGAAAAAAAAAAAAAAATGTAGTCCATTTAATAAATACAAATCTAACAATTTAAGCCGTTTTCATGGGAAAAATCTAATTCCTGAGAAAATAGCTTTAAACGCGGACGGAGAGAGCCCGGGTTCGATTCCCCGCCGAGGCGAGGCGAAGTTATTTTTATGACAAATTTTGATGAAATGTTCAATAATAATTAATTTTTTCTACGAAAACATGAAAACTAATATATGAAAAACATTGGGCTAAGTAATTATCAAATTGTATATGCATTCTATTTTAGCTTGATGATCTTTAACTTTTTAAAGGTAAATCTTGCAAAGTAAATATCGATGATGGTCAGGGAAAACCTGAAGTAGGTCAGGGAAATGTCAGGGAAGTCAGGGAATTTTGTCAAGCTATATTAGTGGCCACCCTGTTTAACTACTCGCGTTACGCTGATAGTTAGCATTAGTTTAATTTATTTTAAGTTTATTTATTAGAGGGAATCGAAACCGGCCTCTCTCCATCCGCTTTTAATGTTGTTTTCTCAGGAACTAGATTTTTCCCGGGCTTCTTTAAGAATTTTTTAATCAAAGTCGTCGGAACCGTAGTCGAGAAATAATTGTTTTCCACGTTTTTTTTCAGAGTTTTTGGGTGGTAGCGCCCCCAAATTTGGAGCAGTAATTAATTTCTCGATTTCGCCTCGGTTTTGATTTTTCTGAACATCTACGGCAAATTTCGTTAAAATCGGCCCAGTTGTTTAAGTCTTACGCGTCTGCACAGACAACAGTCGACAGACAGACATTTTTTAAAAACCTTTTTTTGAGACTACTCAGTAATTATATAGACTACTCTATAATTATTTATTTAAATTATGATAAAGTAAAAAAATTAATACAGTTCATTATCTATTTATACCAATAAAAATTATGGAATCTCATCAGTATAACGTCTGCCGGGTTTTGCTAGTTTATATTATAAAAATTTTAGCTGATAGAACAGAAGTTTGTTTAAGCCCATGTTTTCGTTTTTTCAACTAAACCAATGAAACAAGTTTAAAATATAATAAAAATAATTGGCTTCTGAAGGGATTGAACACAGAAATAAGTTTTTCTAATGCTCTACATCTGTTTTTGTGGAAAGTCTGGTATCTTTTTAACTCTACTCACCCATGAAAATACTAGACAATCCGGGCTTTCCTCTACTCAAACTGGCTTTTCTCTTTAATACCGAAATATTGGATTTGGAACATTGTCTGTATTGAATTACTATGAAATCCTTTTCTATATATATATATTTTTTTTTACTTATTTTTTTCTAATGTCATAAATATCGGTCTACAGTATTATCATTTTAATTTAATTATTTATTTGTTTAATCTTTGGCCAGGGATGTTTCACCTTTAAAATGTGTCAGAAAAAGAATGCTGCTGTGGACACTACTTTCAACTATAAAAATAATTATCTAGGAACAAAAAATAAAAAACATTAATATTTTTAATTTACCTATATTTTGACAATATCTGGGCATCTTTAGGCCTTGTCTGAATTGTGATGCGGTGAGAATTTTTCTATAAACTAGTTACCTTTATAAGGAGTATCTATGAACACTCGCATTCACTTACATTGTTCTCACGTTACTCTACCAATATGGTGCTGTCTACTGTCTACTAAAATACCAATTAAAAAATAGAAACTTTTTTTTTTATATTCTTATCCTTTGAGTCTTCAAGGTTGAAAATAAAAATAAAAATATTTTCATTTACACAAACTTGGCTATATTTCGCCCATACCTGGGCATCTTCAGGCTATTGTGGAAGGTTACTCGAATAGTAGATTGTCCTTTCTCCAAAAAAAACGAAAATGTAAATTTTTTAATCATATTCAAGGCCTGAAGATGCCCAGGTATGGGCGAAATATAGCCAAGTTTGTGTAAATGAAAATATTTTTATTTTTATTATCAAACTTTTTCATCCCTGAAGACTCAAAGGATAAGAATATCAAATACAATAATAAGGGATCAACCAAAGAAAATTGACAGTAGAAAAGTTTTTTATTTTGATCCCTTGAGACCTATCAGAGATAAGAAGAAATTTAAATAAAAGAAATCAATCGATGAATAAACGATCAAATTAATTTAAATTTATAAATGGTTTATATTGAATATTATAAAAGTATAATGATGTTTAATATAATTATTTAGTACAATAATAGTACATTACGCGTCTAGTGCGGAAAGTAGCATTTTGCATGCGAGTGTGGAGTTTGCACCCGAGTGACAGCGAGGGTAGTAAAACCACACAAGCAAATTGCAGTTTTTGCACGAGTTGCGTACCGTACTTTATCTACGATTGTTGTATTTTAATAATAAATACAGAAAAAACAGTTACTTTAATTAAACAAACAGCAAATTAGTTTTGTTAAATGTAAACAAACACGCTAATCGTGCGATAAGGGGAAGAATTCTGAAACGCGCATGCGCAATGAATACAACTACGGAAAGAATCACTTTCTATGCATCTAAACCGAGGTAAAATGTTTATAGTTCTCATCAATCGTAGATAAAAATATTTAAATGCAACATACTCGTATGTGTATGAGTATGAGAACGTTTTTGTGAATCTTCTGTCTGTTCTTTCTTTTCTGCCCTGAACTGTTGAGTCTAGAGGATTAGTTAGAGTGCTCGCTGATCAGGGTTGGAAAAAACCCGGGTTTTATGGAAAAAGCCCAACCCACCTGGGTTTTTTAATAAAACCCGGGTTTTTCTGGGTTTTTATGGGTTATTTGGGTTTTTTAAAAAATAGTTATTTTTAACATAGAAAAATGTGTAAATGTAACAAATGTTATTAAAATGATTTAATTTTAATTTAATTATTATGGTACATTTCATCAAAATATACCATACAAATAACTTCTCCTGGGCGGGGAATCTAACCCGGGCTCTCTCCGTCCCAGTTTTAAGCTATTTTCTCAGGAACTAGATTATTCCCAGGAAAACAGCTTATATCGTTAGATTCGTATTTAAATTGTCTACATTTTAGAAATTTTTTAATTAAAATCATCGGAACCGTTTTCAAGAAAGAGTTTTTTTTTTGGGGGGGGGGGGGATGCACCCTCAAATTTGAAGCTAAAATTCATTTCTCAATTTCGCCTTGGGGTATGATTTTTCTGAACATGTATGCCAAACCTCGTCAAAATCGGCCCAGTAGTTTAGGCTCCTGGCTGCACAGACAGACATTTTTTAAAACTACCTTTTTGGACTCAGGGTACCTCAAAACATGTAAATCCATCAAAATCTGAAAATCGAATTTTCGCGCCATCACAATATAGAGAAAGTAATAGTGTGCATTTATTTTAGTGCCTACATTTTATGTACATTACATTGTTATATCTATCTATATTATTATAAAAGTTTTGTAAACAAACAAGTTCAGTAAGAGTGGCAAATTGTAAAAAGTTATGAAAGTTTCAATAATTAAAGATTTCTATAAGCGAAGGTTCATGGCCGCTTTTCTGGGGTTAACAAGCGAAGCGAGTAGTGAGCGGAGCCGCCTAGGTTATATTATTTTATAAACATTTTTTTTTTAATAATATTAAAGTAATTTCATTTTTCAGTATAATACATATTTATATACATTTACATTTTAATATAAATAAAAATTGCTTTTGCCCAAAAATAAAAAAGAGAATTTTGGGAATAAACAGGATTTAAGCCATACAAAGCTCAAAAATAATTTATAGTTATCATTGAATTAGGATATATGTGATATTCGGCATATTTTTTAGTCTCACAGCTCTTGCAATCACACAAGAATTCTTGATATAATAGAATAAAATATTTTTATTATATATATTTTTTAAAAAACCCGGGGAAATTAACATGGGTTTTTTTCATTTTACCCGGGTGGGTTTTTTAATATTCCCCACCCAGGTGCCAACCCTGTCGCTGATTCTGTAATTTTTCGTAAATATGAATTATTCTTTAGAGGAAGTTAAGTGTTTATTGAACAGAAATTGAGTGATCATTTTAAATTAAATTGAGAACGAAATTGTATATAATTTGTCCTTGATTATTATTATTGTATAAAGGGAATGGAAAGCGGTTATGTCGTAAAAGCATTTGTGTAGGGTAGTACTTTTTATCAATATAACCACGGATAGCCACGCATAGCCCCCAAGCAGTGATTTTGCTGAGTAACGGCCGCCTTCCGGGGGTTGGATGTGCGAAGCGTGTAGGTGGCATAGCCCCTAGTAACACCAAAAGTAAGCAGCAAGCAAGGAAAAAGAAGCTGTTGTAGTGTATAACCAAGAACATTTGTAGTTGTTTATGTACAACTACTGCTGAAAAATGTTTTGTGCTCACCGATATAGCTATCAGAATCAGAAACAAAATTGTGGTACACAATACAAATATTCCGCTGAACTATCTGACTCCTAAACGTGCGTGCGTAACGTGTTGCCTTCTTCCACTGTGGTGACCCCGCTTTAATTACTCTGTTCATTTTCGCGCATATTTTTGAAATCCGGAAGCAGCCTTCATTGTTGCCGTATTCTTGATCGGAAGATAGGGCATCATGAATCAGGTTTACAAAAATAATATAACGATGTTCTGCACTTATTTTGACGATTTTAAGTTGCCCATCTGCTCTATAGAGTCATAGAGTTAGTTCCCAGTTCTATAATTAGAATTACGTGCACTAACAATGTACTCATAATATATTATGCAAGGAATGTTTTTAAAAAAATGCTCGCATGAATTGAAACCAACAGTTTTGTCTATACAAATTTACCTTTGGCTGTTGTAATCACAAAGCAAAGATATGAATTACTTGTTTGTAAAGTGCAGTGCAGCTCAATTGAGTTTGGGACCGTCGGTTACCTTGCGTCGTGTCAATCAGCTGTCAGTCACATCGAGTCAATCAAAGACTGGAGAGCCGGACGTGCTGACAGATTGTTTGTTTTGGCTGCTGTTCTCTCTTTGGTTGTGTTTACATTCACTTTACTCTAGAGATGAAACCTGTTAAATGCACTTGAGTTTATTTCCGTCACAGTTTCCCAATATCATTATGTAAAGGAAAATAAACAAACGACTCTGTTTTCTTAAATCCATCACTTGTCAACTTCTGTGCGAACTCTTTTCTTTTTTTTTTCTTCATATTCGTAGAGACGCTATTAGTTTTTAATAATTCCGTATTAATATATAAAAAAAAATTCTTCTCTATATTTTTTGTTTTTTTCTTCTCCTCATATTCTAATTCTAATATCTTCTTCGTGATTTCTTCTCATTTCTATGTATTATACACACTTTCTTACATTTACTGTACATGAGTAGCATACTCCTACTCCCTTCCACTTCGCCCTCCTTCTCTTTTAATGTTTTGTAATCTGTCTTTTCATTCGTCTTCCTTCTTTATTTTGTATACTGTAAATACTTCCTTCCTCTCTTTCCATTGTACGTTTTTCATAGTAATCTTAAAATCAAAAATTAAGAATATTTAAAACTTGAAATCCTTTATTCCCCTTGTAATGTAAAATAAAATATTTTATAAAAACTAGTATTTATAATAATAATACAATTTATGTTATTCCTGGTATTGGACAGCTTTGGTCATAACCACTCTTTTAAAATAATTCAACTTTTTGAGGAAAAATTGAACTCAGAATATACTGCTTTTATGTGACATGATGTGTGTTCAAATTGCTTTATCTAAAGATATGTCAAGACACGTTGTTTTTTAAGGCCCTCATGAACGATCCGTAATAACTAACAAAAAAAACTGCCGGTATTTCCGGAGTTACGGATTTTTCGTGGTGAAAATCTTTTGGTATTATCTAAAGCAAGTGGTCAGTTGACGCGATAGCGATAAAATCGAAAAGTCAATATAGGCTTTCCGGATCCGAAAGGTTTAACTTACTTATTTACTTAACCCTGTGCTCTTCAATGGCGATGTGTAAAGATTTGACAATTTATTTCCATTTAGTTCTATCATGAGCTAGCCGTCGTGCTTGACTCCATCTACTGTTGGCTCCTGGAGTGAAGTTGTCATGTTATCCTAGGGTCTAGCCCTAGCCTATTACTCCCATGTCTGCCTAGGGGTCTTTTCTCTTGCGGGTGCTTGCTTCATAGCCAGTTTTGTGTAGCTTTCATTTCCCATCCTTGTCACATGGCCCAACCATACAAATGGGTTGGAGCTCACCATGTTCATTACTTCTGAGACGGTCTTTTGTAGTTTTAGCTACTACTATATTCGCTTCTACCTTCTACTCTTCGTTTCTACCTTTTACTCTTTGCTTCTACCTTCTACTCTTAGTTTCTACCTTCCACTATTCACTTCTACCTTTTACTCTTCGTTTCTATCAGTTAATCTTCGCTTCTACCTTCTACCAACTTATTGAAACCAGTCAAATATTATTTATTAGTAAAGGCACACTGCAAAGTACTGTTGACCAACAGAGTGTAACCTCAAGACTAGCTGAAACCAATGTCTAAATTGGAAATCCAGAGATCCGTTTTCGCTTTCAGTTTTCACGGATCGTCTTTGTTCTAGCTGAATTCTAGGGAAATCCAGAGATCCGTTTTCGCTTTCAGTTTTCACGGATCGTCTTTGTTCTAGCTGAATTCTAGAGTCGTGTAAATCTCTTAGTAAAAATTATATTATTTTAATTTATTAAGTAAATGGTGGTTCAAATCCCGGCGCTGGAGTATATTTTTCTCTGTCTGTTTCCCGTAGTTTATAATAATTATAATTTGATTTAAAGTAAATGTTTTCGTTACATTTTATAATGAATGCTTATACATTAATTACTTCAATTAAGAGGAAAATTACAACATGTTTCAAATCAGCTATGTCGTTGGTCCCTTTACCTCAATCCCTTACACATAATATGTACATAATAATATCTGTTCATCTATAGATTAAAACAAATTATTCCTATGAACTATATTCTTTCAGTAGAAGGTAAATACGAAATATCTCCCTTTTTAATCTAAAAATCTAATTTACCCTTCGTCATTTTTTCTAAAAATAAACTACTTATTTGCATGCGATATTATACTAGTTCTATTTTGCTCTTCTCTTAGTATTACTTCTTCTTTCCTGAATAGTCGGCATTATAAAATATTCTCTCGTTAAATAAAATATTAAAAATGGCTCTTGGGAAAATAATAAAACTTATTTCTAGTGTATAGCATAAATGAAAAAAAAGAAAAAAAAGAAAAAAAAAGAAAGAAATAGTAAAAAATAGTGTTGCAGTACTACTATACTCTCCTTAGGCGTCGTAGTTCTTTTCATTTGGAGTTTACTTCGTATTTTAGAGTTGCAGGCGAAAGATTCCTTTGTAGTAGAGCATTTGGTAAAAGCGTGGTCTCGGAATACCAGGAATTGATAGTTCGATTCTTTGCTGAGAGAGTTTTTTTGTGTCTGTCTCCCTTTTTCTTTAACTCTTACTTAATTTTCCTGAACATTGAAGAAAATATATTTTCCTAAACATTAAAGAAAATCTGAATAATATGACTCTTACTAAACTTTCTGAGAAACATAATTTCTCCGTCGAGTGCTTTCCATTTAATAGTTTTTGTTGGAAAAACATTCCTTCCAAGCCTTCTACAACTCATTGACTTCTTCCACCTTTTCTATAAAAGTAGGAGTGTCCCAAGGTAGCATTTTAGGTCCTATCCTTTATTTCATCTCTACTTCCAATGTTCCCCACCTTCCTACTACAGTTCTTGGTTCCTTCCCGACAATAAGTGCATCCTATCCCCACATAAGTCACCACGTTCCCGTACAGCCTTCGACCATGTCCAACAGCACCTCCTTTAAACCTGATTCAAGAAATGGTGGATCAAGGAAAATCAAACGAATTGTTCTCACGTGATCTGCGCTTTAACCATGGTTCGTGTGAACCAATAATCCTTAACAAAGTTTATATTCCTCATTCGTCCGCTACCTAGAGCTATACTTATTTAGACGTTGTTTAACAAGGCCACAACCCAAACAACATAAACGTCAAAGATGCAATACACGCTATAAACATTTACACAGACTGTTATGTGACCCATCTAAACTCAATATGCAAAACGAAGTACATTCTACAACACAGAAACTAAACCAACATAGACATATGGCATAGAACTCTGGGATTGCACCAAACCTTATTATTCCTATTGCATCTAATCACTCCAATCCGACATTCTAAGAAAAATAGCTGACCCCCCCCCCCCCCCCCCCTTCCATGTTTCTAATTTCGTCCTTCATTATGACCTCAAAATACCCTTTGTCCGTGAATTAGCCATATCCGCAGTGTGTTTTCCCGGTAATTTCTTGACAATCCTCCAGAGTTTCACAGATTTTACGTCCAGGGAACTTTGAGTCGTGTGGATCTGTTATATTCAAATATTTGCACCTTCATAATATTTTCTCTCTTTACATGTTATACTTTTATGTATAAAAATGTAAAAAGTGTTTATTGATGGTTTATGTATGGCTTTTGCTTTTCAGCTCTCATAAATATATATGTATATTTGTTATCATTACCTCGCGAAAAAATTTCGAGAAGAAACGAATTTTGCAGTTGTTTTTTGTTTTCGTATTTTTTGAACCTTAAACACCAAAAAAATAAACACCACGAGTTAAGCTCTCCGAAGAGTAATAGGGTCTCTTTCCTAAACTCCAGACCTCATCAAGAAAATACTGTCAACTAGTAGAGCACATGAAAGATAGGATTGTTTTAAGAGTAGAAAATTTAGGTTCGTTTATGCTCTTTCCGAATTTGCACCCCTAATTTCATTGAAATTCCACCCAGTATAGTTCAAGCTCAGCATCTGTACTGTTGACAGAGGAAGATATTTTTTTAAACCCGCTTTTATGGTTAACCTTTAAACAAGTAAATGCATCCGAAATTTAAATGATCTAATTTTCCCTCTATTACAATGCTTTCTTTTTACATGCACCAAGTATACGAGAAGTGAAAAAAGTTAATAAATTAGCAACTTGTTATAGACATCTTGAAATAGATTTAGTAATAAATTTTCACGCGGTGTAATTTAATTAGATAGATTGACGTGGAAACTGTTTTTTTTTAAAAGCAAACATCCTTTTGAATAAAATAAATATATTTTTAGTTAAACAGCATTTAGAAGTCTCTCATTAAAACTACAGAATTCGAAAAACAACTATTTTTAATCGCACTCTCTTTTAACTCGTCGTGTATTTACACTCTGTAAATTAGTCTAAAAACAATCTTTACGACCAAAAACCTTTTCATCGTTTTGTTTATTTTTATTAGTCAAACAACATTTTAGAGAAATATATAATTATTTGCAGGAAATGTCATTTTAACGATAAAACAGTGAAAATGTTTATTTATTAATTTATTCCCAGTACCAAATGATCCTCAGAAATCCCCTAAATATTTTGTAATCAGGTGTTTTCTTCCAACGGTTAAAATAAAATTTTCACAAAAGATCATAATTTATAAATATACTTTATGAGATTTCTCTTACGTATACCTATATCTTTCTTACATTATCAATGAAAAAATAAATAAAAAAAAAAAGAAAAAGAAATATACACAAATGTTAATCTTTGTTTTGACGGAATTCTGACTGTATACCACTTATGTGAACTCTAGCGAGTTAAATTAGAGTCGTCAGTTGTAAACAGACTTTTTTAAAAATATATACGCGGGATAATTCAAATAAAGAAATGATTTTGAAAACATCAAAAATAAACTACGAGGGAAATAGAGTACTCCTTCATGTAAAAGTGTAATTTATTTTCTTTTCTTTATACCCAATACATTAGCTCCTTCGTTGTTGTCTAACTTAGTGAATACAAAAGGAAAATAAATAGGTCAAGTGTGTGCTAGTCAGCACACAGCGAGGGTCCGTAGGCCACACTATATAGTGTTTAACTGTAAAGTGTATAAACAGTGTTTTTAAAAAATGCTAAAAAGCTTACTTGAACCATTCTAAGGGTCTGATATTCTCAAAACACACTCTGATAAAGTATTTTTTTGCCACTGAACCGGACTACAACCACATAAATATATCGAAAAGACCATAATTATAAAAAAAAAAAAAACGTATTTTGTCAATAAAAAATAAAATAATATTTTTTTCGAAATTTCCAAAAAGTGGTATCTTTACTTTTGGTTGAAGAATGTTCAGGAATTTTTTCAGATTTTTTGCACTTCACATAAGCGAGATAGAAGGGGGGACACGTTTCACACCCACTTCAAACTTGCTCACGCTCGCCCTATCAAAGTTATATCCAAAGAATTATATATTTTTGTAATCAGCTCGACGTACTTTTTCATATGATACCCCGACTTGGTGTCGAAAAAAAATTTTAACCCTTAACTTTTTTTACCCTAATTTTGTTGAAAAATATTTTTTATAAGTCGCTATATTTTTAAAATATGTGGGTAGGTACAAGACACATACATGCCAAATTTCAAAGTGATCGGACGAAAGGTGTAGCCGTGAGAGCACGCGAGAGGACGGACGGACAGACACACGCAGGAAAATATAAGGGTCCTTGGTTTTGCCTACGGCCCCTAAAAAGAAGTAGAAGAAAATTCTTTGTCAGAAAACAAAGAACAGTTTTTGAGGAATTTTTTTCTACATATGTAACATCATTTATGAGAGAAAAAAATGTCCCTCCCCCCTCACCTGATAAATTTTAAAAATGTATTGTCTTGAGGACTGATTGGGCTAGACACTTCGCAGTAGTTCCATTGCGTTTGTGCAATAAAAATGCATATAAAGGTGTTAGTTTCTGTCCATTATAATAAATGGTTCAAAAGTTATAGCTAAAACTAAAACGGTGCGTTTACACCTGACATTTATTGCATGATATTTATATCAGACAGAAATCTCAAAAGTCTGAGAGTTATGTTTCTACTCTCAGCTATAAGTGTCAACACTTCTATACCAACAGATGATCTTATAGCTGAGAGTAGAAACATAACTCTTAGACTTATGAGATTTCTGTCTGACATAAATATCATGCAATAAATGTCCGGTGTAAACGTACCTTAACGCCATCTGATACTGCTGCGGCTGGACTGCTATTATGATTGTTAACGAACTTGTTTTATTTGTTAAATTGCTTTTGTGTGGGCTGAATGTACATTTTTGGCCAATTTATTTATTCGTAATAAAGTGATCCCTGCTCTTCTAGAAAATTAGAAACGTTTACAATTAACGACAGTGTAATGATTCATTAAGTGTAACATTACCACCAACTTGAGCACTCTAGAAACATTACGTTTTTGACACACTAAACCAAATATTAGGAGATATTCTGGTGACAATAATAAAATGTATACAATACTGACAAGAAGAAGACAAATATCTGAACATAGGGAAGGTTTCATGTTCTTTAGATTGTTACTCTCCTATGTGTTTTTAGAATATAAAAAACATTAACTAAATAATTATTAAGACAAGGGATGTTTAGTCCAATATACTTTAGGACGAAGGTATATCACACTTCTGTTTTTAAGGGGAGTAACAGTCTAAAGAAGAAAATTCCACACACGTTCTTTAGATTGTTACTCCCCTCTATTTTCTTTGTTACTGGATGAATTTAAATTAGTATTGCAATTAATAGAACTTAAATATTGTAAGGTTTTATTTAACCACGCCCAAATTATATAATAATAAAACTTTTAATGTTTCCGATTTTGCACATAAGCCAGTGACCGACTTTACTCTTAACTAACTCACATTAGATTTAAAAGGGATTAGATCTTGTCCACTATGCCACTATCTTTATATCTTTAGTGTACTTATGACCTGAGATCATACTCGTTTCAGCGGTACAATGTACAGAGGTATGATTTGTCAAGTGGCTGGAACTCTCTACCACGGGCAAAGTAAAATAGGCCTAAAGATGGCCTTAATGCTAAATTTAGAAATGGTTCGTACTACCCGCCTAGTACTAGGACCTTACTACTACTACTACTAGTGACCCGAGAGTTTGGAAAATAACTAGGCATACTATAAATAAAATGAGGCAATTAATAATAAAATCGATGGAGGAAAGAAAAACTTAAGTCTAAAAAAAAAACTTGTGTCGCCGCTTGAGAAATAATTGTGAATATTATGCTGCAGATTTAATGGTAATTTTGTTTCCAAGTTAATCCCAAAAACTATGGGATTCTCTCGAAATTTGGGAATATTGTAAGATAAAATTTGAACTTTATTTCATGTTGCAATGTCACTTCTAAAAGCTCATAACTATAAAAATTTAACTGGAAATAAGATTTTTTTTTTTAGACAAATTAGTCTTCAAAGACATTTAAAAAAGGCGAATGTTTAAACCTCAAAGTATTTGATGGAATTGCATGAAAACTTATGGGTTTGCTGTTAAAGTTCCATTGTCTCGCAGAGCAAAAGTGAAGAGGAAAAACATTCATTGTCTTTTCGGGAAAAACCTCTTGCCTTGTTTTTACGCTTTACTACCATCAGCATTAACGTTAAACTTTACGATATCGTTCCTACTTTCTACACGACCCCGTTTTAGGCTCTTAAACGACAACTGAACGACAAACGTTTTTCCCTTTAATGATCTTCTCCAGGGAGCCTGGTTTTTGTTCTTTTCCTCGTACCTTTTTTTTACCTATTTTCAAAACAGAAAAAAAGTCCGCCAATTAGTGTGGCACATAGCTTCCACGCGTCCTATCGCGAATACTTCATCGATGTTATGATTTTACAACACATTATTCTCTAATTTATTGCTTCCGAGCTTACCGAAGGTAACGAAATCTATGTGATTGTTCTGAAGAACGAAAACTTAATTTATTAATATTATTTGTTTATCTGTATCTTCCAATATTAAGTAATCTTCACGCCAAAAAGGGGTAGTCACTGGACTACTTGCTTTACTTATTATACCAACTCATATAAGTATAATATTAAATGTACCACTTAAAAAAGATAGTAAATCATAAACGAGTTGAGTTTGACAGATCTTTTATCTATTTACCTTACATACATATTGTTGTAGGTATTATAATGTTGGTGCCCTGTCCGAAGGACGATTTGAAAATGAGTTACATAGTTTAAATAAGTTTACATTACATATTATTACGTTTTTATTTTTACGTGCCGATCAACGTACACAGGTTATTTATTATAAGACAGGGGAGGCATCTTTACTCATTCGCTGAATGCGATAATAAATGTGAAACATATTTACCTGACTGGGACTCGAACCAGATATGTCGTTGATTAGATGTTAGTTTTATCTCGGCTATGCCACTCCCCATTTTACCTTATTAATATTAAACTATTACAATCAAATAATCGATCACTTGCGTACATTAATCATAAAATTAACTTTTATTTGAACAAATTGATATTATTTGAATTAATTTTTAATTCAAAACAAAAAGAAGTTTGTTTACATTGATAACAGTTGTTTGTATGGAAATAGCTATAATGATTTTGGTCCAGATATTAAAGAGAGTATTGGCAATGTCTACCACTATTTAGTTGCAAATTTCATGTTTTATGTGGAGGTTTAACGTTTAACATTATATGTAACAGATTGAACCACCTAAATAATCCATTAATTAAAATTTGGGTTTGTTACTGTAAGGGCAAACCACAGGTGAAACTACAGCTTGCTTCTAAAGCAAGCTTTGTGATTCTACAACCGCTTGCACCTAACAATATATAGTAGTCCGTGTTTCCTTTTAAATAATAGGAAGATATTAATAATATTTTTTTAGTAACAATAGCTACCCTGTTCAACTTGTTAATAGATGTTGGCAGCGCTATTACGATCAGAATCTCAATTTTTGGTCCCGTCACTTATTTCAGGTTTCCGTTCATTGAGGGTATTTCTCAAGGCATTCAGTGGATTTTACAGAGAGAAATACCTCAGATTCGTTGGCGTTATATTGTAGGCACGGAGTTAGCTCACTTTTTACTAAGCTAAAGGATAAAGCACCAATTCACTTGCAGTAAAATGTAGTCCATGCTACATAAGTAAGTAGTATAAGTTCAGGATTGCGATAAGATTTATTATGGCGAGACGTCCAGGTTGGTAAAAGAACGAGTTTACCAACATGACGAAAGTATTCAGACACGTAAGACTAAATCTACTGTTTTAGCTTTACACGCAGTTCACCAAATTCGCAAATTTATCTTCAAGGATGTCAAAGTGTTAGCCACAGGAGACGGGTGAGCAGAAGTGACGTACATTGGACATATTATTAATTATAAAAGCTCCTTCTTCACTAAATTTTAGAAGTGATATTGAGAATCTACAATGTTTCTACTCGAGATTAATTCTTTTTACTACGTTTTTATTAGCTTGCTTTCTTGTTTGTTTTTCCAGTACAAATCTTCCAATAGATTTTTAACTAACTTCCCGAGTAGCTAGACATTTGAAACTTTTAGAATACCTCAGAACACGATGAAAATGCAATATTTTAATACTTTTAGCCATCTTTCAGGAGAATTTAATTCATTTTCAGCAAATTTTGCTGTATAGAAAGTTAGTTCGGAAAAAACCCGCAAGTTATTTTATTTGTTTTGACATATCCCATATTTACAATCATCATTTTGACGGGTTTCAAATTTATGATTTATGACAGGAAATTTAAAAACGTAGTATATAAAAAGTTATTTTTATCTTGTAATTATTTGATATTTATATGAGTTTTAAATTTTTTTGATATTTGCAAGTGTTTCTGTGATTTTCCGCTAGATATCACTACCTGTTTATTGTTATATTGTTACCTTCTCTTTTTGGTTATCTTATTTTTTGTTTGTGTGTAGTTTTTTTATGGTTACCTCTATATATATATAAGTTTATAATCGATTTCCAGTCAATTTTATCAATCATTTTTTCTATTGTTCTGCTAAAAGCGTTTATTTAAAAAGCTCTTACCAACTTTTGCTTTATATTAGGTTTAATTTACAAGTTCTCAACTAAGATTTTCTTGTATTTTTTTTTTCTTTTATTTTGTATACCAGTTTGAGCTTTATTGCATCTTGATATTAAAATTTCTGAATTTTCTTTTCTTATAGATTCCATGAAGAAGTTTTATATTAAAGCCGAAACGTCGGATGATTTGAGAATGTTGTGAATTGTTGTTGTTTTTGTGACCGAACCCTTGGCTTTCGCAAATATTCGCGGTCGTGTTTTATATCGTTTATATATAAGTAAATATTCCACCTCAGTAGGTTTCCAGCTTACACGGGTTTCAGCTTAGACAGGCTTTACTGTATTTGTATTTATTTGATTTAAAATGTCTTAACATATAATTAATTTGAGCTTATTTTATTTAATTTCAGGTGAGTACAGTTGTATAGTATTCTTGGCTTTACTCTGGACGTAAGTTAATAATATATTTCTTATAATTACCTCTAGACATACCATTAGGTTTTGACAACATTTATTGTCTACTAGATAAAATAAAATTGTACAATTAAAATTACTAGCGCCGCAAATTTCTATTTATATATGTTACTGCCTTCGGGCTAAGGAATCAGTGAATATGTTTCCTAGTGATAATATGTTGGATTATTATGTAAGCCAAGCGATTAACTGAAATGTCTAAATTGTTGTTTCTAAATCTTACCGAATCGCAGTTAGGAGGCTATTTACTGCACACAAAATCTTTATTGTGGTCTTTAGTGACGGTACAAATCGATAAAAAACGTAAATAGGCTTAATCTACGCCTCACGAGATTTCATATAATATTATTAAAAATATACAACAAGTAAATTCAATCAAATTAGTTCAGAATAAATCCTTTATATAGAAACACCCATTAAATAGTTAATAGCATACAAATTACAAAATTCGCCGTAGATACGTAAACAAAAGAAGTGATAGAAACTAGAAGTTTTAAAAAACATTTTTGTTTTGACGATAAAATCGATAATCGCGATTGTTATGAATTTTTTTAAAATAACAA
The DNA here is from genome assembly GCA_951217055.1 of Gerris lacustris. NCBI lineage: Eukaryota > Metazoa > Arthropoda > Insecta > Hemiptera > Gerridae > Gerris > Gerris lacustris. The sequence goes on from OX578284.1 coordinate 34,595,769, forward strand.
CATTTTTTTAATGTTATTTTTAATAATTTTGGTTCTACTCAATACTCTTCGTTAAACCAAGCCCACAATTTGCACCTCACATAAACGAACACCACTGCAAAAAAAGCAATGGATTTCGTGAAGATTCCTGCCAGCTTTTCGCCTATAAAGTCGGACCGTGGTGACAAACAAAAGAAAGAATCATGAAAAAAGTGAAGCCCGAAAATGGTATTTGTAATGCATGGAATAATAAAAAACTCTCATTCTGATTAATGTGTCCACAAAACTTAGATTATATTATATTTAGAGATAGAGGAAGCATTGTGATGGCGTTAAAATTAGATTTGGTTAAAAATAAAAGTAATATTTAAGAAATGAAACACAAAATAATGTAAGTTATTTTTGTAGAATATCAGAATCGACTCGCCTACTCATCTACTCCCAACTAAAAACGGGCTAAGTCGTTCAAAATATCCGACTTTTACAGTTTAATTTTTTTCTCTCACACACATGAAATTATGGTGGATACGCGGGAATTTTAATTTTAGATGGATTTACACGTATTAAGGCCCACTGAGGCAAATAAGAGGTTTTTAAAAAATGTCTGTCGCCTTTTGTCTAACCAGACTCATAAAACCTAAACTACTGGGCCCACTTCGATAAAATTTGGCAGACATATTCAGAAAATTCATACCCCTTGGTGAAATCAAGAAATTTAATATTATACAACAGAATTTTCCCTCCTAAAGAAAAGCTAATTTTAAAATGGTACATACCACAATTCTCCTGCTGTAATAGTTTTTGAATAATAAAATGTTTTGAAAGATATAGTAGATGTTTTAAAACTCAATTTAATGCTCATTTTAACTCAATAACTGCCTTAATAACAGCCTGAACAAACCTTTTGGCTGCTTTATCTTTCCTTTCTCTTAAGTATTAACATCTGGTTGTAAAACCCCCTTTTTGGTATATATGTATTTATACTAGGTATATAAGAAAATAAAATGAAGATGTGTTTACCTTAAGGAGGATAATGTATCCCTAATTCATTTTATTGTGTAATTAATTTCATTTAGAACATTTAAATGAGTTTTAACACCTCTTCTAATCTTACGTTTGCTTTATTCTTTTCTACTTTTATATTGTCAGGACAAAAAACGAAGCACAAAGTAAGAATAACAAGCTGTTATTTAAGTTTTAGACTCGCGTTTGAATTCTTTAGACGAAGCAGGTTTCGAGTTTGAAAAAGGGCTGAAAATTGCCCGACGCGAGTTTAACAGCTTCAGTGTTTTGGTATCTCTTCCGGTTTTGTTTAAGTTTTACATATGTCAAGTTTGAGCATCTCTCGTGTTAAAATGCAAATAGAAAGGTGTTTTAAAACAAGCCTCATCTTGTTTACGTTTTAATTCTCTGTTTCTTCTTTAATTAGCCTCCTTCTTGTAGTCTTTAAAAATTAAAAAACGAAAAACTTAATTTGTTAAAAAATGTGTCCAGAGCATTTCCTTAAGTTAGCAATTATGCTGCCGTAGGTAAAGGAAGCTATGTGTTTGTTCTGAGGAACGAAAATTTGTAATGTGTCCGTTTTCAAAAATTCCTCGACACAAATCCGTTTTAGATGTCAGGGAAGATTTTTGGTTCCGTGTCAGTCTGTCGCTCAATTTTTGCTTACACATATCTTAAAAACAACAGGTACGATGTTAATTAAATTTGTATGGTAGGTCATAATTAGCTATTTGTTGGTCCCATATAAGTTTAAACCTTCTGCACCCATTTGTTTTTCTACAACATGCGCACAAGCATACATTAATTTACATCTACATTTTCAAAAGTGTAGTTATCTGATATTTATGAAATTTGGATGGTTTGTCGAAAGTAGACCGCGGATAGCCAAAGATTAATTTCAACCGTCTGCACTCTTTAAATTTTGCTAAATTGGTACTTTAATTCATGTAATAACTCAATACAATTAGAACAGATTTAAAATACGCTTGGTGTCGTGGGACATCCGGTGGGAACGAAGTACGCTTTTCATTAAATATAAATTATAAAATCGCTGTAATAACTACGTATACATGGTGGAGTTAGAAAAGAGACAAAATTAAAAGTAACTAACTATTTGTACTAGCGGAGTTAAGGCTAGTTATATTGAGAAAAAAGTTAATGATAAATTTATAGTTAAAACAGATGGTTGTAGAACGAAAAAGAACTGTCCTCCCAGGCCCTGTCGGCATATTACTCCAATTAAATATTAAAATAAAAAATATAAATCATTAACTCACAAAAACTTCTGCTTGTATCAGGTTGAAATGTTACATGCTTGTTTCAATTGTGCTGTAGGTGATGTATACAAAGTTTCATTTAAAGCTTTACGTTAGAACGTAAGATATCGGTTAAAACGTTGTTTTCTTTATTTTAATCGGTTTGGTCCACTTTAATAAATTTAGCGATCTTTATCACTTCATAGTAGTGTCGGTGTTCGTTTTACTAAAAAAAATTATTTAAAAAAGTTGTTTGTCTCATTAAATAGATGAAGTTAGAATTTTTTCCCGTCCAAAAATTCCAATTTTAAATTCGAAGCTTACGTTTACGCGAGCGTTGCGCGTGAACGCTTGGGCGGATAACGTTGTCCAACGAACTTGTCCCGGACATTGGTAAAATGAATATGTGTACCAATTTTCAACTAAGTCGGTCAACTTTTACTCCAGTTATCACCATCGGTAGATTTCGTGATGGATTTTGCGTGACGGTGATTTTGGTCGTTTTTTTCGGATTCACTCCCGGGCTCCAGAACGTGTGCCATAAGGAACTTCGTTCCAATAAAAAATCCCGTCAAGTACTTGCAGCAAGTTACTAAAAGGGTTTCTTCAGTCATAAGAATTCATAAATACATTATTATTTTTTTTTTTTAACCAAATATGTATAAAAAGTTTCACTTTTAAGATGCAAGGTGTGCATATATTATCCTTTAGTATCATCGGTATGCACTTATTTGGTTATTTTAGGGGCAAAATTGCCGCTATTCTGGAAACATGTTATATTTTTGAGAACTAAATTTCAATGTATAAAAATAATACAAAATAAAAATGTTGGGTCTCTGGAGTCCACGGCCCACTAAAATTTCTAAAATTTGATATTTTTATATCAACTCCAAAAAATATCATTGCACCACAGAGATGCATATTTTTCTATTTTTGCCATTTTTTTAGGACCTTCCCCAATGGGGTAGCGGGTGGGGGACATTTTTTTTTTGCGTTTTGATTTAATTGTTTTGGGGATAAAATGGCCGCCATTTTGTAATTTCAATACCTTTAAAATGATACCCAACTTCAATTTTCAAATCATATAAATTTTGGGGCTCCGGAGTTACGGCGCCCTAAAATTTCTAAAATTTGACTTTTTTATATCATCTCCCGGAAATTATTAGGTATTTTTACCTTATCATTAGGACGCAGAAATTTTGATTGTTTAAGTTCGCAATAGTTTTTCTGTTTTTGGGCAAAAAAGTTTAACTTGTATACCAAATTTCAAGTCTATAGCTTCAGTAGGTCGGGAGATATACGCCAAGATGCGACGGACGGACGAACTACCAATAGCAAGCAAGGGTTTCTAGGATGACCTCGAAACCCTTAAATAGGGGAACCAGTTAAATAAATTATACAATAATGGGTTGTAAAAGCAGCATCAATAAAGTATATGATAGGATGCGAGGAAGCTATGTGCTATACTCATTGCCTCACTATTTTACTTTACATGTGTAGTTTAAATAGAGAGAAATGAGATTTGAGTATATAAATGTGAGAGATTTAGATGAAAGAGGGTTTGTAAAAAAAATGTCCGTCTGTCATTTCGCGCAGACAGGTAACTGCTGGGCCGATTTTTATATAATTTGGCATCAGTGTTCAAAATAATCATACCTTAAAGCAAAACGAGATTGAAATTAAGCTCTTTATTTACTTAGTATATAGAGCAATAATATTCTTCCACAATAAAGATGCGAGTTATTAAAGCTGCGAAGCTGTTGGGAAACCAGTATAAACATGGAAATTTGTCGACATCCTCTATAATTAACAGGTCTAATTTTATTTTTTGAGATTGTTGTGAAGTTCTGAATTCCTGCTGATCCATATTTTTCTGGCTTCTTTATAAATGGGGCATTCTAAAATGAAGGGAATTAAGTTATCTAATGGTGACCAAAACTGTACTAGGGACAATTTTTTTTTTTTTTTTTGGATCTCATTTTTTTGCGATATTTTATCACAGTATAGATGAAATGCTTTTTCTGTTAATATTCTAATTTAGGTGACAAGCCTGAGCTGATAAATAGGTAATCTGTATACAGGACATATTCTTAGCTAGGTCCAAGAGAACTAATATATTTATATCTAGCATTGTACTTAACAAAATAGAGTTTAAATTCAGTATAATTGAAGCGAGCGTAGCGAGCTTCCTACATTCAACGAAATATGCTCCGTGTCTGTCTGTCTGTCTGTCTGTCTGTCTGTCTGTCTGTCTGTCTGTCAGTAACGTTCACGCGTGTGACGATAACTTGAGTAAAAGTTGACCGATTTAGTTGAAATTTGGTATACATGATCCTCTTACTAATACTCAGGCTAAGTTCGTTGGACAGCGTGATCCGTCCAAGAGTTCGCGCGCAACGCTCGCGTAAACGAGAGGTTCAAAAATTAAATTGGAATTTCAGGACGGGAAAAGATTCTATCATCATCTATTCGATGAGACGAACATTTTTTTCAAATAACATTTTTTAGTAAAACCAACAGCGACACCGCTATGAATTAATAAAGATCGCTAAAACTATTAAAGCGGGCCTAAACGTTTAAAATAGAGAAAACAACCTTTTTACCGATATCTTACGTTCTAACGTAACGATTTTAATAAAACTTCATAGACACCATCTGATGCACAATTGAAACAGGCATGCAAAATTTCAATTTGATACATGCAGTAGTTTGTTTGTAGCAAAGAGATACAAATTATAAATATTGAAATAGAGATGTGTGGTTAGTGGAATAGTAAGAATGCGGGGTGGTTCCCTTACTACTAGCCGCTGCACTACTACCAGACCCATTATCTATCAACTCATCATGATTCACAATAATCTTTTTTTTCAATATTCAATACATATTTATTACTATACGCTCGCTTCAATGATAGAGCCACGCGATGCCTAGTGTAAGCTTATATTAAGAAATGTTAGATGGAACTGGTTTTTAATTTATATGGTTTGGCTATGTTTCTGCTCACCTTCATTATTATATTTAATACACATTACACGTGAACCAAGTTGAAGAAGAAAAGCTGTATTCTGCACATATTCTATTTTCATTTAGTATACAAGTAATTTAAAGTTTCATAATAGCTGAGGAAAACTAAGGAAAACAACATCACCGTAACCGTAATTTACCTGAACTATATTTTGTCGCCAATCATTCTCTTCATAATATTATTTATGTGTTGATTATTTTGTCCGCTTAGCTTTCCAGGTAAAATCATTCTTGTTTATTCTATGAGCGCCCTTTAAAATCAGTTTTTATTAGCAACCATTAAACGCAGTTTACCTCTCATTTCGTTTTTAATAATAATAATAAAAAAAACAGGATCTCTAAAAAAAAGTTGCGACATTAAAGAGACTAAAAATTGTTTATACAAACGAGCTCTAGTGCTGGGTACTTGAAATGAATTGAAAAAGATCAGAGGACGCTGTTTGAAACCATCGACACTATAAGCGCTATCTATTATCTCAAGAGGGAACTATGCACTTGACTCGAGGATATTAGCTGTTAACTAGTCTCAACAAGTGTTGTCCTAACTATGTATCGCATATAATCACCAGCGACACTTGTATCTTGAACGAGTGCATTACTTGCAGTGCTATACTACAAGTATATTGTACTAAATATAAACAATTGTACTAAGTATAAACATTTGTCTATGATATAAATATGCTAATTAACATTTGTATGTGGAACTAAAACCTGTATGTTCCCTTCAAAAAGAGTCACTATGACCCTGAGGATCAAACAGAAACAGGAAATACAAAGATGCATCTCTCGCTTTTAGTTTAACTCTTGGGTAAGAAGAAATGACATTATTTATTAATTCCTACATTACTGATAATAAAGTCTTATAAATAATAGTAAATGAGTAATTCTTTGCGGACTAACTTGATTCTCAGTGTCACTTTGTTTCAATATTCAATATATTAATGTGTGGGCATGGTTGTAATTAATATGAGACTGTCTTTGGGGGTGCTTTCAACGAACCGACCAAATTTTTTCAAAGCAGATGAGTACTTTTAAAGCTTTTTTGTTTATAATACAAGTTGTGTGTGTATCCGGAAGGAAAAAATCGACAGAGAATGTGATTTGCAGAAGTTCGATTGCCCCTGCAACGGGCTATTTATGACCTACCATCTACATATCGTTAGTGGTTTTTAAGATTTGGTGGTTCACAAAAATGTTAAACGTCAGACCAATGTATAAGTATACTGACGCGAGATCAAAATTTTCCATGATGTCTGAAACTGATTTCGTTCTATCGATGTATTTCGAAGACATACAAATATTTCGTTCTATCGATGTATTTCGAAGACATACAAATATTTCGTTCTATCGATGTATTTCGAAGACATACAAATATTTCGTTCTATCGATGTATTTCGAAGACATACAAATATTTCGTTCTTCAGAATGATCACAGTGTTTCGTTAGCTCTGGCAACACAAATATGTGTCAAGTAAATACACCCATACAATATTATGGTAGCAGCTAAATCGTTTTTAAAAAATTATAAATATATACTACATTTAGATACCTTTAGACATTTTTTAAACGTGTCTTGTAAATAATGTATCAGTTTTGTTTTTAAGGTTTAGTTGTATTATCAGCTGAAATATGGGTCAACTTCTAAACTGTTCAAATAAATCTATTTATAAACTATTTGTTACGTGAAACTTAGTGCTTATAAAGTGAATTACCTAAACCTTATTCAAAAGAAGGACTTTAATCTATTTTAGGGCATTTCATTGGTAATTCCATTTACTTTTACATTTACCCTAACTATCTTATTTCTATAAAAGCATTTCCTCTTCTTTGTCAAGTTAAAAGACATTTTGTACTAAATTTAACTTTTATGTAAATTTTAAATATTCTCTTTCGGTATCAGGATAAAGAACGACGTATCCCAGAGTTTAATCTTAATAATAAATTATTAAATCATTAAATAATGAAATTTCTATTTTAATTTATAATTTTCTTTTTTCTTTAGTAGATTGTTTATTTTAGATTGCGTAACCTCAAAGGTATTTGATAAATACCAATCAAGTTAGTATTAAGACATGATAAGAAGGAATTAGAATGAATTTCCTCGAAAATGATGTAATTGTCTAGGCATTAATTTAAAACTTCTTTAATCATACAGGGTATACAAATTGTATCATCCTTTTGACTTATATTTACAATACTGTTCTCCGCTCTACATATTTTCCTTACTTATGGAATTACAGCATTATTAAAATTTCCCGAAAGCCAATAAACCTCACAACCTTTTCACATCCTATCATCCTATTAGCCTTCTTCCTATCTTCGGTAACATTCTAGGAAAACTCCTAGAATTCTAGTTCATTTGATGTACTCCTTTTATACATCCGATATTCCCCAGTATCCAATTAGATTCCTTCACCGATGATAAATGTATTTCCTTCTCTTACGATTCTAACATATAAGCCAAATACCCAAAACTACCTTATCCTCCTTGAGCCTTGGTTGAGAAAATGGATAGTTTAAATTAGCAGAAAAGTCTTCATGTGACTTTCACTCACAGGCATTCAACTTGTCCTCCAGTTATCCTCAACCAAGGAGTGATCCCACAAACCTCTTTCGTAAGATACCATAAGTCTACATCTTAAGCGAGGACTGACTTAGCTCAACACACTAAAATCAAACTAATGTACACTAACAGACGATATAAACTCCTTGAACAAAGATCACACCTATCTCTTTATAATGAGAACTTTATTTATAATTCAATCCTTAAACCCATTTGGACCTATGAAATTGAGTTCTGGGGTATCACCAAACGCTAAATTTTATTGACTCCAACCCCTCCAATCAAATTCCTCGGCATATATTTCTAACCTCACAATCCAGCACGACCTTAAAAATTCTTGTGTTCATGACCTTATTTCTTCCCACTAAAAAATTCTATGTAACCTTTAATCACCATCCAAATTCTTTAATCATATTCATAGCATCCCTCCAAATCCCTGACCATCTACGCTGTCGCGTCGGCTGAAGAGAGCTCGAGACCTGCTAATTTAATTCATACCCTCAACCGATGTACTGAATTAATGTAATGTACGACAGGAGTGCTACCACTCATATATTTCTAACCTCACAATCCAGCACGACCTTAAAAATTCTTGTGTTCATGACCTTATTTCTTCCCACTAAAAAATTCTATGTAACCTTTAATCACCATCCAAATTCTTTAATCATATTCATAGCATCCCTCCAAATCCCTGACCATCTACGCTGTCGCGTCGGCTGAAGAGAGCTCGAGACCTGCTAATTTAATTCATACCCTCAACCGATGTACTGAATTAATGTAATGTACGACAGGAGTGCTACCACTGGGTAGCCTCCTAATTTTCCATCTATATAATATCCTAATAATCCATTTTATTCAATTCAATTTAATCGCTGTTACTTAAAGCAAACTCAATTTGTAAGTAATTTTTATGAAAAATAAAAAAATCGATAAGAGCAAGTTTCACTGCCCACCCTGTCTAATAGTTTTAATATACGGCAACAAAACTGACTTCTTATAAATACAGAAAATTTAGCATTCATCAAGGTCAAATAAATGAAAATTAATTATTTTACATCGGAAAGAGGTTTTCCGAAGTTTGGTTTGGTCTATTTTGAGGGGTTAAAACATTGAAAAAAGGAAGAAGGGTGACTTCAAAATTACTCTGGTGCTCTTCTCGGTTTTGCCAAAGGTCCTTTTCTTGCTAAAGACAAAGTTTTTGACTTAATGGTTAAAGTTGTAAGTTTGAATTTCGGTGTCCTAAGTCCTCTCTTTGCCTTTACTTAAACTTGATGCCAGTTCTCTTCTATTTTCTTGTCGAAACAAAGAAACTTAATACTTATCGAATAGATTAAGATGAAGCATTCTATTTTCTTCCTTTAGTAACAATTTTTCTAAATGAAAATAAATATACATTGGTATACACGGTGTTCTGCATCTTGATGTCAATACTTTAAGAGGTAATGAAAAACCTACGAGGCACCAAAAAAATTGGTATTAACTAGTTCAAAATACCGTCTACTTAATCTTAATAGTATATTATGTTACTAGGCTGTGAAGAAAAAACACTTCACAGTCGCGTAGCATATGCCATTTTTTCCGAGGTAGCAGACAATGAAAAAACATTAAATATTAATCACTAATCAATATATAATAATAAGAAATATTAGTACATACTTAAGACTTATAAAAAGAAACCTTAAAAAGAGGTTACACTATAAGAAAAGATAAATAAAACGCATTGACATCTAGCGGATTTTAATCGTACTAGAAGCATTTCTACAAAGACTGCAGTGGTACTAACGGAAGTTTTGACAACTACCCGCCGGACATAAAAAATCTTTTAGTTCCTAGGACGTAAAAGATTTTTTCTTTACAGCTAGGAGTAATGAAAAGATTTTTTAAGTCCACGTAATGAAAAAATGGATTTTAGCTATGTCTTTTAGGCTCTAAAGTTACTATTTCACAGCCTACCACGGAAAAAAATAATTTTACTTCTTAAAATCTATTATAATAGGAGCATTGCGGCATGCACCATTTTAAAGGTAGCTTTTTTTATAAAGAAAAAATTTCATTCATACTTCACATACTCTATTCAACCAACTGTAAAGCCATTCAAAAATGAAATGTGATTATATTTTTAAAATTTGGAAAATGTTTGAGCTGAACTCAAAAACCTAAAATGCGGTGAGTTAGCAAACTTGAAAAATTTACAAAAGTTAGGAATAAATTATATACTAATATAACCAAAAACAGTTATTTCATGATTATATTTTAAACAAAATGAGTAATTTATCAGGGGATTTTGATTATTAAATCATAATAAAAAAAATTGCATGGTCTAATTATGACACCACCCAAATTTCATTAAAATTGGACAAGTTTTTTTTAAGATACGTTGGTTGACAAAATTATTGAACGAAGGCAGACAGCCGTGACACCAAACATGTTCTAAATTTGGTGGCATAAAAAAATCGTTGTTAAGAATGATCTATATCTTCCGTTACCTTCAGAAAGCCATGTTAAGCTCGGAAGCAAAATGGTTTTTGGAAACTAGTCATAGATAATTTACAAATGATTTATATGTAGATACATAATTATAGGAGCTGCATGTATGAAAACATATTATTTTTAACAATATTTGAGCTACTTTAATGCTATTGTAATATTTAATACATCGTTCAATGTAATAGTTATAAAATATTTATGAAAGGAAGAAAAAAGATGATTATCTACAGCAGGGAGAAGAAGTTGTGATTTTTGATTAAGAATTCAAAGTAAGAATTTTCTTCCCTGAACTCAAAAAGTAGAAAGAAATGTAAAACCAGGGAGAAAAAGAAGGATTGTAAACTTAATTAATTTATAAATACATAGTAGAGAATGAATGGCTAATGTAGTGAAGTTGTTGAAATCAGGTTGGCGACCCTGCCTTTTCGACCTTGTTTATCATTGTTTAAACCTGCATATAAATAACCTTCTTATTTGAGATTAATTGTAATTCTTATTTGTTTTTATTATTGAATCTCTTATATCTGCTATTAAAAGTGATTGCAAATTAGCGTTATTCCCTCGGCTACGCCTCGGGATTTAGGGACCGTGGTTCCTTCGGCTTCACCTCAAGAACCAACTTATTCGCTCAGAGAACTATTATTTGCTCTCATTTTTTAGATTAAATACTGTCAACATTAAGTTTGTGATATTTCGGAAATAATTGCATGGGTTTGTCGCATATGTAGCTTGTAACGTCGGGTTACGGTGAAGGAGGTTAAAACAAATTAAACGGGTTTTCGATACTATTATAGTCGCGGGGTTATAAAGTAAGAAACTTTGCTTCTCTGGGCCATATTTTTTAGTTTTAAACGTAATCTTATTTGGTTTTTACATGGTCTAATGGTGGAGTTTAAGAAATTCATTGTAGGGTTTTATAATATAAAACGAAAATAATGCAGAGCTTATAGAATAATGGACAATCTTATATTGAGGATGTTAATTAAGAGAACATAAAGAGAAGTCAAAGCAACGAACGCAGAAACTTTAAATTAATACGGGACCGATAGTACGCTATTTATGATCTACCGTCTAAATTTCATTTGAATCTTATGAGTGGTTTAAAAGATACAATGGTTTAAAAAAATGATAGGTTGGTTATTAAAAGATTATTTATCTGTATAATTATATAAGCTCATAATATCTCAATTATTATAAAAGATTTTTTTCCATCTCATATAATAGGTAATTTAATTTTATTGATTTTCAAATGTAATATTCAACAAAAAAGGAATAATATTCATTCTTGTAATTCTCTCTTTTTTTTCATTTTCTCTGCCGGAAACGTCTTTAAGCTAATAAATTTGTCGGACAACAAAAATGATTGTACTGCGCAACTTGTCTCAATAAATTTCATATTCAGAAAAAAAACCATATTTATTCCTTTCAATTCTTCTTCCGTAATCTACTTCGAGAGGCCTTTATGCGGTCTCATGAGAATGAAAAAATATAATTCTTCAAATAAGGTCTTAAAGAAACAACTCAGGTATAATAAGACGGGTCGACCTCAGAGGTAGAAGTAACGCTTGATTTACTGTTAAACGCTCCTTATTTATGCCTTTTTGTTTGTGGAATTTTATCCATTTTTTTGTTGTTGGGAGATAGCGCCGTATAATATTTTATACGTCAGCTTATTCTATTGTATCATTTCAGTTATTAAATATCCATTATTGGTAGAGAAAGGATATTAAAAAGATCGTATTTATAATCAAATAGGGAAAATTGCGATTATTAACTTAATATCACTTATTAGCGTTTACAGTATACTATATAAGGGTTATTTTTATCCATTTTATACTCATATACAATTACAGTTAAGAATTATGTGTTATTTTAACTTTTCACATATGCGTAGTTGTATGAAGAAAAATAATTGTGATGGATATAAAAATGTATTTATTATTATTTTGATTATATTTTTATTATTAAATATTTATTAAATTATTTTGAGATTTGGTGCAGTTACATGTCCTTGATGTCATCTGATTCCTATATAGTTTTAGCAGACGGGTAGAGCCCAACCTATATTGGGCTGATTTCCGCCAAGTTTTTACTACGTTTTTATTAGCTTGCTTTCTTGTTTTTTGTTTGTTTGTTTGTCCAGTACAAATCTTGCAATCGATTTTTAACTAACTTCCCGAGTAGCTAGACGTTTGAAGCTTTTAGAATAGCTCAGAATACGATGACAATGCATTTTTTAAAAATACTTTTAGCCATCTTTCAGTAAAATTTAATTCGTTTTCAGCAAATTTTTCTGTATAGAAAGTTAGTTCGGAAAAAATCCGCAAGTTATTTTATTTGTTTGACATATCCCATATTTACAATCTTCATTTTGACGGGTTTCAAATTTATGATTTATGAAAGAAAATTAAAAATATATAAAAAGTTCTTTTTATCTTGTAATTATTATAAATTTAGATTTCGCCTATATGGGTATGATTTTTTTCTGAACAGGCAGGATGTTCAAAAAAAATATACACTAAATGTTTGCGATTCTATTGCTTTGTGATGTCGATTGAGCATGGTCCATATCGAACTTTAGTGCTTGCAAACAGGTGTTGACAATTCAATTAAATAATATCTGTATAGATTTCATTACATTTTGAAAATGAAATTTAATTGGACTTTATAAATGATTTATGGTGTGAATCAATTTTTATTTGGGACACTTATATGTACATTATGTTATCTAAATTACTCCAGTCGTTATGACTTAACTGGTCTGCTCAGAAGACCGATGAAAGGCAGCCTTTTTTGAAAAATCAACGAACATTTTTACACTCAGAAGACCTCAATACGTGTAAATTGAATGTTTACGCTATCGCAATTCTATGTACATACCTATACCACTTAGATGAAAAAGTAAAAAGAAGAGTTGTTATTTTGTTTTATAATAAAGAATTGTAAGTAGGAGGCAAAGAATGAAGGGATATAAACAAGAAGTGATTAGAGAGTGTATGCGAGAGATGATAAGGTAAAAAGTCACGTGTAATCATTCTACAGGATACAGGATACAGTACACGTGGGAAATCTAAACACGCTTCATTTCGAAGCTGCAAACACAGTCTGTATCTGCTTATGAACAACCACTTTACTCTATAACGCAGCACTTCCCTAAAAAGGCCAATATTGAGATGTTTCAAACCAAATACCTCTGTTACAAATAACGCCTTTACCTTTTAGAGATAACTTATTTATTTTTGTATGAATACAATTTGGTCGGCTGTTTAGGTAATAATATGTTACGTAACAATTGTACACTGTAGTATTTTATAGCGGAATGCCATCTGTTGCATATAATTCATACGAGCCTAGAATATATTGTTAAGCATGTGTAAAGTTCCGTACTTTATCTACTGTCCTTGAATTTAAATATTAATTTTTATTCTGCCCTTAAGCAGCGCCGGTGCTACACTTTTGGCCGCCACAGGCAAGACGATTTTCGGCCGCCCTTAGAAATTGTTTCTTTTGACTGGGGGGGGGGGGGGGGGGGGACCATTTGTTACACCAGGCCAGGAATCAGGGTCTTATCTGAATTTTAGCTCACTTTTTAGATGATATCCCGAGCGTTTTCCTCTTCAATAAATTGTTACATCTGACAGTTTAATAAGTTTATATTTTTTGGTACATTTATTTTAATTAAGACTAATCAAGATACCATAAGCCAGTTGTTTACTATATATATCTTAACCAATATAGCGTCGTTGTTTTTACTTTCTCGTATAAAGAGAAAGTATCGTGATGACGCGAAATTTTTGACGGAGTTACACGTTTGAGGTCCCCTGAGTCCATAAAAGTGGTTTTTAAAAAATGTTTGTCTCTCGTCTGTTTGTCCAGACGCCTGGAGCCTAAACTATGGGCCGATTTATACGAAATTTGGCATACATGTTCAAAAAAATCATACCCCGAAGCAAAATCGAGAAATGAATTTTAACTTCAAACTTAGGGATGCTACCCCCCAAAAACTCTGAAAAAATACCTATTTCTCGAAAACGGTTCCAACGATTTTGATTAAAAAATTCTTAAATGTAGTCTATTTAAATACGAATTTAACGATATAAGCTGTTTTTCCGGGAAAAATCTAGTTCCTGAGAAAATAGCTAAAAACGCTGACAGAGAGAGGCCTGGTTCGATTCCCCGCCCGGAAGAAGTTATTTTTATGTTAAATTTTGATGAAATGTTCAATAATAAAAATGTACCTACGAAATCTAATGAATGGAAAACACTGGGCTAAGTAATTATAATCTCGTATATAAGAAAGTTTGTCTGAGTTGCCTCGGACTGATTTTTCGTTTTTGTTTTACTCCCGATCAACAGCTTAAGTCATTACAGGAAGGGGGTTATCCGACAATTTTACTCATCTCCTCGATGAGATCATTAGTGTGAAACATGTCTCCTCTCTCTAGGATTCGAACTCACAGCCGGGGTTTAGACCTTGGTTTCAGAGTCGAGTATGCTAACCACTCGGCTCATTATTATTAATTATTTTTTACATCAATGTAATATTACTATACATAATATATTTAAAAAAACAAGTTTTATAATTATTAAAACGTTATTGTCCTATAAAGTACTTTAAGGATAACAATTAATAATTAATTACAAAATTTGTACATCTCAAAAAAGCCAAGTTAAGTAAAATCATGTAATAATAATTAGTATAATTTATAATAAAAAATTTAAACACGCTTTGTCATCGGAAATACATGATCAAAAGTGCCAGCTTATTCCAAGATAATAATTTTGAAAATTTTAGGAGAGGGGGAATTTTTCCTACAAAATATTAACGCATGAAACATTACTTAAACAACTTTTGTTTTTTGATAGAAAATAAATGTGATAGTTTAATTTTTTCGTTGATTTGACACGACATGCAAAAATATGAATTGGACTCAGAGCATCCATTCATTTAACACCCCCCCCCCCCTCCCATGACGTATTTCCGTTATAACATAATTTCAACCCTTGTCTTTGAGAGGAGATTTTTTTAGGCTTCCCTAAGAAACGCAAGATATTTTAAGGATCGAAGATTATGCAAAGTAAAGGATTAAAATTTTTTAAGAATTTTTGGGTGTCTGTTAACATTTTATAATTATTGTTCTTCTCTGAGGATTATTTTCGGGCCCTCAAATTTTTCTATGACTATATTTTTAATATTATCCTTTTATATTTTTATTATACATGTTAGGAAAGAAAAAATCAAGTTTAAGGGAAGGGTGGAAAAGATAACAGCTAATAACTAAGGGGCAGGAAAAGAGTTAGACAAAAAATAAGAAGAGAGAGGAGGTATTATATGTCATATTACACTCATATATTATAGCAAAGACAGTCCATAGTAGTTTTAGGAAACAAAATAAATTACACCGGTGTAACCAAGAACAATTCCGAAATGCGATTAGCTCAACTACTAAACTAATACCACTCCAGAGAAGAGGTGTTGTCTAGGGCCTAGGGCAGGGGTGTTATTACTAGGGTTCCTTCTAATCAGTACGCCTCGCTCATTATTATCGTTTTGCAACTATGGATTTTGTTTTTAATTTATAAAAAAAAAAAAAATCTAAAAAGGCAGCATCGGCCGCCCCCTCAGTTTGGCCGCCACAGGCGGCCGCCTGCCCCGCCTGTGTGTAGCGCCGGCGCTGCCCTTAAGCTCTGGTTTCCTAGGAGAGCGGTGCCGTTACATAGCGATCGTGACGCCTCTACGGTGGACGTAAAATGATAGTCGTCTTAACTCTAGCGGCTGTAATTTACCAAGGGATGGCGTCACTACGGTGGACTTAAAATGACGGCCGTCTTAACTCTTGGGGATGTAATCTACCGAGGGATGGTGTCTCTGCGGTGGACGTAAAATGACGGACGTCTAAACGGCGACCAGAAATGCCAGCTTAGAACGATATTAAGAGCCTCTTAATTCATTACTAAATCAATCAATATTTCGTCCTCTTAGCTGGTTTTTCATCGTTTGTACTCATTTTATTGCATAAAATGTTCAACACTACAAAAAAAGATGCAAAACTATTTCACCGCCATGGCGGTCATAAAAAAATGCGTCCCCGCTATTTGACGTTCTTCGTTGACGTTGTCGCTGTCAACGCTCTACAGACAACCAAGGTTATTTAGTTTATACTGTCAACGATTGTGTCGTCACAACCCCTATATAACGGCACCGCTCTCCTAGGAAACCTGAGCTTTAACAGAAGCGTCGTGATGATTGCAAAGAATAAATTTTTGTCTTCAAATTATAAAATGTCCAGACAGAAATCATATAACATTTTTGGTCTAATATATACGAACCACCGTATCTTAAAAACTTTTATCCGATTTTGATAACATTTTTAGGATAGACCATAGTTAGGTGTTGGCCACAAACATTTTAATCAACACCTATATCATTTGAAAAAACCTATCTACTTATTAAAATTTGAAAAAAAGTTTCTTTAAAGTAGCCTACAGATGCCTAATAGTAAAAAAATGTGTCCTCACTGGGAATTGAAACAGAAATACCAAACATTTAATCCCCAATAGGATCAAATTATTATAATATATTCATGTGGAAATTCGTCCAATAACATGGCGCGTGGAAGCAATGTGGCACACTAATAAGTATTTTTGTTTATTCTGTTGTATCGTGTAACAGACCAGTAAGTTCTATCACACTTAGATTTAAAAACTAATTTTATATTTTGTGACATCAAAGCTAAAATGTGTGTTAAA
The DNA here is from genome assembly GCA_951217055.1 of Gerris lacustris. NCBI lineage: Eukaryota > Metazoa > Arthropoda > Insecta > Hemiptera > Gerridae > Gerris > Gerris lacustris. The sequence goes on from OX578284.1 coordinate 34,612,830, forward strand.
GCCTTGATTTCCTGTGGATATTAATCTCATTTATATTGCTCTCATGTTTTTATTTCTATTTTTTAAATTTCTCTTTCTTCTTTGTAAATCTCTATAAAATAATCTTACTTTGATTTTCTTTTTAAAGAGTTTAGTTTGTGATGGCTGTCTCGTTACTTGTATAACTACTGATTAATCACTGCGTGCCTCTTATTATTTTACTCAGCTTTTTTTTGTAACAAACATACATGATTATTATTCGTTGTCTTGTTAAAATCTCCTCTAGGAAAATTTAAATATTTTGGCATTCCTTTCAATTAATCAACCTCTCACTTCATGTTTAATCTTTTTTTACATGTACTTCTGTGAATTTCTTTCTTATCATTTGTTGTGACTAATATATCATTTTTGTTTTAAATTTCTACTTTAAAAATATTTTAAACTTTCTTAATTTCTTTTTCTGAGATATTACAAAAGGAGAATCTTCATAATTTCATACTGTAATTATAATTTGTCACATTTTTTTTTTTTTTTTTTTTTTTTTTTTTTTTTAAATATTTTAGTGAGTTATTTACTTCTTTATTTTTTCTTTGAACTATCGTTTATATTTTTTGGTTGGTACTGTGAAGTATCCAATTTATTCCCTTTTTCTGTACTAACATGTACACGTTCTTGTGTTCTATCTTATCCCCTCGATCAATAAGGAACAATTTGATTCATGTTGTGTTGCTAGGGGATAATAAAAATATTCTGCCAATCAGCGTGATATAATTTCATGTTATTATAATTCGACGAATTTTCATATGAGAATAAAATATACTGCGATCCCATTGCTTATTAAATGTTTAGTTGCTTGTTTCGATTTCCAGTAGGGTCACATTTATTTGTAATCAGTATTAAGATGGTTATCATTAATATGAGATCGACAAAGGGTTAATTATTGTCTACTATAATTTAATTAGTTTCTCAAATAAAGACAAAGAATTGTGATGACGCGACAATTGGATTTTGAGATTTTTATGAATTTACACGTTTTGAGGTCCCTTGAGTCCAAAAAAGTGGTCTAAAAAAGTCTGTCGCCAGTCATCTGTCGTCTGGACAGACGCATGGAGCTGTTTTGTATTCAAACCTGCAACACATGTAAGCAGGGTTGTTAAGGAGTCTAGGCTTGGAACTGTTTTTAGGCTGGAATTCACATTTTTAATGCTTGTCTCGAGTCCGACACTGTATTGCTTGACATGTATAATATCGTCTTGCTTAACTGTGTTGGTACTTTTTCAAGAGACTTTTTCTAATAAATGTATTAGTGAACTAGTTATTATTATTGTTGTTAATATTGTGCATATCTACATAACATAACCGGAGACTAAACAGCTTGGAGACTAACGACACGAAATCGAGAAATAATTTTTAGCTCCAAATTTGGTGGCGCTAACCCCTTAAAACTCTGAAAAAGCATGAAACAAATTATTGATGAAAGTAAATCTGAACAGTTTCTAGGATCTGGGACAGAGAATATATGTGAAAGTTAGTCTGAGTTGTCTCGGACCGATATTTATGGTTGGAAGTCGCAATCATGTTGAAGGATAGACCGATTTTTTTAATTCGGATTCCTATTCCTTGACTAAAACATATAAAGAGACATATAAGGAACATATAAGGATTGTGATGGCACAGTTCCGACGAGTTTAATTATTAATAAATTCTAAAATGGAGTCCGTTTAAATACGAATCTAACGATATAAGCCGTTTTCACCGAAAAAAATTACTTCCTGATAAAATAGCTTAAAACGCGGATGGAGAGAGCCCGGGTTCGATTCCCCGCCCAGGAGAAGTTATTTCTATGATACACTTTGATGAAATGTTCAATAATAATTAAATGTACATAAGAAAACTATTAAATGGAAAACACTGGGCTAAGTAATTATGAACTCTTTTCGTATAATAAAAATTTGGTCTATACTACTCGATTTTGTCATAAAGTGAACTTGATAGGGCTTTTTAAGACCATCCCAAGGTCACAGAGTCGTTACCTTCAAATAGTTGACGCAAAAAACATCTTCTTCAGAAATAAGAGCAAAAAAAATTTATAAATTTACCTTTTTTTAAAAAAAGCACGATTAGATTATGCATGCAGAAATGGTTTATTAGAGCACATAATAATGTCTGGATTAGATAGGATAAATTCACTAAATAATCTTAAACATTTGGCCTTTATTAAATATTTTTCCTCTTTTTCGTTATAGTTATAGATGGATACTTACTGTGTGTATTTTGTGTGACCCCTCTCTGTCGTCTTGTCTTGCTCAATGCCACCTACTTGTTGACTTTGTATCTCTAAGCTCCCGGAAAGAAAAAGCAAAGTAAATATTGTTTTTTCCTGTATTTTCTTCATCTCCAAGGATAAAAGTTCAGCTTTAGTTTAATAATGCAACCAATTTTTTTATGTTACGAACAATTTTAAGTTTTATTTTCTTTATTGTATTACTTTTCTTTTATCTCATTTCGAGTTTTTCTTATATCATAAAGAAGAATATTACTTTGACTGAACATAAGCGCTCCCTAGTCAATCAATATTATTTTAAAGCTGCTCAATTCTACTAAACAAGATATTTCTTCTTTCAAAAAGTCTTTTAATCTAACTAACAGATGCTACTGCGTCTTTCAATCTACTTAATATTAATCGTTTTGGGGTCGCCTTAATTAATAATGTTTAATTATAATTTATGCAAGTGTTACAGTCTATAAAATTCTTTTCAATCAAAATTTAGTTGATACATATTTTTTGAAGTTTCTTTACCCGATAAATTTAAAAAGAAGTATCTAAGTTCTTAACTACTCATATATAGTTAAAATATGTTCTCTCAAATATTTAAATTATCTCGAATATATGAGTTGAGAGCACCTGAGCTCTAATTATATCGCTGTTATATGCTATCCATTTTGATTCCTTCCGCGACGCTTTTTTACACATCTCTTAACAAAGCTATCCTCGCCGTCCCACTATATTCACTCCCTTTTGACAAAATGAGTTGGTTTTCTTCGCTATTAATTACTCATTTCCATTAATCCATAGCGGGGTTTATTGCTGGAAGGAAGAACTTCAACCTCACTCTATTTTCTTAAATTCTGTCAAGGTATTTCCTTAATTTTTTAGCTCCTTCTCCACGGTTCTCCTCCATGTTGTCTTTGGTCTGCCAAATTATTACTTTCCCTGTGGATTCCAATCTAGGGTCTTGCCGATTAATATGGTTTTTTATTATTTCCCTATTTAATATTTGCTGGATTTTTATCTAAATTTCTTTGATAGCATTTTTTTTTCTAGCCAGTGCACGTTCATATCTCTTCTTAGGCAGTTGTTGGCAAGAACTTTTAACCTTTTTTGTTATGATTTGTATTGTCAAGTGTACAGCAACACCGATTTAAGGTGCTGTCAAAGGATTCTTATTTTGCTTCGTATAAGTTGATGAGACTTCCAAAACTAGCTGTCCAAAGTCTAATAAGTCCAAACGCTCCCTTTGCCTTCTTTATTTTCTTTTGGACATTTTCGACTGTCCCACTCAATTTAGATGTCAAAATATTGTTCCAATGGTTCTTCCATTGATCACCAGTTTTACCGTGTTTCTGCAGATTGTTTACTTCGCTATACTCACTGCTTCCCTATACTCACCCTCTAGCACACTGTATTGTATTAGAGAGGATAGGATGCTCAAAATTATCTGCTCAGCAAACTCTAAGGTAGTAACGGCCTACAAACTAGCAAAGGTAATTTACAACAAATAATAGCTAAATGATGAAAAATTACACCTAAAATAATCAATGGTAAAGTGTATCACACAAATTTGACCGTGTTTAATTTAATAAGCCACCACTAATTTACAACAAATAATAGCTAAATGATGAAAAATTACACCTAAAATAATCAATGGTAAAGTGTATCACACAAATTTGACCGTGTTTAATTTCTTTGTAAATGATCTAGATCTCTGATATGCTCTAGCCACCACAAGTGTAGTTTGTGGTGCTCCTGGGATAAGCTAATCAGTTAACCTGGGTTATGTTTTGTTTAGAGTTGTTACTTTTAATTATAATTTATTTATTTAGTCGTTTATCAATTTTAGAATTTTAAGATACCCTTATTTCATCTGAATTTTAATTCATTTGTCTTTAAAAGATAAGTCAACTATATACATATTCTTAAATTCGGTCTCTAGAAGATACGCCTTCGACTAAAACTATCGAAATCCTCATTTATTCGTTTTATCGTCTGGAGAATAATGGATTCTATAAGTCCACAAAACTATTAAACTACTTTGCACTTAATACTAAAGTTAAAGGCTCTAAAGCATTGCAAGTTTGAAGGACAATTAAAGTGAAATTGGTGATTACACGGGGTATGTAAATCAAGACCAATGTTGACTTGAGATAGTTGTACCCGGGTCTTTGTTTAATCTTGTTTAACGAGTTGCAAGGTTAGTTCTGTAACTCTGCGCAGCCAGTGTAACACTGTATTTTAGTGAGGGACAACGCTGTGTCTGCATTTATCCATTTGTTGTTCTTTTGCAACTTAAAAACTAAGTTCAGTTTACAGTTTTCAAGCTTTAAATGGATTTGGAATTATGAAAATTTCAATTTTTCAATTATATTCACAATTTAACGGATCAGTAACTAATGAATATCTAACTTTTAAAAACTTGAATATCTAAAAAAATCTTTAAAAAACTGAAATATCTAAAATTTTTAGAAAAGAAATTAAAAAAATTATTTTTTTAAAAAATAATTAAAAAAACAATATATATAGATTTTAAAGAATTCAAGGAACATTTTAACAAAACCCATAAATAAGCTTTTTCAATTTTTTAACAAACTTATATATTATTATACATTTATTATTATAACTTCAAGGAACATCCAAGCAAATTTAAAGAAAATCAAACAGCGCGTTTGGTCCTAACTGCGTAACAAATTTTTGCAGACGAAATTACAAACGGTTTAGTCTGAAGAAGAAAAGTTGAACAAGAGACCTCGCTCTGCTTAGTAAATTAATACATTTTGCTTTTATAATACATAGGAGCTTACCGAAGGTGACGGAAGAATTGTGATAGTTCTGAAGAACGGCATTTTTTTATGTCTTCAATGATTCAAAAATTCCAAGACAGAAATCCGATTCAGACACAATAGAACATTTTTTGTCTCGTGTCTTTTTTCGGCCTGTCATTCAACATTTTTGCAAAATAACATATTTTATTTTGCTGAATTGAATACAATTAGGACGAGTCACACTTAGCCCATTGTTGGGCTAAGTAGCAAATACTAGTTTCTTCCACATGCGCAAAAACTATTGTGTTGTTCTCATCTGATTTTTATTAATATTAGATGGCTTGACAAATGTAACCCACAAATGGTCCCCTATTAATTTCAACCTTATGATCAATTTAAATATTGCTGAATTTATACTTTGATTCATGTGAAAAATCAAAGCAATTGTGACAGATTTAAATATAACAGGAGAAGAAGAATTAAATAAATTAGATAAAAAACCATGTGCCACATTTATTTAGAAGACACTTACAAAAGCCTAAATTTCAACGCAGATTTTTATATGTTATCGATTAACTTAAAATCTCATCGTAAAATCATACTCTGTTAGAAATTTTAGCTTTGTAGGAAGTCGGGAAGTGGGTTAAAATTAATTTCAAAACATTACTTTACAAAGAAGTCAAGTTAAATAAAATACATTAACATGGTAGTTTCTATGGTTTTTTATCTTCCATTGAAGTTAACAAAGTAGCTCATTCTTATGAAGAATAAACTATAAATATTGGAGTAGTTTGTTTTTATCAAGCCGGGGAAAATATACTCCAACTTGTAGTTTTAATACTTCATGTTTGTTGATATGTTTAACATATTGTCTATATCTGGGGTGTTACTTTTCCTCCGATTGTATATCAAATGTTTCCCACATTGTGTCTGATTGATGAAAATGGATGTATCCAATTTTCCAAACCATTGTATATTTTCTTCAATTATTGGAAAGATGTTAAGCCCTTAAAGTGACGTCATCATGCCATAAACAACAATTTTCCTGTCCATGGATTGGAAGGAGGTGAATTAGAAGAGACCCCAACATTTATAGGCACTAAATTTAAGATAAACTGTCTGGTATGGTTTGACGTCATGATACCCACTCCCTCCACTAGTCACTCACTTTGTAGTGGAAACAGGGTGTTGCTTGTACTAGTTAAGATTGGGCTCCAGCAACTGTTTCTTAAAGCACACTTTAAGCATAGATTTATCTTGTTCAATAAAGGCAATTGAAAAAAAAAAATGTAATGTTGGTCTGTGATGAGCTGTGACGCCTAATGCACTGAACGTCTTTGTTTAGATGTGAAGCATAATGCACTGAACGTCTTTGTTTAGATGTGAAGCATAATGCACTAAACGTCTTTGTTTAGATGTGAAGAGCATAATGCACTGAACGTCTGTGTTGAGATGTAAAGCCTAATAGAGTGAATCTCTGTGTTGAGAAGCTTAATACACGCAACACTCAACCTATTTTAAATAAATTTGTTAAATCAAGAGACAAATATATCTATAACTTTTTAATTGCGAAAATAGAGAATTCAAATAATTGAGAACAAAATTGTCTCTGTTAAGTTTTCGCTAAACCATAGCAATTGCGAAGCACTATTCATCAACTAGGTTTTAATTACTCATTCCAGCTCAGTTGGCTGCCTGGGTTACACCTTCACTTCAACTAATATACACAGTCAATTAATGTACAGTCAGTAACAAGGCAAGACACTATAACCTTCTTAAACGCTTACTCAACACACACTTATCTACAACTCCATAGGAATGGCATAGAACAGGACTCTGGGGCTGCGCCAAATCATCCAATCCCTCCTACAACCCCTTCAGTCTAAGTTCCTTAGACAAATTTCTTTTACTCTCTTTTAATCTTATCATCTATACTTAATACTGGTTTCAAGGTAACTTTTGTTCAAATTTGCTGTTTCCTGATACAAAAACTTTCAGCGATCCTAATCCTTAGTCCAAAATCTATCTTCCCATCACATCCTTTGCAATCCTCGACAATTCCTTTAGTGGCAGCAGCCAAGAGACTTGCTAATAGAATAGTTAAATTTTATAAACACTTTTATGTTTCCATTAATTGGACTACTTATGACCTACTATCCAAATTTCCAAAAATGTTCCCTCATGTCTGAAATGGATTTGTGCCTTTCAAATTTTTAAATAGGAGACATAAAAAATATTCGTTCTTCTTAACGATCTCATAGCTTCCGTTACCTTTGGTAAGCTTGGAAGCAAACATGTTTATGCGTGAAAAAGAGAAAACTATTATCGCAAAGGTTAAACTTTTTATGGGACCAATAAAGGGCTAATTATGTTACACCATCCAAATTTCATTAAAATCAGAAGATTAGTATTTATGATATTGTGGTTTGCAAAATTTGTTAACGACGGACTTATATACACTAATCCATAAATTCTCTCTGATTTCTGAAACGGTTTTTTGTCTAGGACTTTTAAGATTCGGAGACATAAAAATATTCTCTCTAAAAAAAATTAAAAAAATAATAATGAAAAAAAGTTGTAGAATAAAATACTGCAATTAATTATATAATTATAAAAGAAAATATTTTATTTTACTTTTTTGTGCTTCTGAACTGTTGCCAGAAGTACGAATTATCTTTAATTGTCGTCTACTAAAAATACATTCCTTTCCAAATTGTTAATTATTATTCTGGCTCGTTAAGAGTAGACGAACCTTGTTAATATTAAACGATTCTTATAACTTCAACACTTATTTTTGTCATTGCTTGTTTTAATCAAAACCAGGTTTACTCTTTGTTGTGTTTTTATAGATAGTAAATATTTATTTTCGTATTAATTAAATTCATTTGGAGTCAACCTCGCGTTTGGCGATGCTGACATATTCCATGTCACTTTTAAATCATGCAATTAAATTAAATTCCTTTTATTGTATAGTTTATTCTATACATTTTTTACTTGCTTATTTACGTAGTGCATATACTCAAAAATTCTATTTTAAAATATGGATAGATTTATGCGTTTTATAACCACCTAAGCCCAAAAAAGTGTATTTTTAAAAATGTCAGTCGTCTATAGTATGTGCCTATATGCCAACTAATAGACCGAAATCGATGAAATAAATATGTTCGATGTACGCCAAAATTTCAAAAAACAAAATGTTGAAAAACGAGAAATAATTGTAGCTCTAAAATTGCGGACGCTGTTCCCTTAAGAATGTTATACATTTTTTAGGTAAGAGTAGTTGTCAGATATATGCACCTAGAGTAAAGGTCCCATCTCAAGATTTAGTTACATTCTATAATTTATGCTGCGTTACAAATATGTAAATTTATGCAAAATGTACTGTATTTAATTATTTTCTACTTAATTATTTCGTCAAGTTGAACTTATATATATTTGAAAAATCATAAGTGTAAAATATTTGTGTGGGACAAAATTTTATTAAAACTGGTCAACCCTTTCTTAATCGAAACCCGATAGACCTAATCTATAGACTTCCACATTTTTGGATAAATTGATTTGAAGTAGACAATGTTTTTATTGTGCATATCAAATAGTTTTGTGGCCCAAGTTCATTGTCGTTCGTCGTTCTCAATCTCAATTATTGCTCTGTCAAACTGAAAGATAGACACAAATTTATTTGAAATAGAAAACTCTCTATTGTGCATATGAAATATTTTTCGAGACCAAATTTCTATTTCTCAATTATTTCTCCTCCAAACTCAAAGATAAACGGAAATCGTATTGGATTGGATTAATCGTCATTCAACGAAAATACTGATAAAAAAGGATCAAAGAAAAGTATGGTGTGACTAAGAAGTGAAGTATCTCATCTTGTGAGCTTCATTGTTGAATATGACTGAAGAAAATAGAGCAACTAGAGGGTAAAATAACCCCTTTTTACGCCTTTGTTGAATATTACCAGGGAAAAAGGGAATAATTAGTGGAGTATTGTCTTTTTAGCGCTCGTGCAAAATCATAATCATAAAAATACGGCCGACCGTACATTGGATTCTTACTTGATCGGCCGACCTTACCCTTATCCACTGCAGCCGAATAACGTGCTCTCACTTCCGCTAGCGTTTGGTATCGTCTAGGATAGTTCGTGAATTATACTCTTTTGAAAACTCATATTCCATTAGACATTAGAATGCATCAGAGAAAAATTAAGTGCTGGGTTACCCCTATAAATACTAAAAGAAGAAATAAACCCACCATTTCCATGAACACTTATTGGGAATAAAGGAGATTTTTTTATACTACAGGGTGGATGTGGAGATTTGAACATACATATACTGGAGACTATTAGTCTCTTAACTAAAATGTGGTCTAATTACAGGGAACAACCATGATAACAAAAACACAATAGTCTTGGATCATCTGTATACGGCCACTTGGACGAATTGGTCGGGCCAAAAGTACGCGAGTATATAGATACCTGTTCTTGACTACGGATTGGTCAGAAGTACTTGGCCAATTTACGGTCAGCCTAAATCGCTTTAACTAGTTATAACTATATCAGTGATATAACCGTCTGTCTAGAATACCGTATAATTATAGAATGGAGCTATTGCATGAAACTCGGCAATAAAATTTAGAACCTCTGATGATCGATTGGTAGAAGAAGAAAGATTATTAAATATATTTGTTATAACTAGTTTTGAAAATGAGAGACGAGAGGAATTTGAAATAGCGGAGAAGAAGTTTATTAGAGACATAAATCAGGTGTACATGTAGGACAGGTTGCATTGTTTGAAAATACTGGTAAAGCAGCGCTCCTCCCGGACACAGCTCAAACCACAGTCAGTTTAATATACTACTCGTCTGTGTTTCACTGTGACACCTTCTTCTTAGCAACCCACGCACTTGGTCATCCCTAATAACACCTAAACCATAGCAAAGCAGTCCTTCAAATGAGTTATGTTTCCATTCACAGTTTAATATGTCAACTTGTCTTCTACGATACAATTCTGTTTGTTGCAATCGTGTTTTTTTTAGATTGAGTTAGGTTAAGAATGTATAAATCTTTGTTTCAGGGTCATTACCTAGCTAGTTCTACGTAACCTCACCTTTTACGTATTAACCTAGGTTAGCAGTAGATTCATTCAACTGAGATTGATTCAACTTGAGATGTAATCCTAACATCGAAGTACACAACTTTCTTATTTTGCAAAATATCATAATATACTATTTAATGGTACACAATATAGTTTTAATATAGCTTATTTTATTTTATTTAAAAATTTGGGAAATATTTTATTAATAACTGGGGGCTTACTCCACGATTCTTAACATTTTCATTAAAACTATTATTACTAGCAGGTTGCTGACGAACACCCTTAAAAATAACAGGTGGTTGCTTACATAAATTAGTTTCAAATTCTAGCAGGATCAATTTTTTTGTTTAGTATCCCACTACATAATCTTAAATAGTATACTTCTTCACGTCCAAATATTGTTGTTGGGAGCAATTTTTGTTGTCGTCCACCGTTGGTCTCCTTCGAAATTCATCGAAATCAGACGAATAGTTGTTAAGATGTGGTGGTGCACAATATTCAGACACGAGAAACAAATATTCCGTGTAGTTTAAAAGGTAATGTCTAGGCATTTTTGATTGGGATTCATAACTAAAGAATTTTTTGTCAGAGTTATGACAGTGCTTCCGTTACCTTCGCTAAGCTTGGCAGTAAAAATTTAAAATTGAGGTTAGCGAGGACCAGTACTTACTTTACATTACTTTTGAGGGCTTAGCAGCAGTTACCCTATTCCCATCCTCTACGCAACACGATCTAACCAGTCTTCATTCTGTCAGTTGCGAGGTCTCATCGCTCTGGCCACACCTCTTCTCCAGGATGCTCTTGGAAGACCTCGTTTCTTTCGACCAAGCGGCGACCAATGCAAAATTCGGTGAGGCCATCTTTCTTCTCCCATCCTTTGGACGTGTCCATACCACCGAAGAGAACGCTACTCAATCCTTTCAACAACTGATTGCTCAGCCTCCATCTATTGCCTGTTGTCCTTATTTCTTAGACGCTGCAACCTCGATCCTCTCAGACACCTTCTTAACCCATCCATTTTAACAGCTTGCACTCTTCCTTTCTGCTTTTCTGTTAGTCTCCAGACCTTTGCGCTTTAAGTAAGGATACTTTCTACTATGTATGTAAGTATAGCTTTCTTTGTTTACCTTCTAAGAGTTCTGGACCAAAACTCTCCATTAGGCCTTCTTATTGTGTTTCTTGCTTGTACAACTCGATTCAATATCCGCTTCACAAGGAGGACCAGTTAAAATTAAAAGTCCAAATTTTTGGATTACCGGCGTTAAAAATGTTGATTTTTACTTTCTCACATAAAGAGAAAGTATTGTGATGGCGCGAAAATTCGATTTTGAGATTTTGATGGATTTACACGTTTTGAGGTCCTCTGAGTCCAAAAAAGTGGTTTTTAAAAAATGTCTGTCCGTCGTCTGTCGTCTGTCGTCTGTCGTCTGTGCAGACGCCTGGAGCCTAAACTACTGGGCCGATTTTGACGAAATTTGGCATACATGTTTAGAAAAATCATACCCCGAGGCGAAATCGAGAAATGAATTTTAGCTCTAATTTTGGGGGCGCTACCCCCCAAAAACTCTGAAAAAAACTGAAAAAAAATTATTTCTCGAAAACGGTTCCGACGATTTTGATTAAAAAATTCTAAAATGTAGTCCATTTGAATACGAATCCAACGGTATAAGCAGTTTTCCCGGGAAAAATCTAGTTACTGAGAAATTAGCTTAAAACGCGGATGGAGAGAGCCCGGGTTCGATTCCCCGCCCAGGAGAAGTTATTTTTATGATAAATTTTGATGAAATGTTCAATAATATTTAAATGTACATTTGAAAACTAATAAATGGAAACACTGGGCTGAGTAATTATGAACTCATATATGAGAAAGTTTGTCTGAGTTGTCTCGGACCGATTTTTTTCAAGTTATAAACAAGAATAGTCAGAGTAACAATTTAGTAATTTTCTTGTTTACAGATAGTCACTTCCCTCAATTTTATTTAATTACGTTTTACGGTTTTTTCTTAAGCCCGTTGTTCAATGATCGTTTTAATTTGTTGTAATCATAAATTTATTTCAAATAAATCAAATACATGTCATATTTAATATTAATTAGCTTCAAAAAACTTATCTGTGTGGCTTTATATATTTGGGATTAAGGTGTTGTTTTATTCCATTGTAAGTCCCTCTACTTTAAGTCTCCCCTGCGGGCAGTAAGTAAGTAAGAAAAGCTCTCATATAAGCTAGTGTGTGGTCGCTTCAATACTTAGTATGTAATCTCACAGGGTAGCCATGTTAAGCTCTCCCGTATTTAAACTTAGTTAAGTAAACAGCTTTATCTAATTTAATACACCCACATGCATGTAGTTTAGAGTCTATAAACTTTATACACGCTACAACCTACACGTCAAATATACCTCGAATATGTATATTTTATATTTAAGTCGTAAACATATTTATTATTACACGTTTCTTTAATATTTACTTTGGTATTTCAATTACAAATTACTAATAAAACTGTTTATTAAAGTTTATATAAGCATGCTTTTCTTTCAATTTTAAGTAGATCCGATACATTTTTATTCATTCTTCTTTTTCATTAACATTATAAATCTAAATTATATTGTATTCATGTTTTGAAATGGAGATTTATGAAAAGTAAATTAACTCATAAATTATGTCAAAACGGGGGAAAGAATATTAGTAGAGTAGATAAATTCACACTTAATAAAAGTAAATTCTGGAAAATAGTAAATTTTAGATTATTAAGTCAACATTAAAACATAAATATTCCGTTATTATTTTTAAAATCAAATTAAATTAGAAACTAAATTGTAGAAGTTCGAGATTGCCTCATAACATAATTCTTTACACTTTACAGTGTATAATTTATTTTGTTAAATATTTACTACATATGAGTTAAATAATCATTTATTTATTTATTACAAAATAATTATGCAAGAAAAAAGAAAAGAAAAATAGACTGCCAATTAGTGTGGCACATAGCTTCCTCGCATCCTATCATGTACTTTATTGTTATATTAACATTAAAATTGTTGTTATATTGTTTATTGTGTAAAAACTATTAATAGTTTAAGCGATCTTTACCACTTCATTGTGGGGTGTCGCTGTTGGTTTTACTAAAAAATTGTATTTGAAAAAAATGTTTGTCTCATTGAATAGATGAAGTTAGATTTTTTTCCCGACCTAAAATTCCAATTTTAAATTTGAATTTCACGTTTACGCGAGCGTTGCTCGTGAACGCTTGGACCGATAACGTTTTCCAACGAACTCGTCCTGAGCATTGGTAAAATGAACGTGTATACCAAATTTCATCAACATCGGTTGACATTTACTCAAGTTATCGTCGCACGTTTCTTAATTCGCGGACACACAGACCGACAGACAGACAGACAGACAGACAGACAGACAGACAGACAGACAGACACGAGACCAAAAATGTTCCCTGATGTCTGAAACGGATTTCTGTCTTGGAATTTTTGAAATCGGAGGCATAAAAGTTTTTCCTTCACAAAAGTGAAAACAATGCTTCCGTTACCTTCGGTAAGCTCGGAAGCAAAATACGTATAAAGAATACGTGCATATATAAAATTAGCCTAATCTTAAAGAATAGATTAAGAAAATAAAGAAAAAAAATACATTCTTATACTAATAGTGATATTGAATGTAAAATACATTCTTATACCGTAATTTATTAATAGAATTATTTTTTTAAAAATAATGAGGTTTGTTGTTTGTACCAAGACTTGCTTTGGTTTGCACCGAGGTAGTTTATTTTTATATTGACCTTATATTTCGGTAACTACCACCTAAAGTATCATTTTGTGTTTTTATTTTTAGTTTCCGGAGCATATAGCATATGGTATTTACATGAAATAAAAAAATAATAAAAATAAAAATCGTGTCAGAACCGCTTTTAAGATTGTTTCTGATTTTTCATTATCTTTTTAGGTTTCTGTACAAAGTACAAAAAGAAACCTTATATAACGGCTCGTTTTGTCTGTCTGTCTGTCTGTCTGTCTGTCCGTCGGTGTCTGTCCGTTGCTTGTTTCAATTCATAAACTACAATAGCTAGGAACATGAAATTCGGCTCACAGGTGCATCTTAGCATTTTAGACAACTGGACACATTTTGGATTTTTCAGACTTAATATTTTCAAGATGGCGGCCAATATTGCGGGCGACTAAAAAATAAGTTTTTAGTCACCATGACATGTTATTTATCAATTTAAAGGTCTTGAAATGAAGAAAAAGAATATGCAACTATTAAAATGTCACACGCAATATTTTCAAGATGGCGGCCAATATGGCGGGCGACTAAAAAAAGTTCTTAGTAACTATGACGTTGTACATCAACTATGATGTTGTACATCAATTTAAATTTAATTCAAATTATAATTATTAATTACTACGGGAAACAGACAGTGAAAAATACATTCCTGCGCCGGGATTTGAACCACGGGTCTCCTGTATTTCCAGTCTGGCCAACTAAGCTACGCAGGAGAATGATTTTTAAATTTTTTTTTGAAAAACTACCAAAAACTTAAAATTGAGAATCAATTTAAAGGTCTTGAAGAGTAGAAAAAGAATATTACTATTAAAATTAGTGTAATTATATTACACTTAATAATTTTAACTTTAATGTAGAGAATCCGGCGATTATCGCCCCACGTACTTACGTGAAGCGCGCCTTACTTGTTTTATTTCTCGTACCATTTACTTCTTAATTCACTTTTCTATCTCTTCTCCACGCATTTTCCAAACAATTTCATCGAAATTAGTTCAGTAGCTTGGCCCTACTTATCTCCACAGATGACAGAAAAATATTTATTAACAATCACTCATTTGTACTCAGCAGAACTTTAAACATGTAGATTCATCAAGATATGAATATGAGGAAGTAAAATAACTCTTTTCATTTTTTGGATTGGAAATTAGCTTAATCACAAAAGAAACACGTAGAATTTTTTCACATAAGAAATTCATTGTAAATGTTTACCAATGAAATCCTTTTAAAATAAGGAATGTTGATTAACTTTATTTAGATTTTGAAGGTTTTTCCGTCTACCGAGGAAATTCAATTGGAAATTAAAACAAATGAAAATGAGATTTTCCTTTTTGTTTGTTTGTGAGAGTAATGTTTATGCATGCTGTGTCAGTCCTGCCTCAACATGTTTTTACTTATTTCCTTCTGTTTTTGAGGCTGAGAGTTTTTGTTAGTCAATAGAATTTGTTTTTCCGGACCCGAAGCTTTCCTTATGGTAAGAACATAAAAATGCGTCTAGAAGTGAGGGACAAGTAAAGTATAAAAGGAAATTGTATGAGTAAGAAGAATAGAGGAAATCAAATTCACTTACTTATCACTTCTGTTTTCCTTCAAGCCATGCTTTATTTCAATTGTGTTTTTAGTTTTTTCTCTATTTTTCTCGAATCCTGATTTTTCCTTGAGGTCCAAACATATGAGAGTTTAAGTCCTGTATGTTCTGTCTTGGACAGAGTTTCTGCCAATGCTTCTGTTTCTAAATCATTGTGAATTTATCTGTTGGCAGAGTGGGAATACTCGGTTTGTTCCTCTATCAGCAGTGTATTCGTATCTACTTCCTTGTTGGAGTTATTTAGTTTCCTATTTTTCCTTCTCTTTTATTTCTGAACTCGAGTACAATTTATTTGAAAGCCTTCCATGTATCCAAATGTACATGAAATCCATATTCATTTTTGTGGCTCATCTTATCCTTCTTAATATGTTAAAGTAATATATATTTATTGAGTAGATCCCTTAATATGACTCATAGTCCAGGGAAATAAGACTTCCTCTGCGGAATGAGAGAAAGCAAGCTGAATTTTTGCACAGACCTTCGTTTTGATGTTCTAATGAAGCACGAAAAAGTCTCATATGCTCACCCTTGTGCGTCTCGAGATAGCGGAAGTCAAAGATAAGAAAAATCAGTTTTTTTGCGAAAATCTCGCTTCCGGTTAGTCTGAGGTCTGAAGAAGTTATAACAAAACTTACGTAAAACAGTATTCCCAACAAGTTTAGTTATATACATTTTTTTCGTGCAATCAACCGTTTTCGAGATATAGCGTGAAGAAGCGGGAGCGCGCATGTTTACGTTCTCATAGAAAGAGAAAGTATTGTAATGGCACATAAATTCGATTTTGAGATTTTATGAATTTACACGTTAAGAGGTCCACTGAGTCCAAAAAAGTGGTTTTTAAAAAATGTCTGTACGTCGTCAGTCTGTCGTTTGTCTGGCGACTGAGCAGACGCGTGGAGCCTAAACTACTGGGCCGATTTTGACGAAATTTGGCATACATGTTCAGAAAAATCATATTACGAGGTGAAATCAAGAAATTAATTCTAGCTCCAAATTTGGGGGCGGTACCTCCCAAAAACTCTGAAAAAAAAGTGAATAAAAATTATTTCTCGAAAACGGATCTGACAATTTCGATTAAAAAATTCTATAATATAGTCCGTTTAATTACGAATCTAACGATATATGTCGTGTTCCCCGTAAAAATCTAGTTCCTGAGGAAATAGCTTGAAACGTGGATGCGGCCGGGTTCGATTCCCCGCCGAGAAGTTGTTTTTATGATAAAATTTGAACAAATATATTTAACTTTTGCTAAATTGATACATTAATTCATGTAAAAAATGAAAACAATTTTGACAGATTAAAAAACGGGGGAAACAATTAAACAAATTAGACAATAATGGCTTGTAAAAGCATAAAATCAATAAAGTACGTGATAGGATGCGAGAAAGCTATGTGACACACCAATTGGTAGTTTTTTTTCTATTCTGAAATACACTTATCCTTTAATATTTTAAATATAATTTCTATTCGACATGATCCGTAGCCCATGACATATTTTTAATCTAGTAGTTCCCATTGTGCATTATTCTTACCTTATGCCATTTTTTGTGCTAGTCTTCCTTCATTCTCCACTTTTTAGAGCCATCATCTAAAAAATTCATTAAAATTTTTAATGGCTGGTAAACTTAATATTTGTCGTCTAATTCTTAAATAATGAATATGTTTTAGGTATTATTAAATGAATCTTTGACTCATGGTAAACCCTGTGTAATAATAATTTAAAATAATGGTCATGCCTTTGTTAGTGAAATTAGTGATAAATTTGAAATATCTTTGTAGGCTAGTTGTATGTAATCTAGGTAGTAATATTACTAAAGATATTTGAGTAAAGGTTAGAATTTATGTATAAAGGCAACGTGCTATTATACACGTGTATGTGGAGTAAATTATTCATATAGTGGCAACACTTGATTGGATCCCTCATGAATATTAATATTATTATTAAGTCAGACCTTAATGAAACTTAATATTGCTTCTCTTCACTAACTAAATTCACTTTTCATTTTGAAATATTAATTCTTATTAACGAAAATTTGTGAGACAAATATAATAAAACCCAAATTGGTATGTTCGATGTTTTTAGAAATAATTCAAGATTATTTTAATTATTATAATTAAGTTCTTTAATTTTTAGATTGTGCTAAAATTAAAATAAATATATTTGAAAGATATCATGACTAGAAGTAAATAGAGCACAATGTCTATAGAAACAAGGTGTTCTAAATATCATAGTGATTCTTTAACTTTAATAGTTGATATGTATCAACAAGGTCTAGAGAGATTTCAAGGTGTCGTTAGATATTATAGAGGTTCTATATTCTATAATCTTTGGTAGATAGGTATTGGTACCAATAATACAATAATGTATATCAAGCTCTAGAAAGAAGAGCAAGTGGGGTTGAACTAGCCTATACGGGGCATCATGTATAGAAATGCAATAACACTGGCACATATAATTAAAGTCTTTTCAATATATTGATAAAAAATTCACCAATTATGGATTCTTCTTCATTTCATAAGTTTTCTCTTAATACAATTTCCATCCTCAGTCCTCTATTTTGAGACACAGCTATATACAGGTCGATTTTGGGAATCTTGGGCGTATGTATCTGTTGTAGATTACCTGGGCTTCGATGTAGCGTATCTGGTTTTTCTAGAGAGTATGAAATGAAAAAGAATACATAAATAATGCAATTTATATCAATATACAGGAAACACTTTAATTATGTATGCGTTATATTTGTTAGTTTTTGCATTTCTATACATGATGCCCCATATAGGCTAGTCCAACCGCAAGTGGTATTTTGTTGATATTTATCAAGATTGATAAAGTACATCTCGATATAGATAAATATCAAGGCGTTGTTAGATATCGAAGTAACCCTGTAATTTCTATTCCAGATCACAATTCTTTTTCATTAAATATACTTCTTATATAATAAAGTATGATGAATAAAAGTTGCGATAATCTAGGATTTTATATTCCATGTAATCCTCTGATCAGCATCGGTGGTTCAGTGGTAGAATGCTCGCCTGCCACGCGGGCGACCCGGGTTCGATTCCCGGCCGATGCAAATGAGTTTTATTAATATCTCTTTAAAAAAATACCTCTCGAGTTTGTATATAATAAGATCAGTTTTAGAGACGATGGTATCTCGATAAGGCAAGATTTAAAAGAGTTAAAAGGTTTCTCATTCGTTCCAGCGAGATAAAATACGGTTATTATTAGGTATTATTCTTATTCTAATCTTAAATTTCAAAATTTACCCCTTCATTAATTTTTTAAATATACCCCCCTTAAACATTTTTCCCCTAAGATTTGAGAGACTCTTCAGATATGTGATCCCAGTGCTAAGACAAAGTCATAATCCTTATGTATAATAATAATAATTAGCCTTTTGTCGTAATCCCCATGTAAATTACAAAAACAAAGTCAAAAAGTTTCATGAACAGATGAATTTTGTATTTTTCGTAGTGTTAAATCATCTGTTATTTGTTATAATACCTAAGCTTTGGTTGTTAGTATGAATGGGTAAGAAAAAGGTAATATTACAAAATGTGACCTCAGAGAGTTACTGGATACGAAGAAATATGGTTATAAAAGAGAAAGTCGAGAGAATTATTCTGAAGGTTTCCTTAACAAAAACAATCCCTCATCTGTCAATAAAGCTCTCTTGTCAACTCTGGGATTTGAAACCTCTTTCTTTTGTCTTTGTGTTGGTTATTTGCTTCCTTCTCAAAATACGCACAAATAAAGCGTCCAAACCAGAATCTACGGAGGCATATCCGTCACTGACTTTTTTCACTAAGTCCAACTTTTCTATCTATGTCTCTCTCAGTTTCATCCCCAAGTGATTTTTCACCCGGTTCCTCCCCCTTTTAGCTTGTCTTTTCTATTTTAGGATCTCTCGCTAAAAGCAATCCTATTCCTTTTTTTTTATTTTTTTACGTTGGATTACATGATGCGATTTATCTTGTAACAAGAACGATTTTTTTTCACACTTTTACTAAAGAACTTAACTTATATTTTATGAATAAATTTTATTTAATAAGAAAAAGGAAATAAAAAATTAGAAATGTCTTTTGGAAAATTGAAACAAACTTTCTCAGATGTAATTATATCTGATATTTTATTGAATTATACCCCTGTTGTAGAATATGCACAATGCACAAGTATGTATGTAATATATTTATGTATGTAATTAATATATTTATGTATTTAATTTATAATAATCTATTATATCAAATACCAAGTAAACTCACAAACTGGATTTTCCTAGGAAATCCAATTAATTGGATTTATTGGTACTTTTATAGACTTATATTTATTAATTAAAAAAAAACAATTTTAGAACTATTTTACAATTTTTAGAATTATTTCTTAATTTTCTTTTTGGTAGGTACACTAATCTATTTTTCGAAAAATTACAATTAAATCGTATTGGTTTGAAGACGGTATAACATATTATTATATTTTTAAATTATAACTTTTTTGGATTCATAAGACCTTCAATATTATAAATCTATCGATTGTTGTTCTCTCTACAAATACTATTAATATTGTGAAAAATTAAAATGTATGTAAGTACATGCATACTAAGATGAATAGTTTATATAAAATGGTGTCCACATTTTGATATTAAATTTTTATAATATCAGCATCGGTGGTTCAGTGGTAGAATGCTCGCCTGCCACGCGGGCGACCCGGGTTCGATTCCCGGCCGATGCACAATTGTTTTATTGATATCCGTGTTATAAGTAATAATACTTGTACCTAATAAATGAATCTCAATCGAGTATAGTAAATTACAGTTATACATTTTTATATAAATATATTAAGTTAAATGTAAGTTTTAACTCTAATAAGGTAAAATAATTATATATATAACAAAAACATTGATTACTTATTAAGGATTTGAAAGTTAATTTCATGATAGCATCTTATATAATAGATTATATTTTTACTATTATAATAATATTATTATTGCACTGTTACAAATGTTTTATAACCTCCCGCAATGCATATAAGTGTTGCGGTTCCGTGCAATTTTCACAATAAAGGGTAATATGTCTAAGGTTTCTACAATGGTGCAGTTATAATTTAATTGTTGACTCATTTTTGTCTAAAATTAATTATTACTATGCCCACGTTACCTTCAATACACTCGGAAGCAATGTGTGATAGAATAAGTGTACTGCGGAATAACAATTTATAATATTAATTATTCATATTAAATATGACTCGGCTCTACTCCACAAATAGATACATTGAAAAAGAATACAGAGAATCGAAAGGACCGATATGTTTGCCTTGTTTAGTTTTTAGCCTTTTTTCAAGACACCATTAAACTACCTTAAACAGTAATTAAATATTTTGTATTTCCGAGCTTACCCAAGGTAACGGAAGCTATGTGATCGTTCTGAAGAAAGAAAATATTTTAAGTCTCAGATTTCAAAAATTCCAAGACGGAAATCTTTTTTGAACATCAGGGAACATCTTTGGTTCCGTGTTTACCTGTCGGTCTGTCTGTCCATCATACAATTTTTGCGAATTAACATACCTATCTTAAAAACTACACGCCCGATTTTAATGAAATTTGGATGGCATAGGTACGTGCGAGTCTCCGATTTTAAAAATTCGAACATAAAAATCCGTTTCAGAGATCAGGGAACATTTTTGGTTCCGTGTCCGTTTGTCGCTTCACTTTTGAAAACCAACATGATATCGTAAAAACTAAACGTCTGATTTTAATGAAAATTGGATGGTAGGTCACAATTAGCCCATTGTTGGTCACATATAAGTTTCAACTTTCTGGTGCCATTTGTTTTTTTTTCACATGCTCACAAACATACATTTATTTTCACCTATATCTTTAAAAGTACTCATCTGATTTTTAATAAATTTGTATGGTTAGTCGAAAGTAGCAGATAGCACCAGATTAATTTCAACCGCCTGCGCTCTTTAACTTTTGCTAAATTGATACTTTAATTCATGTAAAAAATCCAAACAATTTTGACTTATTAAAGAAAAACGGGGAAAACAATGAAATAAATTAGCCAATAATGGCTTGTGAAAGAATAACATTATGAAAGTAGCCCGCAGATAGCACCAGATTAATTTCAACCGTCTGCGCTCTTTAACTTTTGCTAAATTGATACTTTAATTAATTTAAAAAATCCAAACAATTTTGATATATTAAAAAAAAAAAAAAACGGGGAAAACAATTAAATAAATTAGACAGTAATGGCTTGTAAATGAATAACATCAATAAAGTACGTGCTAGGATGGAAGCTATGTGCCACACCAATTAGAAGTCTATTTTTACATAATATACAAACACAACAACTTTTAACACTAATAAGATAAAATAATTAAATGTATCAAAAGCATTGATTACTCATTAAGGGTTTGAAAGTTAATTTCATGATAGCATTTTAATATATTATAATATTTTTTCGATTCTTAAATATGTAATATTATTATTGCACAATTATAATTGTTTTCCCGCAATGCATATAAGTGTTGCGGTTTTGTGCAATTTTCACACTAAAGGGATATATATCTAAGGTTTCTAGAATGGTGCAGTTGAGCCGTTGTTGGTTCCATACAAGTTTCAACTCTCTGTGCCCATTTGTTTCTCTGTCACATGCTTACAAACATACATTGATTTCCACCTATATCTTCAAAAGCACTCATCCGATTTTTATGAATTTAGGATGGTTTGTCGAAATAGTCCGCAGAAAGAACCAGATTAATTTCAACCGTCTGCGCTCTTTAACTTTTGTTAAATTGATACTTTAATTCATGTAAAAATACCAGACAATTTTGATTTATTAAAGAAAAGGGAAAAATGAAATAATTAATAATATGGCTTAATATTTTGGTTAATAATTATTATTTATTATTAATTAATTATTATTATTCACATTAATAATATGGCTTGTAAAAGAATAAAATCAATAAAGTACATGCTAGGATGCGAAGAAAGTATGTGCCACACTAATTGACAGTCTATTTTTATTTGTTTTATAAACATTGTAATATAAGACTGTAATATTAAAAATGAAAAGATAAAGTTAAAAATACTTCCCCAAAATATAATAACGTTATCTTTCAGAAATAAATTCTAATAAATAGATAAATGATATGGAAATATAGAAAATTGGTACTACTAGAAGAAAATAGATATAGGGAAATAGATTATGGTCTTATAATGTAAGTACGTTCTTTTATCCACTGTGTTATATGGTTTGCTATTATATTTCCTGGTGAATATCCCTTATATGCTCTAAAATGAAAATATGTTAGATATTTTTATGTTTTTGTAGGTAAAGAGCGTGTTGAGCTTCCTCATATCATAGCCTTAGTAATGTCAGTGCTCATTCATAATAATCCTTTCTCTAATCTTAGATATTGATAAAAAAAGAAAACATAGTAATAGGCTCTTTGCTTTTAAATTTGTGGCGTAACCTTTCTGACCTGTAAACAATGAATTTACGAGCAACTAAATAGTGGAGCAATGTAAATATTGAATTGCGACCCTAACTAAAAATGATTTTAATGATGGAGATTTGAACATAGTAACCAGAATAAGAAAGAGACTCTAAGGTCATTGGATTTCAAGTAAGGATACATAGAAGGCTTTCAAGTAAATTGTACTCGATATAGGTATAAAGAAAAAAGAAAAAGAGGGAACTGAATTCCTCTAACAAGGAAATAGATACAAATACACTGCTTGTAGAGGAACCAACCGAGTATCTTCTACTCTGCTAACAGATAAATTCGCAATGATTTAAAAACAGAAGCATTGACAGAAACCCTGTCCAAGACAGAAGATACAGGACTTGAACTCTCTTATAAGTTTGGACCTCAAGGTAAAATCAGGATTCGAGGAAAAATAGTGAAAACACTAAAACACATTGGAAAATAAAGAATGGTTGGTAAGAAAACAGAAGTGTTAAGTAACTGAATTTGCTTTCCCTTGTTCTTCATACTTATACGATTTCCTTTCTACTTTACTTTCCTTTCTCTTCTACACGAATTTATATATTCTCACCATGGAAAGTTTCTAGGTCCGGAAAAACCAATTGTATTGAATAACAAACACTCAGCCTCAAGAACAGAAGGAAATAAGTAAAAACATGTTGAGGCAGGACTTACACAGCATGCATAAACATTCACTAAAAGACAAAAAGGAAAATCCCATTTTCATTTGTTTTAATTTCCTATTGAATTTTCTCGATAGACAGAAAAACCTCGGAACAATAAATAAAGTTAATCGATATTCTTTTCATAGATTTTTACAGATAAAGTTTTACAACTGACCTTTTAAGAATGTGCCTGTGTGTTGATTGAGCTAATTTCCAATCGAAATAATGTGAAGAGTGGTTTTTTAAGGAAAAATAATAACATTGTAATATAATTGGATTTTTGTTTCTGGTTTTTAACTTGAAATGTTTTAAACTTTTTTATTTTCATTTTGCTACTCTAATACATTATTAATATTTAATCATAATAAAGGACAGTGCGGTGTAAAGTTAAGTGTTGGGAAATGTCAAGTGGTTTTTTTTTTATTTGCTTATTTTTTCTTTTACCTCCTGATCAAAATCCGGCCAGGTTATTACAGGACAGGTTATTACGGCCACATTTCTCATTTACTCGATGTGATCATCACTCGACAATTTCCATCATCAATTTACCAGATATGTCCGTGTTTAGATATAGATTTTAAGCGGTGAAGTTGTGGGTACGCTAACTAAGCTATTTTTAATTTTCTGCTACTTCAATTTCATTTTTAAACTTAAAAATTGATTGTTGATGTTGGGCTTTGACAGAGAACATTTAAATTAATGTTTTTTCCATTTCGATGAAGTTTGTAAATTATTGGTTGAGAGATGAAGTTTTCATATTTCGAGTAGAATTATTAAAGCAAAAAAGAAAACTGCCTGTGACATATTCCAATCCCTCCTTGGTTCATTCTCAAACAAACTTAAGGTTATATTATTTAATTATTTATTTAAAGAAGATTTTCATATGGCATTGATCCAAATTTTTGGCGTTTTAGGTTAAATGTCAGCCAATTTTTGTAGCACATATCTTACTCGCGTCACATGAGATTTGGATCTGTTTCGATTCCCAGAGGGTACAATTATTGTTATGCAATATTAATTGCACAATCGGTTGAAATTATCATTGGACCGATAGTTTACTATTTTTGACAAATCCTCTGAATTTCATCGAACATATCGCATAAGTAGTAAGAAACTGATTTCTATCTAAGAATTTTTGAGTTCGGAGACATAAAAGAATATAATTTTTTTAATATTTAAAATGCTTCCGTTACCTTTAGTAAACTCGGAAGATAAAATTTCGTATACCCATAATTATAAAATAGAGGAATTTACGCATCTAATTAATAGCCTTAAAACTGCTATTCTTGATAATGTAATTGATTATGTATACAATGTATTGTTCATTTGTGGTTTTTGATGGTTACTAAAACGATAAAATTTAGGCATTTAATTCAATGGTTAGACCTACCACAGTATGAGTTAGCTCTACCCCAGTTTGAAGGCATAAGTAAAATAAACAAATGATAAATTTTTCCGCGCTAATAAATTTAATTAATTGTACTATTACATTTAAACTAAATCTTTTTTTTAATAAGTTAAAAGAAAGAAGAATTTATTTTCTATTTTAAGGTTTTAAATTAGTAGACTTATATTTAGCCCTAAACAAATTAGGGATTTTACATTTAAAACACTTTACTTAGTGATAACAATTAAAAGTTCATTGTTTTATTCTCTCATTCTAGTTATAAATAGAATGAAATGCCTTACTAAATAGAGTGCTTCTAATTAGCTGGAACAATACTTGAATCTAGAAATAGAGTTCTCTACAACTCACGACTCTCCACTCTCTCTTTAATTCTTCCCTCTACTTCTTGATCCTTACGCCCTCCCCCACCTCCTCTTCCTATATACTATAATTACATTTATTTTATGTAAAAAAGTAGTATCTATTAAATCAAACAAGTTTTTTTATTTTGTAAATTAAGCTTATTTAATTCTTACAAAATGAATAATTATATAATGATGAATTAATATTAAAACGAACAACAAGAAATAAATAATTAAATTGCAAAGGATTTAGAGAGTTTTGGCCCATTAATACAAATTTAACTAGTTTTACTTCTAAGCATACCAAAGTATCGTAATAATTCTCATGAAATAGTTATTTATGTAACTAGGCAGCAAAATGTAATTTTACTCACCAGTGATGAAGTTAGCTTCCGAGCCGGAGGCGAGGACAGGCTACGATAATTAACTTCCGAGGCGAAGCCGAAGCAGGCAATATACACAATTAACGGCCAAGGCGAAGCCGAGGCAGAAATGTTTGGTGCCTAGTTGCATACTACTCACGCTATTTAGATAAAAAAAAAACAACTCAACCCAAAACAAGTCGTGCTCCAGAGTTGCCACTTCTAAGCCCCGTTTCCATTTTAACAAATTTGTCCTGCAACATGTTGCCGGCACAAGTTCCAGGATTTTGTTGAAATGGAAACAGTCTGCAACATTTTGCGGGACATGTGCCGGGGACAAAAATGTGCCAAGCGACTGTGGGGCACAATTTGTGCCACGGGCAATGAAAACACTTTGCAACATATCCCGGGAAAAGGCGCACGCGCAGTGCTGTCTATACTCGCTGCCCAAACCATAACTAAACCTTGCTCCCTACCTACACGCAGGGCCGTTTCTAGATGTTTTGCCGCCCTAGGCGAGAATTAAAAAAAAAAAATCCCCCCCCCCCTCCCTTTATTATCAACACCTTCTCCCTTTGTCATACAGGCTAGAAGAAATTAATGTATTATATATAAAAGAACTTTAATTTAACATAAATCCTATCCTATCAGAAATTAAATAAGTGATATATTTCTGCTATATTTTATTTCATTTTAAATATCTGATAACTTCAGAGGAATCTAAGGTTCTTTCTTTGTCTGTTTAGTGCATTCCTTCCTTACCTTTATTTTAGAAAAATCTTTAATAAGATCTGTAATGTCCAGCTACCAGTTGGTAATTATGTCTTTTCTAATAAAATTGTGGCTAGTGCTGCGTCTTTATTGGCTCATGGAATTGCTCTGATAGTAGTCCAGTAATTTTAGGTTTTCTGTTTAAAAAAAAACGGAGCTTCATTTTTTTTTTTTTTTTTTTTTTTTTTTTTTTTTTTTTTTTTTTTTTTGTAAATATTCTTCGCCCTATAATCCGTAAACCGTCCATTGTATGTAAAAAAATAATGGAACTTTTTTTGTAGGCAATTTTGATATCTTTAATTTTGATAACCGCTATAATATCTCACAAATTCACAAAAAAACGAATTTGTTGACCTTAAATCCTTGAAATCTTGTTGCCGATTTTCAATATGTTTTTCAGAATATCAAAATGAAGTGATCAAAGAAAGAGAATCGAAGCTCCGATTTCTTTGGAACAGAAGCCATATTTATGACTAAAATAACTAAACTTTAGGTTATTATTAATTTGAGTTTCTCATCAAAACAAAATTTCCAATCACTTGTGTTTTGGCCCATTTTCAACCACAAGAGTTCTATATTTGTCCCCACTTGAGTTAATTCAGTCAACGTAAACACATATTAAGTCATTGTTTGGTATACATGCTTAAACAATTCGATATTTTAATTTTTCCTTTATTTATTTTTTTCCCTCATTACTTGCTCAATTTTTTCGTTTTTTTTATTAAACTTTCATTTTCTCCCCTTTCTTTTGCCGCCCCTAAAATTTTGCCGCCCTAGGCGGCCGCCTAGTCTTGCCTATTAGTAGAAACGGCCCTGCCTACACGTACTCTTGTTTGTGGTTGAGGTATTTTCAGTTTTGTGTTACTGAACTGTTGCGGAACTGTTTCCAATTGCACTTGTCCCACAACATGTGCCTGCAACTTGTTAGAATGGAAACGGGGCTTTACTCGAGATTAATTATTCAAAGACCTATAATTCAAATCCTGTTTCAGTTTATCATTTTTATACTTTAAAAAAATAATAATGTTATTAATACATTAATAATATAACACTGCTTTGTAATAAAGCATGTATAAAACTAAATTAAAATAACAAAACTAAATTAAAATAACAAAACTAAATTAAAGTAACATCAAATTAAAATTAAACTAAACACAAAGAAAACAAGGTGTTATGACAAGAACTGGTAAACACTGTACTTTCTCTGCCTAGGTAGAGAAATATTTCCCTGACTGTTTTAACTAATTTCCTGCCTGATTTTAATATTTTAATGAAAAATTAGCGAAATAGTAATTTTCAGCCTAAAAACAGTTAAGTAATGCTTAATTTTGCTGCTTTGAGTAGATAAACTATTTTTATTATTTACAATAATTATGAATATTAATTTATATAACCCAAATTTTATTCTTTTAGCGTAATGATAAAACCTGTTCTTGGTTATACTTTGTTCCAATTTTCTGTTTTGTTTCTGCAACATTAGCGCTCATAAATAGAACAAAAAAACAATTTTTTTTTAAAGAAAATTCAGTCACTAATAAACTGTAAAAAAAACTTTTTCTCTTTTTAAGACAAGATTGGACATGATAATTTTTTTTCTTTACTTTTCTTTATTTTACTTGCCAAGGTAAATGTATTAAGAGCAATGTGTCCAGAGGCACTTAAACTTGTTATGAGAAAGTAAACGAAAAGAAAGAACTAAAAATGAAAAATTTACTTTCTTAAAAAAAAAGAAGGGAAGTGTACTGAAGATGGCTTTAAGTGGTTTTGTCAAGTCCCTCTTATAGGGAGGAGTTCGTGACCTGAGCTAACATAAAAATACTTAGACACCTTTCACTACTTCAACTTAAGAAAAAAAATTGTCTAACGACTTGAAATGTGAGGTAGAAAAAAAACTTTTGTCACCTCCTTAAAAGGGTCAAGTTAAAGTTAGAAACTAAGTATAATTTAATAACAAGTTAACTTCTATATCTGGAAAACGTTTTCTTTTTAGTGTAAAAGTCAGTGTCGTTAATTTCATCTCCGAAATCTTTTCTTTGTTTCTTTCTGTGATCCATTTAGCCCTTAATTCAATTTTTCAACTTCTGACTTATTAGAAATGTGCTCAGATTTTCTTTTACTTCTCTTTTTGGGTTGGTGGTGGGGGGTTTTTAATTTTCTTTTATCTCTATTTTAAACTGAATAACTATTTTCTCCTTTTTTACTTTTTCTTACCTTTAAAGGAGAAGTCTTGTTTTTACTCAAAAAATCCAAATTCCAAAATTTCAACAAAATTATCCGTTTTGGGTGTTTTCAAGATCATTCGAGTCAAAATAAGCTGAATGCCTGAAATCCCACAGTTCTTAAGCTAAATAGTATACACTTGAAAATAAAGCATTCCTTACATGAAGTTGTGCCGTCAGAAAAATGACAAATTTGTAATATTATTAACCCATTTTTCTGAATCAGCTCAAATTTGCACCAATTATACACCTCTTTGTAAGACAAAAATTTCCATTGAAATTCGTTTTGATATCTGCCTTATCGAAAATATTGACTTTTGAACTTTGAATTAACTTTAACGCAAAGTCAATTGTTACTTCTCGAACTTTGGTTAAGGAAATGGAGGATGAAGATAAAATAGGCGTGCAAAGCAGCACTGCCTTTCTTAGCGAAAATCGCGTAAGTCCATTTTTTCCGAAATTGAGTTAAGACCATTTATAGGTTTTGGGGGTGGTTTTTAACTGTTTTTCAAGGTCTCAGAGCTCTGTCTCTACTCTAAATGGTCTAAAAATCACTTACCTTTTCTTGTTTTGTTAGAATTTTGAAATAATACTTAGCCAAATATGCGTATCCGACAGTTTTATAGGCCAATATAGCGTATGTACTGTACTTACGCCTTTTTTGCTAATTAATAGTGACTTACGTATATTTTGATTAAGAAATTGTTACTTAAGCAATTTTCCCTTAAGTATTTCATTGTGCTAGGCAAGGCGATATTGCGTATCTGACTGCAAATCAAAGGTCTACTTAGGTACTATATAATCATTAGTCGCCCTATACTCACGGTTCTATTTGATGAGTTCTAGTTTCCATGGTTTATATTGTATGCAGAAAAGAAAAGTGAAAAGCAAATACTACTCACAATAAAATTGATAGAAAATTTATTAAAGATCACATTAATTCCTTTAGACCCACAGTTTCTCACTAACTCAGATTGCATGCACCATGGTGGAAATATCTGCCTATAGTGGCATATCAGTTACAAAACTATACGATCATTTTAAGGAAAATTATTCTGAAATGTAATCTTGTTGCAATGTTTACAGATCAGTACTAAATTCAATGAATATTTTATTTATAAAACTTGGTCTCGAAAAGTGTGAGGTATGTGAGGCAAATATGTTGCACAAGAAAACTGTTTTAAATCGCAATAGGTGTGAAATAAGTACAAAGTGGGAAAAACACGTGATATTTGCAAAAATGCTCGGAAAATTTATTAACTTAATGCTGAAACCATCTTGTGACCTTGATAATGAAATTATTTATACAGTAGATTTACAAAAAGATATAATGTACCCACTTGTATAAGTCATTTATTTTCGTGCCATACAATGAACTTTTTGTCCCTGCGAGATCAAGCAGTTAGCTCTCCCCATTTGCAGTTTGCATGAAGGTGCATTCATATTAGAGGCAGGATGAAAGAGGACATCATTAGTGCATATTATAATTTTTTAAAAATACAGGGATACAAAACACATTATATTATGAGTGGATAATTGTATGGCTCAAAATATAAATTTGGCATTACTTTCTTTTCTTATTTATGCTGTTAATAACATTCCAACCATTGCCCTAGAAAAAAAATTGGTTTTTATTACTTTGAGCTCGGGCACTGTCAGCAGACAGCTTGTGGATTCAATATTTCAATATTGAAATTTGTTTGTATTTAATTTCAACCTCACTCAAAATGAACGTACCTAGCTTTGCTTTTCAAATACGAAAATCACGGTTAAAATTTGTAAGTCTGACCTATTCATATACATAGATAAATGAGACAAATTCAAGTAAATGAGACATAATATAAAGATTTTATTTGTTTGAAACCGGCTATCTTTGAACCTCTTAAATACGATAGATAGAATATTAACAAGTAATGATTTGTTAACATGGATAATTGGATATGTTTTAGCTCAAATATCGAGCCAGGAAGTAAGAATTATAATAGGAGGTCGATAGGTTTTTATTTATAGTACAAAATTTTGACGAGAGGTGGACAGAAGTTCCAATAAATGAAATGCATAATGTGACGCTCAAATATCGTGCTAGGAAATTAGAATATGATAGGAGGTAGATCGATTTTTAATGGTATTCATTAAAGTCCATATTTCACCCATAGAAGTTCTGCATTTTATATAAAATGATATCAGAGCTCCTAACGGACCAAATAGTAATCAAAATGGAATAATGTTTCATAATGTCATACCTTAAGTTAAATAACTATATTAGCCTTTTGGAGTACGTTATCTATTATATATGAAGCTTATTTTTTATAGATTTAGGTTAGTTCATTTACATTATTATTATTATGAACTTTGGCTTTTCAGTTACATTTTTTTATAAGCATTTAATTTTCTTAAAGTATGTTTAACTGGTCTAAGCAGTCTATAGGCTATTGCAGCAAGGATTATTATAAGTGATCTTTAAGATTAGATTATTGCCTCATGGACAGATTATAAAATGTTTAAGCCTAAAATAAAAGAATCTACTTTATTCAACGCGAATAAACACAAATTAAAGGACAATAGTATTTGTTTACTCGTTACTTGTTTAATTGTTAGCTTAATCACTTGTTCCTTTGTATTATTGTTAGCTTCTTGTTTTTTTTTTTTTTGAGCCATCCATTATATTATAGTTGTATAAGCTCTTTTGCAGGCATAATCTCTCCACGGTTTGTTGCGCTACTTATTATTATTATGTAGAATATAGAGTATATATTGGTGGGACATAGACATAGTGTATATAACGTGGACTGTAGAATTAAAAAGACGGAAATGATAACGGATGAGGGAGCTGGTCTAATATAATAAGGAACGGTACCTAATAGTATGCGACGGAGGCACACCTTAGCTGAGTACCTATAACCTACACCATGTACATTTCTTCCAAGCGGGAAGAATACAAAACTCATCTGTATTTATGCGTGTATGTAGGTCGCGTTTGGTTTTACTGAAAAAATTTTAAAAAATGTCACTCGGTGATGATAGAATCTTTTCCCAACCTAAATTCCAATCTTAAATTTTAAGCGAGCATTGCGCGAGTTATCCGTCTATAACGCTGTCTGGGAATTAGTATGATGTATACCAAATTTCAACTAAATCGGTC
This sequence comes from Gerris lacustris, assembly GCA_951217055.1. Taxonomy (NCBI): domain Eukaryota; kingdom Metazoa; phylum Arthropoda; class Insecta; order Hemiptera; family Gerridae; genus Gerris; species Gerris lacustris. The sequence continues at coordinate 34,644,713 of OX578284.1, forward strand.
GCTTATATCAAGTTATCGTCGGACACGTACACGTTATTGACAAACAGATAGATAAGATGCATATTTTGTCGAATGTAAGAAAAATATAGATATTTTATTGCGTTATTATTTGGTGTATTTCAAGTCGTCAGATGAGGAGAAGAGCGGTGGCGGAGAACGCCGCAAAGGAGTAAGCGGCGCGGCGTAACGGACAAGAAATGTGTATACTATATTGATTCTCCCTTGCCTCGTCCTAAGTGATCGATATACCATTGGCGAAAGATGGAAACAAAATGCAAGCGCATTCTAGTGCATTTATTAAATCTCTTTCAACGCCACAAATATATATCTTATAGTTATTTTATTGCGATATTATTTATAAAAAATACTATTACACAACACTAACACTTCATCAATAGGTTCCATCCCTAATAGATGTTGTAGCCCCAAGATATAGTAATATACTAAGTTGTTTTACAATACAATAATAAAGTCCTAGTCCTATTAACTATTAAGTTAGAAAGTTTAAAGCCTCAGATGGTCTGGATACAACTAAGAGAACTTAATTACTTTCCACAAATAAATAAATTACTTAGTTGAGCCGATCAATTAGTTGATCTAGAGCTATAGGAAAGCAAGATGTTGATCAATTGAATTTCCTTGACTAATCTGAATCTCTAGAGAACTCTCCAGCTAGATCTTAATTATCTAGTATAGACAAATACATCTAAATTGCCAGTTAAATTCAATTTATTTAATAGATACACCATGTACATTACATCTTATTCAAATTAGATTAAATTTAATAGGGTAACTATTAATTCGCATTAATATAAAATATGTATATAAAATTATTGTATTTAAATCATATAGATTCTTGCCAATTCCCTTGAATTTAGGGTGCTGTTTATTACACTTTCTTGATATAAATGTCTATTTTTGTAGAGTTTGCACTTAACCACAACTTACAATCATTACAGGAATACAGGATTTTTGGTTTATGAATAACCATCACAATGTAATCGTCAAGTCAGTCAGTGGACCAATCAAAATGAATCAGTCCAACTCCTTTATAAATCTGTACCTCCCAAACCCCAAAACCGGGACCCAATGGGGTCCCGGTAACTATAATTGAATCGTTCAATTACCGATTTTACGATTTATACTGTGAATAACGCTGAGAAACACGCTATCCCAAGTTATCCATTCCCTATAACGGTGTTAAAAAAGTCTAAAAAAAAGCCAAACATCTCGTAAACAAAACGTTCCTGTAAAAGATGTTTGGAACCAAAATTGTAGTACCACACATACTCATATACAGGGATATAAAGTCCTAATGTGAAACCTCCACGCGTATAAATCCTGGATAATACTGATGGTAGCGCCGCTTATAACTCAATTCTCAACAAAAATTTGGCATCAAATAGTGTATTGGAAACGTCTTGCTATCAACCTTAACGCTATTAAACAATGGAGTGTTGCAATCTAAAAAATCATGTTGGCCTTGACTTCGCCTTTACCCTTCTACTCAAGGTAAAACAGATATACTTGTTATAATCAAAAACATTTCTTCATAAAATTTTTCCTAGAATCCTCTCGTTTTCGAGAAATTTTACCATTTCCTGACTCTTCTAAAAAAAAAACCCTGAAGTTGAATTCTCTTTTTGGGCAGATTAAAGCCTTCCACGAGCTGTTGCTGATTATTATTTTTCCTCCAGAAGGGAGAAAACATTAATATTCCACCCTCAAACTGTGCTCGTCAATTCAACTAATATTAGCATTTAAGTTAGGCAAAGAGACGTCATCCCACTGTACATAAAAGTGTTTTTGGCTAAACTGAAGAAGATGATTCAGTGGAGAATTGCTTGGCTACACAATTATGCTAAATTTAGATATTATATCCCTTTTGTCAAACATTAAATTTAGGCACTTCCTTATTGTTACTCCCCTTATAAAAAATAAACCAGAGGGAAGTAACAATCTAAATAAGGTGTATGGAATGTTCTTCTTTAAACTGTTACTCCCCTTATAAAAACAGAAGTGTGACTTTGTCCCAAAGTAGATTGGACTAAACATCCCTTGGTCTTAATAGTTATTTAGTCAGTCATTTATATTCTAAAAAAAAATAGGGGAGTAACAATCTTAAGAAGTATCTTAAGTACTGAGTGAGTACTTAGTACTCACTCACTTACTTAGTACTTACTCGTACTTAGTACTCATTTGTATGATTTATAAATTTGAGAAAATATATGATTGTACTTTGGAAAGTTTATATCCCTTTGTTAAAATAAACGTTGGAATGAGGTCCCGCCAACTTTCCTATAATCTGCCTCGTCAGTTTTTATCTGTTTGTCGTAACATTTTATTTGACTAAATCCCCTTAACAAGGTACATTTTGATGGTTAAGTGCACTGATGACTTTGCACAACCGTTTGAAACCAATCTGTCAAATGTTTTGTGCTAACACTCAGCAATTGATAAATTATCAATGGTAAACAAATTGTTTACCACTTATAAATACAGTAGAACCTCGATAAGGTTGACTTCTCAAAACGACTTGTTATAGAGGTTATGGGTTACGTTGTTAATTAGAAAAAAAACCTTATTGAGGTTGTTTAGATAATAATAGAGATTAATTTAATGTTAATTATGTTAATTTTTGATGTTTTATGGCAATCTCAAGGGGATTTGAAAATTGGACTTGTGTTGTGGGAGGGTCGTGTTAATCGTGTTATTGAGGTTGTCGTGTTATTGAGGTTGTCGTTTTATTGAGGTTGTCGTGTTATTGAGGTTGTTGTGTTATTGAGGTTGTCGTGTTGTCGAGGGTCGTGTTGTCGAGTCCCGATTTAGTCGAGTCCTCGACTAAATCCCCTTTACAAGGTACATTTTGGTGGTTAAGTGCACTGATGACTTTGCACAACCGTTTGAAACCAATCTGTCAAATGTTTTGTGCTAACACTCAGCAATTGATAAATTATCAATGGTAAACAAATTGTTTACCACTTATAAATACAGTAGAACCTCGATAAGTAGTTTCTCGAGGGGATTATGGAAACAGTCTTGTTATTGAGGTGCTCTTTTTGTTGAGGGTTGTGTTATCAAGGTTATATTGGCTATCAGTCGTGTTATCGAGGTTAATGGGCAGGGTTTTCAAGTCTAGACTTGTTCAAGATACCCATTCCTGTATAGAGTCGCGTTATAGAGGTTGACTTCTCAAAACGACTTGTTATAGAGGTTCTGGGTTACGTTGTTAATTAGAAAAAAAACCTTATTGAGGTTGTTTGGATAATAATAGAGATTAATTTAATGTAAATTATGTTAATTTTTGATGTTTTATGGCAATCTCAAGGGGATTTGAAAATAGCACTTGAGGGGGAAGGGTCGTGTTATTCGTGTTATTGAGGTTGTCGTGTTATTGAGGTGCTCTTTTTGTTGAGGGTTGTGTTATCAAGGTTATTTTGGCTATCAGTCGTGTTATCGAGGTTAATGGGCAGGGTTTTCAAGTCTAGACTTGTTCAAGATACCCATTCCTGTATAGAGTCGCGTTATAGAGGTTGACTTCTCAAAACGACTTGTTATAGAGGTTCTGGGTTACGTTGTTAATTATAAAAAAAACCTTATTGAGGTTGTCTGGATAATAATAGAGATTAATTTAATGTTAATTTTTTATGTTTTATGGCAATCTCAAGGGGATTTGAAAATTGCACTTGTGGGGGGAGGGTCGTGTTATTCGTGTTATTAAGGTTGTCGTGTTATTGAGGTTGTCGTTTTATTGAGGTTGTCGTGTTATTGAGGTAGTTGTGTTATTGAGGATGTCGTGTTGTCGAGGGTCGTGTTGTCGAGTTCCGATTTAGTCGAGTCCTCGACTAAATCCCCGTTACAAGGTACATTTTGATGGTTAAGTGCACTGATGACTTTGCACAACCGTTTGAAACCAATCTGTCAAATGTTTTGTGCTAACACTCAGCAATTGATAAATTATCAATGGTAAACAAATTGTTTACCACTTATAAATACAGTAGAACCTCGATAAGGTTGACTTCTCAAAACGACTTGTTATAGAGGTTCTGGGTTACGTTGTTAATTAGAAAAAAAACCTTATTGAGGTTGTTTGGATAATAATAGAGATTAATTTAATGTTAATTATGTTAATTTTTGATGTTTTATGGCAATCTCAAGGGGATTTGAAAATTGCACTTGTGGGGGGAGGGTCGTGTTATTCGTGTTATTAAGGTTATCGTGTTATTGAGGTTGTCGTTTTATTGAGGTTGTCGTGTTATTAAGGTTGTTGTGTTATTGAGGTTGTCGTGTTGTCGAGGGTCGTGTTGTCGAGGGTCGTGTTGTCGAGTCCCGATTTAGTCGAGTCCTCGACTAAATCCCCTTTACAAGGTACATTTTGATGGTTAAGTGCACTGATGACTTTGCACAACCGTTTGAAACCAATCTGTCAAATGTTTTGTGCTAACCCTCAGCAATTGATAAATTATCAATGGTAAACAAATTGTTTACCACTTATAAATACAGTAGAACCTCGATAAGTAGTTTCACGAGGGGATTATGGAAACAGTCTTGTTATTGAGGTGCTCTTTTTGTTGAGGGTTTTGTTATCAAGGTTATTTTGGCTATCAGTCGTGTTATCGAGGTTAATGGGCAGGGTTTTCAAGTCTAGACTTGTTCAAGATACCCATTCCTGTATAGAGTCGCGTTATAGAGGTTGACTTCTCAAAACGACTTGTTATAGAGGTTATGGGTTACGTTGTTAATTAGAAAAAAAACCTTATTGAGGTTGTTTAGATAATAATAGAGATTAATTTAATGTTAATTATGTTAATTTTTGATGTTTTATGGCAATCTCAAGGGGATTTGAAAATTGCACTTGTGTTGTGGGAGGGTCGTGTTATTCGTGTTATTGAGGTTGTCGTGTTATTGAGGTTGTCGTTTTATTGAGGTTGTCGTGTTATTGAGGTTGTTGTGTTATTAAGGTTGTCGTGTTGTCGAGGGTCGTGTTGTCGAGTCCCGATTTAGTCGAGTCCTCGACTAAATCCCCTTTACAAGGTACAATTTGGTGGTTAAGTGCACTGATGACTTTGCACAACCGTTTGAAACCAATCTGTCAAATGTTTTGTGCTAACACTCAGCAATTGATAAATTATCAATGGTAAACAAATTGTTTACCACTTATAAATACAGTAGAACCTCGATAAGTAGTTTCTCGAGGGGATTATGGAAACAGTCTTGTTATTGAGGTGCTCTTTTTGTTGAGGGTTGTGTTATCAAGGTTATTTTGGCTATCAGTCGTGTTATCGAGGTTAATGGGCAGGGTTTTCAAGTCTAGACTTGTTCAAGGTACCCATTCCTGTATAGAGTCGCGTTATAGAGGTTGACTTCTCAAAACGACTTGTTATAGAGGTTATGGGTTACGTTGTTAATTAGAAAAAAAACCTTATTGAGGTTGTTTAGATAATAATAGAGATTAATTTAATGTTAATTATGTTAATTTTTGATGTTTTATGGCAATCTCAAGGGGATTTGAAAATTGGACTTGTGTTGTGGGAGGGTCGTGTTAATCGTGTTATTGAGGTTGTCGTGTTATTGAGGTTGTCGTTTTATTGAGGTTGTCGTGTTATTGAGGTTGTTGTGTTATTGAGGTTGTCGTGTTGTCGAGGGTCGTGTTGTCGAGTCCCGATTTAGTCGAGTCCTCGACTAAATCCCTTTTACAAGGTACAATTTGGTGGTTAAGTGCACTGATGACTTTGCACAACCGTTTGAAACCAATCTGTCAAATGTTTTGTGCTAACACTCAGTAATTGATAAATTATCAATGGTAAACAAATTGTTTACCACTTATAAATACAGTAGAACCTCGATAAGTAGTTTCTCGAGGGGATTATGGAAACAGTCTTGTTATTGAGGTGCTCTTTTTGTTGAGGGTTGTGTTATCAAGGTTATTTTGGCTATCAGTCGTGTTATCGAGGGTTATGGGCAGGGTTTTCAAGTCTAGACTTGTTCAAGATACCCATTCCTGTATAGAGTCGCGTTATAGAGGTTGACTTCTCAAAACGACTTGTTATAGAGGTTCTGGGTTACGTTGTTAATTAGAAAAAAAACCTTATTGAGGTTGTTTGGATAATAATAGAGAATAATTTAATGTAAATTATGTTAATTTTTGATGTTTTATGGCAATCTCAAGGGGATTTGAAAATAGCACTTGAGGGGGAAGGGTCGTGTTATTCGTGTTATTGAGGTTGTCGTGTTATTGAGGTGCTCTTTTTGTTGAGGGTTGTGTTATCAAGGTTATTTTGGCTATCAGTCGTGTTATCGAGGTTAATGGGCAGGGTTTTCAAGTCTAGACTTGTTCAAGATACCCATTCCTGTATAGAGTCGCGTTATAGAGGTTGACTTCTCAAAACGACTTGTTATAGAGGTTCTGGGTTACGTTGTTAATTATAAAAAAAACCTTATTGAGGTTGTCTGGATAATAATAGAGATTAATTTAATGTTAATTTTTGATGTTTTATGGCAATCTCAAGGGGATTTGAAAATTGCACTTGTGGGGGGAGGGTCGTGTTATTCGTGTTATTAAGGTTGTCGTGTTATTGAGGTGCTCTTTTTGTTGAGGGTTGTGTTATCAAGGTTATTTTGGCTATCAGTCGTGTTATCGAGGTTAATGGGCAGGGTTTTCAAGTCTAGACTTGTTCAAGATACCCATTCCTGTATAGAGTCGCGTTATAGAGGTTGACTTCTCAAAACGACTTGTTATAGAGGTTCTGGGTTACGTTGTTAATTAGAAAAAAAACCTAATTGAGGTTGTCTGGATAATAATAGAGATTAATTTAATGTTAATTTTTTATGTTTTATGGCAATCTCAAGGGGATTTGAAAATTGCACTTGTGGGGGGAGGGTCGTGTTATTCGTGTTATTAAGGTTGTCGTGTTATTGAGGTTGTCGTTTTATTGAGGTTGTCGTGTTATTGAGGTTGTTGTGTTATTGAAGTTGTCGTGTTGTCGAGGGTCGTGTTGTCGAGTTCCGATTTAGTCGAGTCCTCGACTAAATCCCCGTTACAAGGTACATTTTGATGGTTAAGTGCACTGATGACTTTGCACAACCGTTTGAAACCAATCTGTCAAATGTTTTGTGCTAACACTCAGCAATTGATAAATTATCAATGGTAAACAAATTGTTTACCACTTATAAATACAGTAGAACCTCGATAAGGTTGACTTCTCAAAACGACTTGTTATAGAGGTTCTGGGTTACGTTGTTAATTAGAAAAAAAACCTTATTGAGGTTGTTTGGATAATAATAGAGATTAATTTAATGTTAATTATGTTAATTTTTGATGTTTTATGGCAATCTCAAGGGGATTTGAAAATTGCACTTGTGGGGGGAGGGTCGTGTTATTCGTGCTATTGAGGTTGTTGTGTTATTGAGGTTGTCGTTTTATTGAGGTTGTCGTGTTATTGAGGTTGTTGTGTTATTGAGGTTGTCGTGTTGTCGAGGGTCGTGTTGTCGAGTCCCGATTTAGTCGAGTCCTCGACTAAATCCCCTTTACAAGGTACATTTTGATGGTTAAGTGCACTGATGACTTTGCACAACCGTTTGAAACCAATCTGTCCAATGTTTTGTGCTAACACTCAGCAATTGATAAACTATCAATGGTAAACAAATTGTTTACCACTTATAAATACAGTAGAACCTCGATAAGTAGTTTCACGAGGGGATTATGGAAACAGTCTTGTTATTGAGGTGCTCTTTTTGTTGAGGGTTTTGTTATCAAGGTTATTTTGGCTATCAGTCGTGTTATCGAGGTTAATGGGCAGGGTTTTCAAGTCTAGACTTGTTCAAGATACCCATTCCTGTATAGAGTCGCGTTATAGAGGTTGACTTCTCAAAACGACTTGTTATAGAGGTTCTGGGTTACGTTGTTAATTATAAAAAAAACCTTATTGAGGTTGTCTGGATAATAATAGAGATTAATTTAATGTTAATTTTTGATGTTTTATGGCAATCTCAAGGGGATTTGAAAATTGCACTTGTGGGGGGAGGGTCGTGTTATTCGTGTTATTAAGGTTGTCGTGTTATTGAGGTGCTCTTTTTGTTGAGGGTTGTGTTATCAAGGTTATTTTGGCTATCAGTCGTGTTATCGAGGTTAATGGGCAGGGTTTTCAAGTCTAGACTTGTTCAAGATACCCATTCCTGTATAGAGTCGCGTTATAGAGGTTGACTTCTCAAAACGACTTGTTATAGAGGTTCTGGGTTACGTTGTTAATTAGAAAAAAAACCTAATTGAGGTTGTCTGGATAATAATAGAGATTAATTTAATGTTAATTTTTTATGTTTTATGGCAATCTCAAGGGGATTTGAAAATTGCACTAGTGGGGGGAGGGTCGTGTTATTCGTGTTATTAAGGTTGTCGTGTTATTGAGGTTGTCGTTTTATTGAGGTTGTCGTGTTATTGAGGTTGTTGTATTATTGAAGTTGTCGTGTTGTCGAGGGTCGTGTTGTCGAGTTCCGATTTAGTCGAGTCCTCGACTAAATCCCCGTTACAAGGTACATTTTGATGGTTAAGTGCACTGATGACTTTGCACAACCGTTTGAAACCAATCTGTCAAATGTTTTGTGCTAACACTCAGCAATTGATAAATTATCAATGGTAAACAAATTGTTTACCACTTATAAATACAGTAGAACCTCGATAAGGTTGACTTCTCAAAACGACTTGTTATAGAGGTTCTGGGTTACGTTGTTAATTAGAAAAAAAACCTTATTGAGGTTGTTTGGATAATAATAGAGATTAATTTAATGTTAATTATGTTAATTTTTGATGTTTTATGGCAATCTCAAGGGGATTTGAAAATTGCACTTGTGGGGGGTGGGTCGTGTTATTCGTGTTATTGAGGTTGTTGTGTTATTGAGGTTGTCGTTTTATTGAGGTTGTCGTGTTATTGAGGTTGTTGTGTTATTGAGGTTGTCGTGTTGTCGAGGGTCGTGTTGTCGAGTCCCGATTTAGTCGAGTCCTCGACTAAATCCCCTTTACAAGGTACATTTTGATGGTTAAGTGCACTGATGACTTTGCACAACCGTTTGAAACCAATCTGTCCAATGTTTTGTGCTAACACTCAGCAATTGATAAACTATCAATGGTAAACAAATTGTTTACCACTTATAAATACAGTAGAACCTCGATAAGTAGTTTCACGAGGGGATTATGGAAACAGTCTTGTTATTGAGGTGCTCTTTTTGTTGAGGGTTTTGTTATCAAGGTTATTTTGGCTATCAGTCGTGTTATCGAGGTTAATGGGCAGGGTTTTCAAGTCTAGACTTGTTCAAGATACCCATTCCTGTATAGAGTCGCGTTATAGAGGTTGACTTCTCAAAACGACTTATTATAGAGGTTCTGGGTTACGTTGTTAATTAGAAAAAAAACCTTATTGAGGTTGTTTGGATAATAATAGAGATTAATTTAATGTTAATTATGTTAATTTTTGATGTTTTATGGCAATCTCAAGGGGATTTGAAAATTGCACTTGTGGGGGGAGGGTCGTATTATTCGTGTTATTGAGGTTGTCGTGTTATTGAGGTTGTCGTGTTATTGAGGTTGTCGTGTTATTGAGGTTATCGTGTTATTGAGGTTGTTGTGTTATTGAGGTTGTCGTGTTGTCGAGGGTCTTGTTGAGGAGGGTCGTGTTGTCAAGTCCCGATTTAGTCGAGTCCTCGACTAAATCCCCTTAACAAGGTACATTTTGATGGTTAAGTGCACTGATGACTTTGCACAACCGTTTGAAACCAATCTGTCAAATGTTTTGTGCTAACACTCAGCAATTGATAAATGATCAATGGTAAACAAATTGTTTACCACTTATAAATACAGTAGAACCTCGATAAGTAGTTTCTCGAGGGGATTATGGAAACAGTCTTGTTATTAAGGTGCTCTTTTTGTTGAGGGTTGTGTTATCAAGGTTATTTTGGCTATCAGTCGTGTTATCGAGGTTAATGTGCAGGGTTTTCAAGTCAAGACTTGTTCAAGATACCCATTCCTGTATAGAGTCGCGTTATAGAGGTTGACTTCTCAAAACGACTTGTTATAGAGGTTCTGGGTTACGTTGTTAATTAGAAAAAAAACCTTATTGAGGTTGTTTGGATAATAATAGAGATTAATTTAATGTAAATTATGTTAATTTTTGATGTTTTATGGCAATCTCAAGGGGATTTGAAAATTGCACTTGAGGGGGAAGGGTCGTGTTATTCGTGTTATTGAGGTTGTCGTGTTATTGAGGTGCTCTTTTTGTTGAGGGTTGTGTTATCAAGGTTATTTTGGCTATCAGTCGTGTTATCGAGGTTAATGGGCAGGGTTTTCAAGTCTAGACTTGTTCAAGATACCCATTCCTGTATAGAGTCCCGTTATAGAGGTTGACTTCTCAAAACGACTTGTTATAGAGGTTCTGGGTTACGGGATTAATTAGAAAAAAAACCTTATTGAGGTTGTCTGGATAATAATAGAGATTAATTTAATGTTCATTTTTTATGTTTTATGGCAATCTCAAGGGGATTTGAAAATTGCACTTGTGGGGGGAGGGTCGTGTTATTCGTGTTATTAAGGTTGTCGTGTTATTGAGGTTGTCGTTTTATTGAGGTTGTCGTGTTATTGAGGTTGTTGTGTTATTGAAGTTGTCGTGTTGTCGAGGGTCGTGTTGTCGAGTTCCGATTTAGTCGAGTCCTCGACTAAATCCCCGTTACAAGGTACATTTTGATGGTTAAGTGCACTGATGACTTTGCACAACCGTTTGAAACCAATCTGTCAAATGTTTTGTGCTAATTCTCAGCAATTGATGAATTATCAATGGTAAACAAATTGTTTACCACTTATAAATACAGTAGAACCTCGATAAGGTTGACTTCTCAAAACGACTTGTTAGAGAGGTTTTGGGTTACGTTGATAATTAGAAAAAAAACCTTATTGAGGTTGTTTGGATAATAATAGAGATTAATTTAATGTTAATTATGTTAATTTTTGATGTTTTATGGCAATCTCAAGGGGATTTGAAAATTGCACTTGTGGGAGGAGGGTCGTGTTATTCGTGTTATTGAGGTTGTTGTGTTATTGAGGTTGTCGTTTTATTGAGGTTGTCGTGTTATTGAGGTTGTTGTGTTATTGAGGTTGTCGTGTTGTCGAGGGTCGTGTTGTCGAGTCCCGATTTAGTCGAGTCCTCGACTAAATCCCCTTTACAAGGTTCATTTTGATGGTTAAGTGCACTGATGACTTTGCACAACCGTTTGAAACCAATCTGTCAAATGTTTTGTGCTAACACTCAGCAATTGATAAATTATCAATGGTAAACAAATTGTTTACCACTTATAAATACAGTAGAACCTCGATAAGTAGTTTCACGAGGGGATTATGGAAACAGTCTTGTTATTGAGGTGCTCATTTTGTTGAGGGTTTTGTTATCAAGGTTATTTTGGCTATCAGTCGTGTTATCGAGGTTAATGGGCAGGGTTTTCAAGTCTAGACTTGTCCAAGATACCCATTCCTGTATAGAGTCGCGTTATAGAGGTTGACTTCTCAAAACGACTTGTTATAGAGGTTCTGGGTTACGTTGTTAATTAGAAAAAAAACCTTATTGAGGTTGTTTGGATAATAATAGAGATTAATTTAATGTTAATTATGTTAATTTTTGATGTTTTATGGCAATCTCAAGGGGATTTGAAAATTGCACTTGTGGGGGGAGGGTCGTATTATTCGTGTTATTGAGGTTGTCGTGTTATTGAGGTTGTCGTGTTATTGAGGTTGTCGTGTTATTGAGGTTGTCGTGTTATTGAGGTTGTTGTGTTATTGAGGTTGTCGTGTTGTCGAGGGTCTTGTTGAGGAGGGTCGTGTTGTCAAGTCCCGATTTAGTCGAGTCCTCGACTAAATCCCCTTAACAAGGTACATTTTGATGGTTAAGTGCACTGATGACTTTGCACAACCGTTTGAAACCAATCTGTCAAATGTTTTGTGCTAACACTCAGCAATTGATAAATTATCAATGGTAAACAAAATGTTTACCACTTATAAATACAGTAGAACCTCGATAAGTAGTTTCTCGAGGGGATTATGAAAACAGTCTTGTTATTGAGGTGCTCTTTTTGTTGAGGGTTGTGTTATCAAGGTTATTTTGGCTATCAGTCGTGTTATCGAGGTTAATGGGCAGGGTTTTCAAGTCTAGACTTGTTCAAGATACCCATTCCTGTATAGAGTCGCGTTATAGAGGTTGACTTCTCAAAACGACTTGTTATAGAGGTTCTGGGTTACGTTGTTAATTAGAAAAAAAACCTTATTGAGGTTGTTTGGATAATAATAGAGATAAATTTAATGTAAATTATGTTAATTTTTGATGTTTTATGGCAATCTCAAGGGGATTTGAAAATTGCACTTGAGGGGGAAGGGTCGTGTTATTCGTGTTATTGAGGTTGTGGTGTTATTGAGGTGCTCTTTTTGTTGAGGGTTGTGTTATCAAGGTTATTTTGGCTATCAGTCGTGTTATCGAGGTTAATGGACAGGGTTTTCAAGTCTAGACTTGTTCAAGATACCCATTCCTGTATAGAGTCGCGTTATAGAGGTTGACTTCTCAAAACGACTTGTTATAGAGGTTATGGGTTACGTTGTTAATTAGAAAAAAAACCTTATTGAGGTTGTTTAGATAATAATAGAGATTAATTTAATGTTAATTATGTTAATTTTTGATGTTTTATGGCAATCTCAAGGGGATTTGAAAATTGCACTTGTGTTGTAGGAGGGTCGTGTTATTCGTGTTATTGAGGTTGTCGTGTTATTAAGGTTGTCGTGTTATTGAGGTTGTCGTTTTATTGAGGTTGTCGTGTTATTGAGGTTGTTGTGTTATTGAAGTTGTCGTGTTGTCGAGGGTCGTGTTGTCGAGTTCCGATTTAGTCGAGTCCTCGACTAAATCCCCGTTACAAGGTACATTTTGATGGTTAAGTGCACTGATGACTTTGCACAACCGTTTGAAACTAATCTGTCAAATGTTTTGTGCTAACACTCAGCAATTGATAAATTATCAATGGTAAACAAATTGTTTACCACTTATAAATACAGTAGAACCTCGATAAGGTTGACTTCTCAAAACGACTTGTTATAGAGGTTCTGGGTTACGTTGTTAATTAGAAAAAAAACCTTATTGAGGTTGTTTGGATAATAATAGAGATTAATTTAATGTTAATTATGTTAATTTTTGATGTTTTATGGCAATCTCAAGGGGATTTGAAAATTGCACTTGTGGGGGGAGGGTCGTGTTATTCGTGTTATTGAGGTTGTTGTGTTATTGAGGTTGTCGTTTTATTGAGGTTGTCGTGTTATTGAGGTTGTTGTGTTATTGAGGTTGTCGTGTTGTCGAGGGTCGTGTTGTCGAGTCCCGATTTAGTCGAGTCCTCGACTAAATCCCCTTTACAAGGTACATTTTGATGGTTAAGTGCACTGATGACTTTGCACAACCGTTTGAAACCAATCTGTCCAATGTTTTGTGCTAACACTCAGCAATTGATAAACTATCAATGGTAAACAAATTGTTTACCACTTATAAATACAGTAGAACCTCGATAAGTAGTTTCACGAGGGGATTATGGAAACAGTCTTGTTATTGAGGTGCTCTTTTTGTTGAGGGTTTTGTTATCAAGGTTATTTTGGCTATCAGTCGTGTTATCGAGGTTAATGGGCAGGGTTTTCAAGTCTAGACTTGTTCAAGATACCCATTCCTGTATAGAGTCGCGTTATAGAGGTTGACTTCTCAAAACGACTTGTTATAGAGGTTCTGGGTTACGTTGTTAATTAGAAAAAAAACCTTATTGAGGTTGTTTGGATAATAATAGAGATTAATTTAATGTTAATTATGTTAATTTTTGATGTTTTATGGCAATCTCAAGGGGATTTGAAAATTGCACTTGTGGGGGGAGGGTCGTATTATTCGTGTTATTGAGGTTGTCGTGTTATTGAGGTTGTCGTGTTATTGAGGTTGTCGTGTTATTGAGGTTATCGTGTTATTGAGGTTGTTGTTATTGAGGTTGTCGTGTTGTCGAGGGTCTTGTTGTCGAGGGTCGTGTTGTCAAGTCCCGATTTAGTCGAGTCCTCGACTAAATCCCCTTAACAAGGTACATTTTGATGGTTAAGTGCACTGATGACTTTGCACAACCGTTTGAAACCAATCTGTCAAATCTTTTGTGCTAACACTCAGCAATTGATAAATGATCAATGGTAAACAAATTGTTTACCACTTATAAATACAGTAGAACCTCGATAAGTAGTTTCTCGAGGGGATTATGGAAACAGTCTTGTTATTAAGGTGCTCTTTTTGTTGAGGGTTGTGTTATCAAGGTTATTTTGGCTATCAGTCGTGTTATCGAGGTTAATGGGCAGGGTTTTCAAGTCAAGACTTGTTCAAGATACCCATTCCTGTATAGAGTCGCGTTATAGAGGTTGACTTCTCAAAACGACTTGTTATAGAGGTTCTGGGTTACGTTGTTAATTAGAAAAAAAACCTTATTGAGGTTGTTTGGATAATAATAGAGATTAATTTAATGTAAATTATGTTAATTTTTGATGTTTTATGGCAATCTCAAGGGGATTTGAAAATTGCACTTGAGGGGGAAGGGTCGTGTTATTCGTGTTATTGAGGTTGTCGTGTTATTGAGGTGCTCTTTTTGTTGAGGGTTGTGTTATCAAGGTTATTTTGGCTATCAGTCGTGTTATCGAGGTTAATGGGCAGGGTTTTCAAGTCTAGACTTGTTCAAGATACCCATTCCTGTATAGAGTCCCGTTATAGAGGTTGACTTCTCAAAACGACTTGTTATAGAGGTTCTGGGTTACGTTGTTAATTAGAAAAAAAACCTTATTGAGGTTGTTTAGATAATAATAGAGATTAATTTAATGTTAATTATGTTAATTTTTGATGTTTTATGGCAATCTCAAGGGGATTTGAAAATTGCACTTGTGTTGTAGGAGGGTCGTGTTATTCGTGTTATTGAGGTTGTCGTGTTATTAAGGTTGTCGTGTTATTGAGGTTGTCGTTTTATTGAGGTTGTCGTGTTATTGAGGTTGTTGTGTTATTGAAGTTGTCGTGTTGTCGAGGGTCGTGTTGTCGAGTTCCGATTTAGTCGAGTCCTCGACTAAATCCCCGTTACAAGGTACATTTTGATGGTTAAGTGCACTGATGACTTTGCACAACCGTTTGAAACTAATCTGTCAAATGTTTTGTGCTAACACTCAGCAATTGATAAATTATCAATGGTAAACAAATTGTTTACCACTTATAAATACAGTAGAACCTCGATAAGGTTGACTTCTCAAAACGACTTGTTATAGAGGTTCTGGGTTACGTTGTTAATTAGAAAAAAAACCTTATTGAGGTTGTTTGGATAATAATAGAGATTAATTTAATGTTAATTATGTTAATTTTTGATGTTTTATGGCAATCTCAAGGGGATTTGAAAATTGCACTTGTGGGGGGAGGGTCGTGTTATTCGTGTTATTGAGGTTGTTGTGTTATTGAGGTTGTCGTTTTATTGAGGTTGTCGTGTTATTGAGGTTGTTGTGTTATTGAGGTTGTCGTGTTGTCGAGGGTCGTGTTGTCGAGTCCCGATTTAGTCGAGTCCTCGACTAAATCCCCTTTACAAGGTACATTTTGATGGTTAAGTGCACTGATGACTTTGCACAACCGTTTGAAACCAATCTGTCCAATGTTTTGTGCTAACACTCAGCAATTGATAAACTATCAATGGTAAACAAATTGTTTACCACTTATAAATACAGTAGAACCTCGATAAGTAGTTTCACGAGGGGATTATGGAAACAGTCTTGTTATTGAGGTGCTCTTTTTGTTGAGGGTTTTGTTATCAAGGTTATTTTGGCTATCAGTCGTGTTATCGAGGTTAATGGGCGGGGTTTTCAAGTCTAGACTTGTTCAAGATACCCATTCCTGTATAGAGTCGCGTTATAGAGGTTGACTTCTCAAAACGACTTGTTATAGAGGTTCTGGGTTACGTTGTTAATTAGAAAAAAAACCTTATTGAGGTTGTTTGGATAATAATAGAGATTAATTTAATGTTAATTATGTTAATTTTTGATGTTTTATGGCAATCTCAAGGGGATTTGAAAATTGCACTTGTGGGGGGAGGGTCGTATTATTCGTGTTATTGAGGTTGTCGTGTTATTGAGGTTGTCGTGTTATTGAGGTTGTCGTGTTATTGAGGTTATCGTGTTATTGAGGTTGTTGTGTTATTGAGGTTGTCGTGTTGTCGAGGGTCTTGTTGTCGAGGGTCGTGTTGTCAAGTCCCGATTTAGTCGAGTCCTCGACTAAATCCCCTTAACAAGGTACATTTTGATGGTTAAGTGCACTGATGACTTTGCACAACCGTTTGAAACCAATCTGTCAAATCTTTTGTGCTAACACTCAGCAATTGATAAATGATCAATGGTAAACAAATTGTTTACCACTTATAAATACAGTAGAACCTCGATAAGTAGTTTCTCGAGGGGATTATGGAAACAGTCTTGTTATTAAGGTGCTCTTTTTGTTGAGGGTTGTGTTATCAAGGTTATTTTGGCTATCAGTCGTGTTATCGAGGTTAATGGGCAGGGTTTTCAAGTCAAGACTTGTTCAAGATACCCATTCCTGTATAGAGTCGCGTTATAGAGGTTGACTTCTCAAAACGACTTGTTATAGAGGTTCTGGGTTACGTTGTTAATTAGAAAAAAAACCTTATTGAGGTTGTTTGGATAATAATAGAGATTAATTTAATGTAAATTATGTTAATTTTTGATGTTTTATGGCAATCTCAAGGGGATTTGAAAATTGCACTTGAGGGGGAAGGGTCGTGTTATTCGTGTTATTGAGGTTGTCGTGTTATTGAGGTGCTCTTTTTGTTGAGGGTTGTGTTATCAAGGTTATTTTGGCTATCAGTCGTGTTATCGAGGTTAATGGGCAGGGTTTTCAAGTCTAGACTTGTTCAAGATACCCATTCCTGTATAGAGTCCCGTTATAGAGGTTGACTTCTCAAAACGACTTGTTATAGAGGTTCTGGGTTACGGGATTAATTAGAAAAAAAACCTTATTGAGGTTGTCTGGATAATAATAGAGATTAATTTAATGTTAATTTTTTATGTTTTATGGCAATCTCAAGGGGATTTGAAAATTGCACTTGTGGGGGGAGGGTCGTGTTATTCGTGTTATTAAGGTTGTCGTGTTATTGAGGTTGTCGTTTTATTGAGGTTGTCGTGTTATTGAGGTTGTTGTGTTATTGAGGTTGTCGTGTTGTCGAGGGTCGTGTTGTCGAGTTCTGATTTAGTCGAGTCCTCGACTAAATCCCCGTTACAAGGTACATTTTGATGGTTAAGTGCACTGATGACTTTGCACAACCGTTTGAAACCAATCTGTCAAATGTTTTGTGCTAACACTCAGCAATTGATGAATTATCAATGGTAAACAAATTGTTTACCACTTATAAATACAGTAGAACCTCGATAAGGTTGACTTCTCAAAACGACTTGTTAGAGAGGTTTTGGGTTACGTTGATAATTAGAAAAAAAACCTTATTGAGGTTGTTTGGATAATAATAGAGATTAATTTAATGTTAATTATGTTAATTTTTGATGTTTTATGGCAATCTCAAGGGGATTTGAAAATTGCACTTGTGGGAGGAGGGTCGTGTTATTCGTGTTATTGAGGTTGTTGTGTTATTGAGGTTGTCGTTTTATTGAGGTTGTCGTGTTATTGAGGTTGTTGTGTTATTGAGGTTGTCGTGTTGTCGAGGGTCGTGTTGTCGAGTCCCGATTTAGTCGAGTCCTCGACTAAATCCCCTTTACAAGGTTCATTTTGATGGTTAAGTGCACTGATGACTTTGAACAACCGTTTGAAACCAATCTGTCAAATGTTTTGTGCTAACACTCAGCAATTGATAAATTATCAATGGTAAACAAATTGTTTACCACTTATAAATACAGTAGAACCTCGATAAGTAGTTTCACGAGGGGATTATGGAAACAGTCTTGTTATTGAGGTGCTCTTTTTGTTGAGGGTTTTGTTATCAAGGTTATTTTGGCTATCAGTCGTGTTATCGAGGTTAATGGGCAGGGTTTTCAAGTCTAGACTTGTCCAAGATACCCATTCCTGTATAGAGTCGCGTTATAGAGGTTGACTTCTCAAAACGACTTGTTATAGAGGTTCTGGGTTACGTTGTTAATTAGAAAAAAAACCTTATTGAGGTTGTTTGGATAATAATAGAGATTAATTTAATGTTAATTATGTTAATTTTTGATGTTTTATGGCAATCTCAAGGGGATTTGAAAATTGCACTTGTGGGGGGAGGGTCGTATTATTCGTGTTATTGAGGTTGTCGTGTTATTGAGGTTGTCGTGTTATTGAGGTTGTCGTTTTATTGAGGTTGTCGTGTTATTGAGGTTGTTGTGTTATTGAGGTTGTCGTGTTGTCGAGGGTCTTGTTGAGGAGGGTCGTGTTGTCAAGTCCCGATTTAGTCGAGTCCTCGACTAAATCCCCTTAACAAGGTACATTTTGATGGTTAAGTGCACTGATGACTTTGCACAACCGTTTGAAACCAATCTGTCAAATCTTTTGTGCTAACACTCAGCAATTGATAAATGATCAATGGTAAACAAATTGTTTACCACTTATAAATACAGTAGAACCTCGATAAGTAGTTTCTCGAGGGGATTATGGAAACAGTCTTGTTATTAAGGTGCTCTTTTTGTTGAGGGTTGTGTTATCAAGGTTATTTTGGCTATCAGTCGTGTTATCGAGGTTAATGGGCAGGGTTTTCAAGTCAAGACTTGTTCAAGATACCCATTCCTGTATAGAGTCGCGTTATAGAGGTTGACTTCTCAAAACGACTTGTTATAGAGGTTCTGGGTTACGTTGTTAATTAGAAAAAAAACCTTATTGAGGTTGTTTGGATAATAATAGAGATTAATTTAATGTAAATTATGTTAATTTTTGATGTTTTATGGCAATCTCAAGGGGATTTGAAAATTGCACTTGAGGGGGAAGGGTCGTGTTATTCGTGTTATTGAGGTTGTCGTGTTATTGAGGTGCTCTTTTTGTTGAGGGTTGTGTTATCAAGGTTATTTTGGCTATCAGTCGTGTTATCGAGGTTAATGGGCAGGGTTTTCAAGTCTAGACTTGTTTAAGATACCCATTCCTGTATAGAGTCCCGTTATAGAGGTTGACTTCTCAAAACGACTTGTTATAGAGGTTCTGGGTTACGGGATTAATTAGAAAAAAAACCTTATTGAGGTTGTCTGGATAATAATAGAGATTAATTTAATGTTAATTTTTTATGTTTTATGGCAATCTCAAGGGGATTTGAAAATTGCACTTGTGGGGGGAGGGTCGTGTTATTCGTGTTATTAAGGTTGTCGTGTTATTGAGGTTGTCGTTTTATTGAGGTTGTCGTGTTATTGAGGTTGTTGTGTTATTGAGGTTGTCGTGTTGTCGAGGGTCGTGTTGTCGAGTTCTGATTTAGTCGAGTCCTCGACTAAATCCCCGTTACAAGGTACATTTTGATGGTTAAGTGCACTGATGACTTTGCACAACCGTTTGAAACCAATCTGTCAAATGTTTTGTGCTAACACTCAGCAATTGATGAATTATCAATGGTAAACAAATTGTTTACCACTTATAAATACAGTAGAACCTCGATAAGGTTGACTTCTCAAAACGACTTGTTAGAGAGGTTTTGGGTTACGTTGATAATTAGAAAAAAAACCTTATTGAGGTTGTTTGGATAATAATAGAGATTAATTTAATGTTAATTATGTTAATTTTTGATGTTTTATGGCAATCTCAAGGGGATTTGAAAATTGCACTTGTGGGAGGAGGGTCGTGTTATTCGTGTTATTGAGGTTGTTGTGTTATTGAGGTTGTCGTTTTATTGAGGTTGTCGTGTTATTGAGGTTGTTGTGTTATTGAGGTTGTCGTGTTGTCGAGGGTCGTGTTGTCGAGTCCCGATTTAGTCGAGTCCTCGACTAAATCCCCTTTACAAGGTTCATTTTGATGGTTAAGTGCACTGATGACTTTGAACAACCGTTTGAAACCAATCTGTCAAATGTTTTGTGCTAACACTCAGCAATTGATAAATTATCAATGGTAAACAAATTGTTTACCACTTATAAATACAGTAGAACCTCGATAAGTAGTTTCACGAGGGGATTATGGAAACAGTCTTGTTATTGAGGTGCTCTTTTTGTTGAGGGTTTTGTTATCAAGGTTATTTTGGCTATCAGTCGTGTTATCGAGGTTAATGGGCAGGGTTTTCAAGTCTAGACTTGTCCAAGATACCCATTCCTGTATAGAGTCGCGTTATAGAGGTTGACTTCTCAAAACGACTTGTTATAGAGGTTCTGGGTTACGTTGTTAATTAGAAAAAAAACCTTATTGAGGTTGTTTGGATAATAATAGAGATTAATTTAATGTTAATTATGTTAATTTTTGATGTTTTATGGCAATCTCAAGGGGATTTGAAAATTGCACTTGTGGGGGGAGGGTCGTATTATTCGTGTTATTGAGGTTGTCGTGTTATTGAGGTTGTCGTGTTATTGAGGTTGTCGTTTTATTGAGGTTGTCGTGTTATTGAGGTTGTTGTGTTATTGAGGTTGTCGTGTTGTCGAGGGTCTTGTTGAGGAGGGTCGTGTTGTCAAGTCCCGATTTAGTCGAGTCCTCGACTAAATCCCCTTAACAAGGTACATTTTGATGGTTAAGTGCACTGATGACTTTGCACAACCGTTTGAAACCAATCTGTCAAATCTTTTGTGCTAACACTCAGCAATTGATAAATGATCAATGGTAAACAAATTGTTTACCACTTATAAATACAGTAGAACCTCGATAAGTAGTTTCTCGAGGGGATTATGGAAACAGTCTTGTTATTAAGGTGCTCTTTTTGTTGAGGGTTGTGTTATCAAGGTTATTTTGGCTATCAGTCGTGTTATCGAGGTTAATGGGCAGGGTTTTCAAGTCAAGACTTGTTCAAGATACCCATTCCTGTATAGAGTCGCGTTATAGAGGTTGACTTCTCAAAACGACTTCTTATAGAGGTTCTGGGTTACGTTGTTAATTAGAAAAAAAACCTTATTGAGGTTGTTTGGATAATAATAGAGATTAATTTAATGTAAATTATGTTAATTTTTGATGTTTTATGGCAATCTCAAGGGGATTTGAAAATTGCACTTGAGGGGGAAGGGTCGTGTTATTCGTGTTATTGAGGTTGTCGTGTTATTGAGGTGCTCTTTTTGTTGAGGGTTGTGTTATCAAGGTTATTTTGGCTATCAGTCGTGTTATCGAGGTTAATGGGCAGGGTTTTCAAGTCTAGACTTGTTCAAGATACCCATTCCTGTATAGAGTCCCGTTATAGAGGTTGACTTCTCAAAACGACTTGTTATAGAGGTTCTGGGTTACGGGATTAATTAGAAAAAAAACCTTATTGAGGTTGTCTGGATAATAATAGAGATTAATTTAATGTTAATTTTTTATGTTTTATGGCAATCTCAAGGGGATTTGAAAATTGCACTTGTGGGGGGAGGGTCGTGTTATTCGTGTTATTAAGGTTGTCGTGTTATTGAGGTTGTCGTTTTATTGAGGTTGTCGTGTTATTGAGGTTGTTGTGTTATTGAGGTTGTCGTGTTGTCGAGGGTCGTGTTGTCGAGTTCTGATTTAGTCGAGTCCTCGACTAAATCCCCGTTACAAGGTACATTTTAATGGTTAAGTGCACTGATGACTTTGCACAACCGTTTGAAACCAATCTGTCAAATGTTTTGTGCTAACACTCAGCAATTGATGAATTATCAATGGTAAACAAATTGTTTACCACTTATAAATACAGTAGAACCTCGATAAGGTTGACTTCTCAAAACGACTTGTTAGAGAGGTTTTGGGTTACGTTGATAATTAGAAAAAAAACCTTATTGAGGTTGTTTGGATAATAATAGAGATAAATTTAATGTTAATTATGTTAATTTTTGATGTTTTATGGCAATCTCAAGGGGATTTGAAAATTGCACTTGTGGGAGGAGGGTCGTGTTATTCGTGTTATTGAGGTTGTTGTGTTATTGAGGTTGTCGTTTTATTGAGGTTGTCGTGTTATTGAGGTTGTTGTGTTATTGAGGTTGTCGTGTTGTCGAGGGTCGTGTTGTCGAGTCCCGATTTAGTCGAGTCCTCGACTAAATCCCCTTTACAAGGTTCATTTTGATGGTTAAGTGCACTGATGACTTTGAACAACCGTTTGAAACCAATCTGTCAAATGTTTTGTGCTAACACTCAGCAATTGATAAATTATCAATGGTAAACAAATTGTTTACCACTTATAAATACAGTAGAACCTCGATAAGTAGTTTCACGAGGGGATTATGGAAACAGTCTTGTTATTGAGGTGCTCTTTTTGTTGAGGGTTTTGTTATCAAGGTTATTTTGGCTATCAGTCGTGTTATCGAGGTTAATGGGCAGGGTTTTCAAGTCTAGACTTGTCCAAGATACCCATTCCTGTATAGAGTCGCGTTATAGAGGTTGACTTCTCAAAACGACTTGTTATAGAGGTTCTGGGTTACGTTGTTAATTAGAAAAAAAACCTTATTGAGGTTGTTTGGATAATAATAGAGATTAATTTAATGTTAATTATGTTAATTTTTGATGTTTTATGGCAATCTCAAGGGGATTTGAAAATTGCACTTGTGGGGGGAGGGTCGTATTATTCGTGTTATTGAGGTTGTCGTGTTATTGAGGTTGTCGTGTTATTGAGGTTGTCGTTTTATTGAGGTTGTCGTGTTATTGAGGTTGTTGTGTTATTGAGGTTGTCGTGTTGTCGAGGGTCTTGTTGAGGAGGGTCGTGTTGTCAAGTCCCGATTTAGTCGAGTCCTCGACTAAATCCCCTTAACAAGGTACATTTTGATGGTTAAGTGCACTGATGACTTTGCACAACCGTTTGAAACCAATCTGTCAAATCTTTTGTGCTAACACTCAGCAATTGATAAATGATCAATGGTAAACAAATTGTTTACCACTTATAAATACAGTAGAACCTCGATAAGTAGTTTCTCGAGGGGATTATGGAAACAGTCTTGTTATTAAGGTGCTCTTTTTGTTGAGGGTTGTGTTATCAAGGTTATTTTGGCTATCAGTCGTGTTATCGAGGTTAATGGGCAGGGTTTTCAAGTCAAGACTTGTTCAAGATACCCATTCCTGTATAGAGTCGCGTTATAGAGGTTGACTTCTCAAAACGACTTGTTATAGAGGTTCTGGGTTACGTTGTTAATTAGAAAAAAAACCTTATTGAGGTTGTTTGGATAATAATAGAGATTAATTTAATGTAAATTATGTTAATTTTTGATGTTTTATGGCAATCTCAAGGGGATTTGAAAATTGCACTTGAGGGGGAAGGGTCGTGTTATTCGTGTTATTGAGGTTGTCGTGTTATTGAGGTGCTCTTTTTGTTGAGGGTTGTGTTATCAAGGTTATTTTGGCTATCAGTCGTGTTATCGAGGTTAATGGGCAGGGTTTTCAAGTCTAGACTTGTTTAAGATACCCATTCCTGTATAGAGTCCCGTTATAGAGGTTGACTTCTCAAAACGACTTGTTATAGAGGTTCTGGGTTACGGGATTAATTAGAAAAAAAACCTTATTGAGGTTGTCTGGATAATAATAGAGATTAATTTAATGTTAATTTTTTATGTTTTATGGCAATCTCAAGGGGATTTGAAAATTGCACTTGTGGGGGGAGGGTCGTGTTATTCGTGTTATTAAGGTTGTCGTGTTATTGAGGTTGTCGTTTTATTGAGGTTGTCGTGTTATTGAGGTTGTTGTGTTATTGAGGTTGTCGTGTTGTCGAGGGTCGTGTTGTCGAGTTCTGATTTAGTCGAGTCCTCGACTAAATCCCCGTTACAAGGTACATTTTGATGGTTAAGTGCACTGATGACTTTGCACAACCGTTTGAAACCAATCTGTCAAATGTTTTGTGCTAACACTCAGCAATTGATGAATTATCAATGGTAAACAAATTGTTTACCACTTATAAATACAGTAGAACCTCGATAAGGTTGACTTCTCAAAACGACTTGTTAGAGAGGTTTTGGGTTACGTTGATAATTAGAAAAAAAACCTTATTGAGGTTGTTTGGATAATAATAGAGATTAATTTAATGTTAATTATGTTAATTTTTGATGTTTTATGGCAATCTCAAGGGGATTTGAAAATTGCACTTGTGGGAGGAGGGTCGTGTTATTCGTGTTATTGAGGTTGTTGTGTTATTGAGGTTGTCGTTTTATTGAGGTTGTCGTGTTATTGAGGTTGTTGTGTTATTGAGGTTGTCGTGTTGTCGAGGGTCGTGTTGTCGAGTCCCGATTTAGTCGAGTCCTCGACTAAATCCCCTTTACAAGGTTCATTTTGATGGTTAAGTGCACTGATGACTTTGAACAACCGTTTGAAACCAATCTGTCAAATGTTTTGTGCTAACACTCAGCAATTGATAAATTATCAATGGTAAACAAATTGTTTACCACTTATAAATACAGTAGAACCTCGATAAGTAGTTTCACGAGGGGATTATGGAAACAGTCTTGTTATTGAGGTGCTCTTTTTGTTGAGGGTTTTGTTATCAAGGTTATTTTGGCTATCAGTCGTGTTATCGAGGTTAATGGGCAGGGTTTTCAAGTCTAGACTTGTCCAAGATACCCATTCCTGTATAGAGTCGCGTTATAGAGGTTGACTTCTCAAAACGACTTGTTATAGAGGTTCTGGGTTACGTTGTTAATTAGAAAAAAAACCTTATTGAGGTTGTTTGGATAATAATAGAGATTAATTTAATGTTAATTATGTTAATTTTTGATGTTTTATGGCAATCTCAAGGGGATTTGAAAATTGCACTTGTGGGGGGAGGGTCGTATTATTCGTGTTATTGAGGTTGTCGTGTTATTGAGGTTGTCGTGTTATTGAGGTTGTCGTTTTATTGAGGTTGTCGTGTTATTGAGGTTGTTGTGTTATTGAGGTTGTCGTGTTGTCGAGGGTCTTGTTGAGGAGGGTCGTGTTGTCAAGTCCCGATTTAGTCGAGTCCTCGACTAAATCCCCTTAACAAGGTACATTTTGATGGTTAAGTGCACTGATGACTTTGCACAACCGTTTGAAACCAATCTGTCAAATCTTTTGTGCTAACACTCAGCAATTGATAAATGATCAATGGTAAACAAATTGTTTACCACTTATAAATACAGTAGAACCTCGATAAGTAGTTTCTCGAGGGGATTATGGAAACAGTCTTGTTATTAAGGTGCTCTTTTTGTTGAGGGTTGTGTTATCAAGGTTATTTTGGCTATCAGTCGTTTTATCGAGGTTAATGGGCAGGGTTTTCAAGTCAAGACTTGTTCAAGATACCCATTCCTGTATAGAGTCGCGTTATAGAGGTTGACTTCTCAAAACGACTTGTTATAGAGGTTCTGGGTTACGTTGTTAATTAGAAAAAAAACCTTATTGAGGTTGTTTGGATAATAATAGAGATTAATTTAATGTAAATTATGTTAATTTTTGATGTTTTATGGCAATCTCAAGGGGATTTGAAAATTGCACTTGAGGGGGAAGGGTCGTGTTATTCGTGTTATTGAGGTTGTCGTGTTATTGAGGTGCTCTTTTTGTTGAGGGTTGTGTTATCAAGGTTATTTTGGCTATCAGTCGTGTTATCGAGGTTAATGGGCAGGGTTTTCAAGTCTAGACTTGTTTAAGATACCCATTCCTGTATAGAGTCCCGTTATAGAGGTTGACTTCTCAAAACGACTTGTTATAGAGGTTCTGGGTTACGGGATTAATTAGAAAAAAAACCTTATTGAGGTTGTCTGGATAATAATAGAGATTAATTTAATGTTAATTTTTTATGTTTTATGGCAATCTCAAGGGGATTTGAAAATTGCACTTGTGGGGGGAGGGTCGTGTTATTCGTGTTATTAAGGTTGTCGTGTTATTGAGGTTGTCGTTTTATTGAGGTTGTCGTGTTATTGAGGTTGTTGTGTTATTGAGGTTGTCGTGTTGTCGAGGGTCGTGTTGTCGAGTTCTGATTTAGTCGAGTCCTCGACTAAATCCCCGTTACAAGGTACATTTTGATGGTTAAGTGCACTGATGACTTTGCACAACCGTTTGAAACCAATCTGTCAAATGTTTTGTGCTAACACTCAGCAATTGATGAATTATCAATGGTAAACAAATTGTTTACCACTTATAAATACAGTAGAACCTCGATAAGGTTGACTTCTCAAAACGACTTGTTAGAGAGGTTTTGGGTTACGTTGATAATTAGAAAAAAAACCTTATTGAGGTTGTTTGGATAATAATAGAGATTAATTTAATGTTAATTATGTTAATTTTTGATGTTTTATGGCAATCTCAAGGGGATTTGAAAATTGCACTTGTGGGAGGAGGGTCGTGTTATTCGTGTTATTGAGGTTGTCGTTTTATTGAGGTTGTCGTGTTATTGAGGTTGTTATGTTATTGAGGTTGTCGTGTTGTCGAGGGTCTTGTTGAGGAGGGTCGTGTTGTCGAGTCCCGATTTAGTCGAGTCCTCGACTAAATCCCCTTAACAAGGTACATTTTGATGGTTAAGTGCACTGATGACTTTGCACAACCGTTTGAAACCAATCTGTCAAATCTTTTGTGCTAACACTCAGCAATTGATAAATGATCAATGGTAAACAAATTGTTTACCACTTATAAATACAGTAGAACCTCGATAAGTAGTTTCTCGAGGGGATTATGGAAACAGTCTTGTTATTAAGGTGCTCTTTTTGTTGAGGGTTGTGTTATCAAGGTTATTTTGGCTATCAGTCGTGTTATCGAGGTTAATGGGCAGGGTTTTCAAGTCAAGACTTGTTCAAGATACCCATTCCTGTATAGAGTCGCGTTATAGAGGTTGACTTCTCAAAACGACTTGTTATAGAGGTTCTGGGTTACGTTGTTAATTAGAAAAAAAACCTTATTGAGGTTGTTTGGATAATAATAGAGATTAATTTAATGTAAATTATGTTAATTTTTGATGTTTTATGGCAATCTCAAGGGGATTTGAAAATTGCACTTGAGGGGGAAGGGTCGTGTTATTCGTGTTATTGAGGTTGTCGTGTTATTGAGGTGCTCTTTTTGTTGAGGGTTGTGTTATCAAGGTTATTTTGGCTATCAGTCGTGTTATCGAGGTTAATGGGCAGGGTTTTCAAGTCTAGACTTGTTCAAGATACCCATTCCTGTATAGAGTCCCGTTATAGAGGTTGACTTCTCAAAACGACTTGTTATAGAGGTTCTGGGTTACGGGATTAATTAGAAAAAAAACCTTATTGAGGTTGTCTGGATAATAATAGAGATTAATTTAATGTTAATTTTTTATGTTTTATGGCAATCTCAAGGGGATTTGAAAATTGCACTTGTGGGGGGAGGGTCGTGTTATTCGTGTTATTAAGGTTGTCGTGTTATTGAGGTTGTCGTTTTATTGAGGTTGTCGTGTTATTGAGGTTGTTGTGTTATTGAGGTTGTCGTGTTGTCGAGGGTCGTGTTGTCGAGTTCTGATTTAGTCGAGTCCTCGACTAAATCCCCGTTACAAGGTACATTTTGATGGTTAAGTGCACTGATGACTTTGCACAACCGTTTGAAACCAATCTGTCAAATGTTTTGTGCTAACACTCAGCAATTGATGAATTATCAATGGTAAACAAATTGTTTACCACTTATAAATACAGTAGAACCTCGATAAGGTTGACTTCTCAAAACGACTTGTTAGAGAGGTTTTGGGTTACGTTGATAATTAGAAAAAAAACCTTATTGAGGTTGTTTGGATAATAATAGAGATTAATTTAATGTTAATTATGTTAATTTTTGATGTTTTATGGCAATCTCAAGGGGATTTGAAAATTGCACTTGTGGGAGGAGGGTCGTGTTATTCGTGTTATTGAGGTTGTTGTGTTATTGAGGTTGTCGTTTTATTGAGGTTGTCGTGTTATTGAGGTTGTTGTGTTATTGAGGTTGTCGTGTTGTCGAGGGTCGTGTTGTCGAGTCCCGATTTAGTCGAGTCCTCGACTAAATCCCCTTTACAAGGTTCATTTTGATGGTTAAGTGCACTGATGACTTTGAACAACCGTTTGAAACCAATCTGTCAAATGTTTTGTGCTAACACTCAGCAATTGATAAATTATCAATGGTAAACAAATTGTTTACCACTTATAAATACAGTAGAACCTCGATAAGTAGTTTCACGAGGGGATTATGGAAACAGTCTTGTTATTGAGGTGCTCTTTTTGTTGAGGGTTTTGTTATCAAGGTTATTTTGGCTATCAGTCGTGTTATCGAGGTTAATGGGCAGGGTTTTCAAGTCTAGACTTGTCCAAGATACCCATTCCTGTATAGAGTCGCGTTATAGAGGTTGACT
Organism: Gerris lacustris; assembly: GCA_951217055.1. Classification (NCBI taxonomy): domain Eukaryota; kingdom Metazoa; phylum Arthropoda; class Insecta; order Hemiptera; family Gerridae; genus Gerris; species Gerris lacustris. The sequence continues at coordinate 34,673,129 of OX578284.1, forward strand.
TCTCAAAACGACTTGTTATAGAGGTTCTGGGTTACGTTGTTAATTAGAAAAAAAACCTTATTGAGGTTGTTTGGATAATAATAGAGATTAATTTAATGTTAATTATGTTAATTTTTGATGTTTTATGGCAATCTCAAGGGGATTTGAAAATTGCACTTGTGGGGGGAGTGTCGTATTATTCGTGTTATTGAGGTTGTCGTGTTATTGAGGTTGTCGTGTTATTGAGGTTGTCGTTTTATTGAGGTTGTCGTGTTATTGAGGTTGTTGTGTTATTGAGGTTGTCGTGTTGTCGAGGGTCTTGTTGAGGAGGGTCGTGTTGTCAAGTCCCGATTTAGTCGAGTCCTCGACTAAATCCCCTTAACAAGGTACATTTTGATGGTTAAGTGCACTGATGACTTTGCACAACCGTTTGAAACCAATCTGTCAAATCTTTTGTGCTAACACTCAGCAATTGATAAATGATCAATGGTAAACAAATTGTTTACCACTTATAAATACAGTAGAACCTCGATAAGTAGTTTCTCGAGGGGATTATGGAAACAGTCTTGTTATTAAGGTGCTCTTTTTGTTGAGGGTTGTGTTATCAAGGTTATTTTGGCTATCAGTCGTGTTATCGAGGTTAATGGGCAGGGTTTTCAAGTCAAGACTTGTTCAAGATACCCATTCCTGTATAGAGTCGCGTTATAGAGGTTGACTTCTCAAAACGACTTGTTATAGAGGTTCTGGGTTACGTTGTTAATTAGAAAAAAAACCTTATTGAGGTTGTTTGGATAATAATAGAGATTAATTTAATGTAAATTATGTTAATTTTTGATGTTTTATGGCAATCTCAAGGGGATTTGAAAATTGCACTTGAGGGGGAAGGGTCGTGTTATTCGTGTTATTGAGGTTGTCGTGTTATTGAGGTGCTCTTTTTGTTGAGGGTTGTGTTATCAAGGTTATTTTGGCTATCAGTCGTGTTATCGAGGTTAATGGGCAGGGTTTTCAAGTCTAGACTTGTTCAAGATACCCATTCCTGTATAGAGTCCCGTTATAGAGGTTGACTTCTCAAAACGACTTGTTATAGAGGTTCTGGGTTACGGGATTAATTAGAAAAAAAACCTTATTGAGGTTGTCTGGATAATAATAGAGATTAATTTAATGTTAATTTTTTATGTTTTATGGCAATCTCAAGGGGATTTGAAAATTGCACTTGTGGGGGGAGGGTCGTGTTATTCGTGTTATTAAGGTTGTCGTGTTATTGAGGTTGTCGTTTTATTGAGGTTGTCGTGTTATTGAGGTTGTTGTGTTATTGAGGTTGTCGTGTTGTCGAGGGTCGTGTTGTCGAGTTCTGATTTAGTCGAGTCCTCGACTAAATCCCCGTTACAAGGTACATTTTGATGGTTAAGTGCACTGATGACTTTGCACAACCGTTTGAAACCAATCTGTCAAATGTTTTGTGCTAACACTCAGCAATTGATGAATTATCAATGGTAAACAAATTGTTTACCACTTATAAATACAGTAGAACCTCGATAAGGTTGACTTCTCAAAACGACTTGTTAGAGAGGTTTTGGGTTACGTTGATAATTAGAAAAAAAACCTTATTGAGGTTGTTTGGATAATAATAGAGATTAATTTAATGTTAATTATGTTAATTTTTGATGTTTTATGGCAATCTCAAGGGGATTTGAAAATTGCACTTGTGGGAGGAGGGTCGTGTTATTCGTGTTATTGAGGTTGTTGTGTTATTGAGGTTGTCGTTTTATTGAGGTTGTCGTGTTATTGAGGTTGTCGTGTTGTCGAGGGTCGTGTTGTCGAGTCCCGATTTAGTCGAGTCCTCGACTAAATCCCCTTTACAAGGTTCATTTTGATGGTTAAGTGCACTGATGACTTTGAACAACCGTTTGAAACCAATCTGTCAAATGTTTTGTGCTAACACTCAGCAATTGATAAATGATCAATGGTAAACAAATTGTTTACCACTTATAAATACAGTAGAACCTCGATAAGTAGTTTCTCGAGGGGATTATGGAAACAGTCTTGTTATTAAGGTGCTCTTTTTGTTGAGGGTTGTGTTATCAAGGTTATTTTGGCTATCAGTCGTGTTATCGAGGTTAATGGGCAGGGTTTTCAAGTCAAGACTTGTTCAAGATACCCATTCCTGTATAGAGTCGCGTTATAGAGGTTGACTTCTCAAAACGACTTGTTATAGAGGTTCTGGGTTACGTTGTTAATTAGAAAAAAAACCTTATTGAGGTTGTTTGGATAATAATAGAGATTAATTTAATGTAAATTATGTTAATTTTTGATGTTTTATGGCAATCTCAAGGGGATTTGAAAATTGCACTTGAGGGGGAAGGGTCGTGTTATTCGTGTTATTGAGGTTGTCGTGTTATTGAGGTGCTCTTTTTGTTGAGGGTTGTGTTATCAAGGTTATTTTGGCTATCAGTCGTGTTATCGAGGTTAATGGGCAGGGTTTTCAAGTCTAGACTTGTTCAAGATACCCATTCCTGTATAGAGTCCCGTTATAGAGGTTGACTTCTCAAAACGACTTGTTATAGAGGTTCTGGGTTACGGGATTAATTAGAAAAAAAACCTTATTGAGGTTGTCTGGATAATAATAGAGATTAATTTAATGTTAATTTTTTATGTTTTATGGCAATCTCAAGGGGATTTGAAAATTGCACTTGTGGGGGGAGGGTCGTGTTATTCGTGTTATTAAGGTTGTCGTGTTATTGAGGTTGTCGTTTTATTGAGGTTGTCGTGTTATTGAGGTTGTTGTGTTATTGAGGTTGTCGTGTTGTCGAGGGTCGTGTTGTCGAGTTCTGATTTAGTCGAGTCCTCGACTAAATCCCCGTTACAAGGTACATTTTGATGGTTAAGTGCACTGATGACTTTGCACAACCGTTTGAAACCAATCTGTCAAATGTTTTGTGCTAACACTCAGCAATTGATGAATTATCAATGGTAAACAAATTGTTTACCACTTATAAATACAGTAGAACCTCGATAAGGTTGACTTCTCAAAACGACTTGTTAGAGAGGTTTTGGGTTACGTTGATAATTAGAAAAAAAACCTTATTGAGGTTGTTTGGATAATAATAGAGATTAATTTAATGTTAATTATGTTAATTTTTGATGTTTTATGGCAATCTCAAGGGGATTTGAAAATTGCACTTGTGGGAGGAGGGTCGTGTTATTCGTGTTATTGAGGTTGTTGTGTTATTGAGGTTGTCGTTTTATTGAGGTTGTCGTGTTATTGAGGTTGTTGTGTTATTGAGGTTGTCGTGTTGTCGAGGGTCGTGTTGTCGAGTCCCGATTTAGTCGAGTCCTCGACTAAATCCCCTTTACAAGGTTCATTTTGATGGTTAAGTGCACTGATGACTTTGAACAACCGTTTGAAACCAATCTGTCAAATGTTTTGTGCTAACACTCAGCAATTGATAAATTATCAATGGTAAACAAATTGTTTACCACTTATAAATACAGTAGAACCTCGATAAGTAGTTTCACGAGGGGATTATGGAAACAGTCTTGTTATTGAGGTGCTCTTTTTGTTGAGGGTTTTGTTATCAAGGTTATTTTGGCTATCAGTCGTGTTATCGAGGTTAATGGGCAGGGTTTTCAAGTCTAGACTTGTCCAAGATACCCATTCCTGTATAGAGTCGCGTTATAGAGGTTGACTTCTCAAAACGACTTGTTATAGAGGTTCTGGGTTACGTTGTTAATTAGAAAAAAAACCTTATTGAGGTTGTTTGGATAATAATAGAGATTAATTTAATGTTAATTATGTTAATTTTTGATGTTTTATGGCAATCTCAAGGGGATTTGAAAATTGCACTTGTGGGGGGAGGGTCGTATTATTCGTGTTATTGAGGTTGTCGTGTTATTGAGGTTGTCGTGTTATTGAGGTTGTCGTTTTATTGAGGTTGTCGTGTTATTGAGGTTGTTGTGTTATTGAGGTTGTCGTGTTGTCGAGGGTCTTGTTGAGGAGGGTCGTGTTGTCAAGTCCCGATTTAGTCGAGTCCTCGACTAAATCCCCTTAACAAGGTACATTTTGATGGTTAAGTGCACTGATGACTTTGCACAACCGTTTGAAACCAATCTGTCAAATCTTTTGTGCTAACACTCAGCAATTGATAAATGATCAATGGTAAACAAATTGTTTACCACTTATAAATACAGTAGAACCTCGATAAGTAGTTTCTCGAGGGGATTATGGAAACAGTCTTGTTATTAAGGTGCTCTTTTTGTTGAGGGTTGTGTTATCAAGGTTATTTTGGCTATCAGTCGTGTTATCGAGGTTAATGGGCAGGGTTTTCAAGTCAAGACTTGTTCAAGATACCCATTCCTGTATAGAGTCGCGTTATAGAGGTTGACTTCTCAAAACGACTTGTTATAGAGGTTCTGGGTTACGTTGTTAATTAGAAAAAAAACCTTATTGAGGTTGTTTGGATAATAATAGAGATTAATTTAATGTAAATTATGTTAATTTTTGATGTTTTATGGCAATCTCAAGGGGATTTGAAAATTGCACTTGAGGGGGAAGGGTCGTGTTATTCGTGTTATTGAGGTTGTCGTGTTATTGAGGTGCTCTTTTTGTTGAGGGTTGTGTTATCAAGGTTATTTTGGCTATCAGTCGTGTTATCGAGGTTAATGGGCAGGGTTTTCAAGTCTAGACTTGTTCAAGATACCCATTCCTGTATAGAGTCCCGTTATAGAGGTTGACTTCTCAAAACGACTTGTTATAGAGGTTCTGGGTTACGGGATTAATTAGAAAAAAAACCTTATTGAGGTTGTCTGGATAATAATAGAGATTAATTTAATGTTAATTTTTTATGTTTTATGGCAATCTCAAGGGGATTTGAAAATTGCACTTGTGGGGGGAGGGTCGTGTTATTCGTGTTATTAAGGTTGTCGTGTTATTGAGGTTGTCGTTTTATTGAGGTTGTCGTGTTATTGAGGTTGTTGTGTTATTGAGGTTGTCGTGTTGTCGAGGGTCGTGTTGTCGAGTTCTGATTTAGTCGAGTCCTCGACTAAATCCCCGTTACAAGGTACATTTTGATGGTTAAGTGCACTGATGACTTTGCACAACCGTTTGAAACCAATCTGTCAAATGTTTTGTGCTAACACTCAGCAATTGATGAATTATCAATGGTAAACAAATTGTTTACCACTTATAAATACAGTAGAACCTCGATAAGGTTGACTTCTCAAAACGACTTGTTAGAGAGGTTTTGGGTTACGTTGATAATTAGAAAAAAAACCTTATTGAGGTTGTTTGGATAATAATAGAGATTAATTTAATGTTAATTATGTTAATTTTTGATGTTTTATGGCAATCTCAAGGGGATTTGAAAATTGCACTTGTGGGAGGAGGGTCGTGTTATTCGTGTTATTGAGGTTGTTGTGTTATTGAGGTTGTCGTTTTATTGAGGTTGTCGTGTTATTGAGGTTGTCGTGTTGTCGAGGGTCGTGTTGTCGAGTCCCGATTTAGTCGAGTCCTCGACTAAATCCCCTTTACAAGGTTCATTTTGATGGTTAAGTGCACTGATGACTTTGAACAACCGTTTGAAACCAATCTGTCAAATGTTTTGTGCTAACACTCAGCAATTGATAAATGATCAATGGTAAACAAATTGTTTACCACTTATAAATACAGTAGAACCTCGATAAGTAGTTTCTCGAGGGGATTATGGAAACAGTCTTGTTATTAAGGTGCTCTTTTTGTTGAGGGTTGTGTTATCAAGGTTATTTTGGCTATCAGTCGTGTTATCGAGGTTAATGGGCAGGGTTTTCAAGTCAAGACTTGTTCAAGATACCCATTCCTGTATAGAGTCGCGTTATAGAGGTTGACTTCTCAAAACGACTTGTTATAGAGGTTCTGGGTTACGTTGTTAATTAGAAAAAAAACCTTATTGAGGTTGTTTGGATAATAATAGAGATTAATTTAATGTAAATTATGTTAATTTTTGATGTTTTATGGCAATCTCAAGGGGATTTGAAAATTGCACTTGAGGGGGAAGGGTCGTGTTATTCGTGTTATTGAGGTTGTCGTGTTATTGAGGTGCTCTTTTTGTTGAGGGTTGTGTTATCAAGGTTATTTTGGCTATCAGTCGTGTTATCGAGGTTAATGGGCAGGGTTTTCAAGTCTAGACTTGTTCAAGATACCCATTCCTGTATAGAGTCCCGTTATAGAGGTTGACTTCTCAAAACGACTTGTTATAGAGGTTCTGGGTTACGGGATTAATTAGAAAAAAAACCTTATTGAGGTTGTCTGGATAATAATAGAGATTAATTTAATGTTAATTTTTTATGTTTTATGGCAATCTCAAGGGGATTTGAAAATTGCACTTGTGGGGGGAGGGTCGTGTTATTCGTGTTATTAAGGTTGTCGTGTTATTGAGGTTGTCGTTTTATTGAGGTTGTCGTGTTATTGAGGTTGTTGTGTTATTGAGGTTGTCGTGTTGTCGAGGGTCGTGTTGTCGAGTTCTGATTTAGTCGAGTCCTCGACTAAATCCCCGTTACAAGGTACATTTTGATGGTTAAGTGCACTGATGACTTTGCACAACCGTTTGAAACCAATCTGTCAAATGTTTTGTGCTAACACTCAGCAATTGATGAATTATCAATGGTAAACAAATTGTTTACCACTTATAAATACAGTAGAACCTCGATAAGGTTGACTTCTCAAAACGACTTGTTAGAGAGGTTTTGGGTTACGTTGATAATTAGAAAAAAAACCTTATTGAGGTTGTTTGGATAATAATAGAGATTAATTTAATGTTAATTATGTTAATTTTTGATGTTTTATGGCAATCTCAAGGGGATTTGAAAATTGCACTTGTGGGAGGAGGGTCGTGTTATTCGTGTTATTGAGGTTGTTGTGTTATTGAGGTTGTCGTTTTATTGAGGTTGTCGTGTTATTGAGGTTGTTGTGTTATTGAGGTTGTCGTGTTGTCGAGGGTCGTGTTGTCGAGTCCCGATTTAGTCGAGTCCTCGACTAAATCCCCTTTACAAGGTTCATTTTGATGGTTAAGTGCACTGATGACTTTGAACAACCGTTTGAAACCAATCTGTCAAATGTTTTGTGCTAACACTCAGCAATTGATAAATTATCAATGGTAAACAAATTGTTTACCACTTATAAATACAGTAGAACCTCGATAAGTAGTTTCACGAGGGGATTATGGAAACAGTCTTGTTATTGAGGTGCTCTTTTTGTTGAGGGTTTTGTTATCAAGGTTATTTTGGCTATCAGTCGTGTTATCGAGGTTAATGGGCAGGGTTTTCAAGTCTAGACTTGTCCAAGATACCCATTCCTGTATAGAGTCGCGTTATAGAGGTTGACTTCTCAAAACGACTTGTTATAGAGGTTCTGGGTTACGTTGTTAATTAGAAAAAAAACCTTATTGAGGTTGTTTGGATAATAATAGAGATTAATTTAATGTTAATTATGTTAATTTTTGATGTTTTATGGCAATCTCAAGGGGATTTGAAAATTGCACTTGTGGGGGGAGGGTCGTATTATTCGTGTTATTGAGGTTGTCGTGTTATTGAGGTTGTCGTGTTATTGAGGTTGTCGTTTTATTGAGGTTGTCGTGTTATTGAGGTTGTTGTGTTATTGAGGTTGTCGTGTTGTCGAGGGTCTTGTTGAGGAGGGTCGTGTTGTCAAGTCCCGATTTAGTCGAGTCCTCGACTAAATCCCCTTAACAAGGTACATTTTGATGGTTAAGTGCACTGATGACTTTGCACAACCGTTTGAAACCAATCTGTCAAATCTTTTGTGCTAACACTCAGCAATTGATAAATGATCAATGGTAAACAAATTGTTTACCACTTATAAATACAGTAGAACCTCGATAAGTAGTTTCTCGAGGGGATTATGGAAACAGTCTTGTTATTAAGGTGCTCTTTTTGTTGAGGGTTGTGTTATCAAGGTTATTTTGGCTATCAGTCGTGTTATCGAGGTTAATGGGCAGGGTTTTCAAGTCAAGACTTGTTCAAGATACCCATTCCTGTATAGAGTCGCGTTATAGAGGTTGACTTCTCAAAACGACTTGTTATAGAGGTTCTGGGTTACGTTGTTAATTAGAAAAAAAACCTTATTGAGGTTGTTTGGATAATAATAGAGATTAATTTAATGTAAATTATGTTAATTTTTGATGTTTTATGGCAATCTCAAGGGGATTTGAAAATTGCACTTGAGGGGGAAGGGTCGTGTTATTCGTGTTATTGAGGTTGTCGTGTTATTGAGGTGCTCTTTTTGTTGAGGGTTGTGTTATCAAGGTTATTTTGGCTATCAGTCGTGTTATCGAGGTTAATGGGCAGGGTTTTCAAGTCTAGACTTGTTCAAGATACCCATTCCTGTATAGAGTCCCGTTATAGAGGTTGACTTCTCAAAACGACTTGTTATAGAGGTTCTGGGTTACGGGATTAATTAGAAAAAAAACCTTATTGAGGTTGTCTGGATAATAATAGAGATTAATTTAATGTTAATTTTTTATGTTTTATGGCAATCTCAAGGGGATTTGAAAATTGCACTTGTGGGGGGAGGGTCGTGTTATTCGTGTTATTAAGGTTGTCGTGTTATTGAGGTTGTCGTTTTATTGAGGTTGTCGTGTTATTGAGGTTGTTGTGTTATTGAGGTTGTCGTGTTGTCGAGGGTCGTGTTGTCGAGTTCTGATTTAGTCGAGTCCTCGACTAAATCCCCGTTACAAGGTACATTTTGATGGTTAAGTGCACTGATGACTTTGCACAACCGTTTGAAACCAATCTGTCAAATGTTTTGTGCTAACACTCAGCAATTGATGAATTATCAATGGTAAACAAATTGTTTACCACTTATAAATACAGTAGAACCTCGATAAGGTTGACTTCTCAAAACGACTTGTTAGAGAGGTTTTGGGTTACGTTGATAATTAGAAAAAAAACCTTATTGAGGTTGTTTGGATAATAATAGAGATTAATTTAATGTTAATTATGTTAATTTTTGATGTTTTATGGCAATCTCAAGGGGATTTGAAAATTGCACTTGTGGGAGGAGGGTCGTGTTATTCGTGTTATTGAGGTTGTTGTGTTATTGAGGTTGTCGTTTTATTGAGGTTGTCGTGTTATTGAGGTTGTCGTGTTGTCGAGGGTCGTGTTGTCGAGTCCCGATTTAGTCGAGTCCTCGACTAAATCCCCTTTACAAGGTTCATTTTGATGGTTAAGTGCACTGATGACTTTGAACAACCGTTTGAAACCAATCTGTCAAATGTTTTGTGCTAACACTCAGCAATTGATAAATTATCAATGGTAAACAAATTGTTTACCACTTATAAATACAGTAGAACCTCGATAAGTAGTTTCTCGAGGGGATTATGGAAACAGTCTTGTTATTAAGGTGCTCTTTTTGTTGAGGGTTGTGTTATCAAGGTTATTTTGGCTATCAGTCGTGTTATCGAGGTTAATGGGCAGGGTTTTCAAGTCAAGACTTGTTCAAGATACCCATTCCTGTATAGAGTCGCGTTATAGAGGTTGACTTCTCAAAACGACTTGTTATAGAGGTTCTGGGTTACGTTGTTAATTAGAAAAAAAACCTTATTGAGGTTGTTTGGATAATAATAGAGATTAATTTAATGTAAATTATGTTAATTTTTGATGTTTTATGGCAATCTCAAGGGGATTTGAAAATTGCACTTGAGGGGGAAGGGTCGTGTTATTCGTGTTATTGAGGTTGTCGTGTTATTGAGGTGCTCTTTTTGTTGAGGGTTGTGTTATCAAGGTTATTTTGGCTATCAGTCGTGTTATCGAGGTTAATGGGCAGGGTTTTCAAGTCTAGACTTGTTCAAGATACCCATTCCTGTATAGAGTCCCGTTATAGAGGTTGACTTCTCAAAACGACTTGTTATAGAGGTTCTGGGTTACGGGATTAATTAGAAAAAAAACCTTATTGAGGTTGTCTGGATAATAATAGAGATTAATTTAATGTTAATTTTTTATGTTTTATGGCAATCTCAAGGGGATTTGAAAATTGCACTTGTGGGGGGAGGGTCGTGTTATTCGTGTTATTAAGGTTGTCGTGTTATTGAGGTTGTCGTTTTATTGAGGTTGTCGTGTTATTGAGGTTGTTGTGTTATTGAGGTTGTCGTGTTGTCGAGGGTCGTGTTGTCGAGTTCTGATTTAGTCGAGTCCTCGACTAAATCCCCGTTACAAGGTACATTTTGATGGTTAAGTGCACTGATGACTTTGCACAACCGTTTGAAACCAATCTGTCAAATGTTTTGTGCTAACACTCAGCAATTGATGAATTATCAATGGTAAACAAATTGTTTACCACTTATAAATACAGTAGAACCTCGATAAGGTTGACTTCTCAAAACGACTTGTTAGAGAGGTTTTGGGTTACGTTGATAATTAGAAAAAAAACCTTATTGAGGTTGTTTGGATAATAATAGAGATTAATTTAATGTTAATTATGTTAATTTTTGATGTTTTATGGCAATCTCAAGGGGATTTGAAAATTGCACTTGTGGGAGGAGGGTCGTGTTATTCGTGTTATTGAGGTTGTTGTGTTATTGAGGTTGTCGTTTTATTGAGGTTGTCGTGTTATTGAGGTTGTTGTGTTATTGAGGTTGTCGTGTTGTCGAGGGTCGTGTTGTCGAGTCCCGATTTAGTCGAGTCCTCGACTAAATCCCCTTTACAAGGTTCATTTTGATGGTTAAGTGCACTGATGACTTTGAACAACCGTTTGAAACCAATCTGTCAAATGTTTTGTGCTAACACTCAGCAATTGATAAATTATCAATGGTAAACAAATTGTTTACCACTTATAAATACAGTAGAACCTCGATAAGTAGTTTCACGAGGGGATTATGGAAACAGTCTTGTTATTGAGGTGCTCTTTTTGTTGAGGGTTTTGTTATCAAGGTTATTTTGGCTATCAGTCGTGTTATCGAGGTTAATGGGCAGGGTTTTCAAGTCTAGACTTGTCCAAGATACCCATTCCTGTATAGAGTCGCGTTATAGAGGTTGACTTCTCAAAACGACTTGTTATAGAGGTTCTGGGTTACGTTGTTAATTAGAAAAAAAACCTTATTGAGGTTGTTTGGATAATAATAGAGATTAATTTAATGTTAATTATGTTAATTTTTGATGTTTTATGGCAATCTCAAGGGGATTTGAAAATTGCACTTGTGGGGGGAGGGTCGTATTATTCGTGTTATTGAGGTTGTCGTGTTATTGAGGTTGTCGTGTTATTGAGGTTGTCGTTTTATTGAGGTTGTCGTGTTATTGAGGTTGTTGTGTTATTGAGGTTGTCGTGTTGTCGAGGGTCTTGTTGAGGAGGGTCGTGTTGTCAAGTCCCGATTTAGTCGAGTCCTCGACTAAATCCCCTTAACAAGGTACATTTTGATGGTTAAGTGCACTGATGACTTTGCACAACCGTTTGAAACCAATCTGTCAAATCTTTTGTGCTAACACTCAGCAATTGATAAATGATCAATGGTAAACAAATTGTTTACCACTTATAAATACAGTAGAACCTCGATAAGTAGTTTCTCGAGGGGATTATGGAAACAGTCTTGTTATTAAGGTGCTCTTTTTGTTGAGGGTTGTGTTATCAAGGTTATTTTGGCTATCAGTCGTGTTATCGAGGTTAATGGGCAGGGTTTTCAAGTCAAGACTTGTTCAAGATACCCATTCCTGTATAGAGTCGCGTTATAGAGGTTGACTTCTCAAAACGACTTGTTATAGAGGTTCTGGGTTACGTTGTTAATTAGAAAAAAAACCTTATTGAGGTTGTTTGGATAATAATAGAGATTAATTTAATGTAAATTATGTTAATTTTTGATGTTTTATGGCAATCTCAAGGGGATTTGAAAATTGCACTTGAGGGGGAAGGGTCGTGTTATTCGTGTTATTGAGGTTGTCGTGTTATTGAGGTGCTCTTTTTGTTGAGGGTTGTGTTATCAAGGTTATTTTGGCTATCAGTCGTGTTATCGAGGTTAATGGGCAGGGTTTTCAAGTCTAGACTTGTTCAAGATACCCATTCCTGTATAGAGTCCCGTTATAGAGGTTGACTTCTCAAAACGACTTGTTATAGAGGTTCTGGGTTACGGGATTAATTAGAAAAAAAACCTTATTGAGGTTGTCTGGATAATAATAGAGATTAATTTAATGTTAATTTTTTATGTTTTATGGCAATCTCAAGGGGATTTGAAAATTGCACTTGTGGGGGGAGGGTCGTGTTATTCGTGTTATTAAGGTTGTCGTGTTATTGAGGTTGTCGTTTTATTGAGGTTGTCGTGTTATTGAGGTTGTTGTGTTATTGAGGTTGTCGTGTTGTCGAGGGTCGTGTTGTCGAGTTCTGATTTAGTCGAGTCCTCGACTAAATCCCCGTTACAAGGTACATTTTGATGGTTAAGTGCACTGATGACTTTGCACAACCGTTTGAAACCAATCTGTCAAATGTTTTGTGCTAACACTCAGCAATTGATGAATTATCAATGGTAAACAAATTGTTTACCACTTATAAATACAGTAGAACCTCGATAAGGTTGACTTCTCAAAACGACTTGTTAGAGAGGTTTTGGGTTACGTTGATAATTAGAAAAAAAACCTTATTGAGGTTGTTTGGATAATAATAGAGATTAATTTAATGTTAATTATGTTAATTTTTGATGTTTTATGGCAATCTCAAGGGGATTTGAAAATTGCACTTGTGGGAGGAGGGTCGTGTTATTCGTGTTATTGAGGTTGTTGTGTTATTGAGGTTGTCGTTTTATTGAGGTTGTCGTGTTATTGAGGTTGTTGTGTTATTGAGGTTGTCGTGTTGTCGAGGGTCGTGTTGTCGAGTCCCGATTTAGTCGAGTCCTCGACTAAATCCCCTTTACAAGGTTCATTTTGATGGTTAAGTGCACTGATGACTTTGAACAACCGTTTGAAACCAATCTGTCAAATGTTTTGTGCTAACACTCAGCAATTGATAAATTATCAATGGTAAACAAATTGTTTACCACTTATAAATACAGTAGAACCTCGATAAGTAGTTTCACGAGGGGATTATGGAAACAGTCTTGTTATTGAGGTGCTCTTTTTGTTGAGGGTTTTGTTATCAAGGTTATTTTGGCTATCAGTCGTGTTATCGAGGTTAATGGGCAGGGTTTTCAAGTCTAGACTTGTCCAAGATACCCATTCCTGTATAGAGTCGCGTTATAGAGGTTGACTTCTCAAAACGACTTGTTATAGAGGTTCTGGGTTACGTTGTTAATTAGAAAAAAAACCTTATTGAGGTTGTTTGGATAATAATAGAGATTAATTTAATGTTAATTATGTTAATTTTTGATGTTTTATGGCAATCTCAAGGGGATTTGAAAATTGCACTTGTGGGGGGAGGGTCGTATTATTCGTGTTATTGAGGTTGTGGTGTTATTGAGGTGCTCTTTTTGTTGAGGGTTGTGTTATCAAGGTTATTTTGGCTATCAGTCGTGTTATCGAGGTTAATGGACAGGGTTTTCAAGTCTAGACTTGTTCAAGATACCCATTCCTGTATAGAGTCGCGTTATAGAGGTTGACTTCTCAAAACGACTTGTTATAGAGGTTATGGGTTACGTTGTTAATTAGAAAAAAAAACCTTATTGAGGTTGTTTAGATAATAATAGAGATTAATTTAATGTTAATTATGTTAATTTTTGATGTTTTATGGCAATCTCAAGGGGATTTGAAAATTGCACTTGTGTTGTGGGAGGGTCGTGTTATTCGTGTTATTGAGGTTGTCGTGTTATTAAGGTTGTCGTGTTATTGAGGTTGTCGTTTTATTGAGGTTGTCGTGTTATTGAGGTTGTTGTGTTATTGAAGTTGTCGTGTTGTCGAGGGTCGTGTTGTCGAGTTCCGATTTAGTCGAGTCCTCGACTAAATCCCCGTTACAAGGTACATTTTGATGGTTAAGTGCACTGATGACTTTGCACAACCGTTTGAAACCAATCTGTCAAATGTTTTGTGCTAACACTCAGCAATTGATAAATTATCAATGGTAAACAAATTGTTTACCACTTATAAATACAGTAGAACCTCGATAAGGTTGACTTCTCAAAACGACTTGTTATAGAGGTTCTGGGTTACGTTGTTAATTAGAAAAAAAACCTTATTGAGGTTGTTTGGATAATAATAGAGATTAATTTAATGTTAATTATGTTAATTTTTGATGTTTTATGGCAATCTCAAGGGGATTTGAAAATTGCACTTGTGGGGGGAGGGTCGTGTTATTCGTGTTATTGAGGTTGTTGTGTTATTGAGGTTGTCGTTTTATTGAGGTTGTCGTGTTATTGAGGTTGTTGTGTTATTGAGGTTGTCGTGTTGTCGAGGGTCTTGTTGAGGAGGGTCGTGTTGTCAAGTCCCGATTTAGTCGAGTCCTCGACTAAATCCCCTTAACAAGGTACATTTTGATGGTTAAGTGCACTGATGACTTTGCACAACCGTTTGAAACCAATCTGTCAAATCTTTTGTGCTAACACTCAGCAATTGATAAATGATCAATGGTAAACAAATTGTTTACCACTTATAAATACAGTAGAACCTCGATAAGTAGTTTCTCGAGGGGATTATGGAAACAGTCTTGTTATTAAGGTGCTCTTTTTGTTGAGGGTTGTGTTATCAAGGTTATTTTGGCTATCAGTCGTGTTATCGAGGTTAATGGGCAGGGTTTTCAAGTCAAGACTTGTTCAAGATACCCATTCCTGTATAGAGTCGCGTTATAGAGGTTGACTTCTCAAAACGACTTGTTATAGAGGTTCTGGGTTACGTTGTTAATTAGAAAAAAAACCTTATTGAGGTTGTTTGGATAATAATAGAGATTAATTTAATGTAAATTATGTTAATTTTTGATGTTTTATGGCAATCTCAAGGGGATTTGAAAATTGCACTTGAGGGGGAAGGGTCGTGTTATTCGTGTTATTGAGGTTGTCGTGTTATTGAGGTGCTCTTTTTGTTGAGGGTTGTGTTATCAAGGTTATTTTGGCTATCAGTCGTGTTATCGAGGTTAATGGGCAGGGTTTTCAAGTCTAGACTTGTTCAAGATACCCATTCCTGTATAGAGTCCCGTTATAGAGGTTGACTTCTCAAAACGACTTGTTATAGAGGTTCTGGGTTACGGGATTAATTAGAAAAAAAACCTTATTGAGGTTGTCTGGATAATAATAGAGATTAATTTAATGTTAATTTTTTATGTTTTATGGCAATCTCAAGGGGATTTGAAAATTGCACTTGTGGGGGGAGGGTCGTGTTATTCGTGTTATTAAGGTTGTCGTGTTATTGAGGTTGTCGTTTTATTGAGGTTGTCGTGTTATTGAGGTTGTTGTGTTATTGAGGTTGTCGTGTTGTCGAGGGTCGTGTTGTCGAGTTCTGATTTAGTCGAGTCCTCGACTAAATCCCCGTTACAAGGTACATTTTGATGGTTAAGTGCACTGATGACTTTGCACAACCGTTTGAAACCAATCTGTCAAATGTTTTGTGCTAACACTCAGCAATTGATGAATTATCAATGGTAAACAAATTGTTTACCACTTATAAATACAGTAGAACCTCGATAAGGTTGACTTCTCAAAACGACTTGTTAGAGAGGTTTTGGGTTACGTTGATAATTAGAAAAAAAACCTTATTGAGGTTGTTTGGATAATAATAGAGATTAATTTAATGTTAATTATGTTAATTTTTGATGTTTTATGGCAATCTCAAGGGGATTTGAAAATTGCACTTGTGGGAGGAGGGTCGTGTTATTCGTGTTATTGAGGTTGTTGTGTTATTGAGGTTGTCGTTTTATTGAGGTTGTCGTGTTATTGAGGTTGTTGTGTTATTGAGGTTGTCGTGTTGTCGAGGGTCGTGTTGTCGAGTCCCGATTTAGTCGAGTCCTCGACTAAATCCCCTTTACAAGGTTCATTTTGATGGTTAAGTGCACTGATGACTTTGAACAACCGTTTGAAACCAATCTGTCAAATGTTTTGTGCTAACACTCAGCAATTGATAAATTATCAATGGTAAACAAATTGTTTACCACTTATAAATACAGTAGAACCTCGATAAGTAGTTTCACGAGGGGATTATGGAAACAGTCTTGTTATTGAGGTGCTCTTTTTGTTGAGGGTTTTGTTATCAAGGTTATTTTGGCTATCAGTCGTGTTATCGAGGTTAATGGGCAGGGTTTTCAAGTCTAGACTTGTCCAAGATACCCATTCCTGTATAGAGTCGCGTTATAGAGGTTGACTTCTCAAAACGACTTGTTATAGAGGTTCTGGGTTACGTTGTTAATTAGAAAAAAAACCTTATTGAGGTTGTTTGGATAATAATAGAGATTAATTTAATGTTAATTATGTTAATTTTTGATGTTTTATGGCAATCTCAAGGGGATTTGAAAATTGCACTTGTGGGGGGAGGGTCGTATTATTCGTGTTATTGAGGTTGTGGTGTTATTGAGGTGCTCTTTTTGTTGAGGGTTGTGTTATCAAGGTTATTTTGGCTATCAGTCGTGTTATCGAGGTTAATGGACAGGGTTTTCAAGTCTAGACTTGTTCAAGATACCCATTCCTGTATAGAGTCGCGTTATAGAGGTTGACTTCTCAAAACGACTTGTTATAGAGGTTATGGGTTACGTTGTTAATTAGAAAAAAAAACCTTATTGAGGTTGTTTAGATAATAATAGAGATTAATTTAATGTTAATTATGTTAATTTTTGATGTTTTATGGCAATCTCAAGGGGATTTGAAAATTGCACTTGTGTTGTGGGAGGGTCGTGTTATTCGTGTTATTGAGGTTGTCGTGTTATTAAGGTTGTCGTGTTATTGAGGTTGTCGTTTTATTGAGGTTGTCGTGTTATTGAGGTTGTTGTGTTATTGAAGTTGTCGTGTTGTCGAGGGTCGTGTTGTCGAGTTCCGATTTAGTCGAGTCCTCGACTAAATCCCCGTTACAAGGTACATTTTGATGGTTAAGTGCACTGATGACTTTGCACAACCGTTTGAAACCAATCTGTCAAATGTTTTGTGCTAACACTCAGCAATTGATAAATTATCAATGGTAAACAAATTGTTTACCACTTATAAATACAGTAGAACCTCGATAAGGTTGACTTCTCAAAACGACTTGTTATAGAGGTTCTGGGTTACGTTGTTAATTAGAAAAAAAACCTTATTGAGGTTGTTTGGATAATAATAGAGATTAATTTAATGTTAATTATGTTAATTTTTGATGTTTTATGGCAATCTCAAGGGGATTTGAAAATTGCACTTGTGGGGGGAGGGTCGTGTTATTCGTGTTATTGAGGTTGTTGTGTTATTGAGGTTGTCGTTTTATTGAGGTTGTCGTGTTATTGAGGTTGTTGTGTTATTGAGGTTGTCGTGTTGTCGAGGGTCGTGTTGTCGAGTCCCGATTTAGTCGAGTCCTCGACTAAATCCCCTTTACAAGGTACATTTTGATGGTTAAGTGCACTGATGACTTTGCACAACCGTTTGAAACCAATCTGTCCAATGTTTTGTGCTAACACTCAGCAATTGATAAACTATCAATGGTAAACAAATTGTTTACCACTTATAAATACAGTAGAACCTCGATAAGTAGTTTCACGAGGGGATTATGGAAACAGTCTTGTTATTGAGGTGCTCTTTTTGTTGAGGGTTTTGTTATCAAGGTTATTTTGGCTATCAGTCGTGTTATCGAGGTTAATGGGCAGGGTTTTCAAGTCTAGACTTGTTCAAGATACCCATTCCTGTATAGAGTCGCGTTATAGAGGTTGACTTCTCAAAACGACTTGTTATAGAGGTTCTGGGTTACGTTGTTAATTAGAAAAAAAACCTTATTGAGGTTGTTTGGATAATAATAGAGATTAATTTAATGTTAATTATGTTAATTTTTGATGTTTTATGGCAATTTTAAGGGGATTTGAAAATTGCACTTGTGGGGGGAGGGTCGTATTATTCGTGTTATTGAGGTTGTCGTGTTATTGAGGTTGTCGTGTTATTGAGGTTGTCGTGTTATTGAGGTTATCGTGTTATTGAGGTTGTTGTGTTATTGAGGTTGTCGTGTTGTCGAGGGTCTTGTTGTCGAGGGTCGTGTTGTCAAGTCCCGATTTAGTCGAGTCCTCGACTAAATCCCCTTAACAAGGTACATTTTGATGGTTAAGTGCACTGATGACTTTGCACAACCGTTTGAAACCAATCTGTCAAATGTTTTGTGCTAACACTCAGCAATTAATAAATGATCAATGGTAAACAAATTGTTTACCACTTATAAATACAGTAGAACCTCGATAAGTAGTTTCTCGAGGGGATTATGGAAACAGTCTTGTTATTAAGGTGCTCTTTTTGTTGAGGGTTGTGTTATCAAGGTTATTTTGGCTATCAGTCGTGTTATCGAGGTTAATGGGCAGGGTTTTCAAGTCAAGACTTGTTCAAGATACCCATTCCTGTATAGAGTCGCGTTATAGAGGTTGACTTCTCAAAACGACTTGTTATAGAGGTTCTGGGTTACGTTGTTAATTAGAAAAAAAACCTTATTGAGGTTGTTTGGATAATAATAGAGATTAATTTAATGTAAATTATGTTAATTTTTGATGTTTTATGGCAATCTCAAGGGGATTTGAAAATTGCACTTGAGGGGGAAGGGTCGTGTTATTCGTGTTATTGAGGTTGTCGTGTTATTGAGGTGCTCTTTTTGTTGAGGGTTGTGTTATCAAGGTTATTTTGGCTATCAGTCGTGTTATCGAGGTTAATGGGCAGGGTTTTCAAGTCTAGACTTGTTCAAGATACCCATTCCTGTATAGAGTCCCGTTATAGAGGTTGACTTCTCAAAACGACTTGTTATAGAGGTTCTGGGTTACGGGATTAATTAGAAAAAAAACCTTATTGAGGTTGTCTGGATAATAATAGAGATTAATTTAATGTTAATTTTTTATGTTTTATGGCAATCTCAAGGGGATTTGAAAATTGCACTTGTGGGGGGAGGGTCGTGTTATTCGTGTTATTAAGGTTGTCGTGTTATTGAGGTTGTCGTTTTATTGAGGTTGTCGTGTTATTGAGGTTGTTGTGTTATTGAGGTTGTCGTGTTGTCGAGGGTCGTGTTGTCGAGTTCTGATTTAGTCGAGTCCTCGACTAAATCCCCGTTACAAGGTACATTTTGATGGTTAAGTGCACTGATGACTTTGCACAACCGTTTGAAACCAATCTGTCAAATGTTTTGTGCTAACACTCAGCAATTGATGAATTATCAATGGTAAACAAATTGTTTACCACTTATAAATACAGTAGAACCTCGATAAGGTTGACTTCTCAAAACGACTTGTTAGAGAGGTTTTGGGTTACGTTGATAATTAGAAAAAAAACCTTATTGAGGTTGTTTGGATAATAATAGAGATTAATTTAATGTTAATTATGTTAATTTTTGATGTTTTATGGCAATCTCAAGGGGATTTGAAAATTGCACTTGTGGGAGGAGGGTCGTGTTATTCGTGTTATTGAGGTAGTTGTGTTATTGAGGTTGTCGTTTTATTGAGGTTGTCGTGTTATTGAGGTTGTTGTGTTATTGAGGTTGTCGTGTTGTCGAGGGTCGTGTTGTCGAGTCCCGATTTAGTCGAGTCCTCGACTAAATCCCCTTTACAAGGTTCATTTTGATGGTTAAGTGCACTGATGACTTTGAACAACCGTTTGAAACCAATCTGTCAAATGTTTTGTGCTAACACTCAGCAATTGATAAATTATCAATGGTAAACAAATTGTTTACCACTTATAAATACAGTAGAACCTCGATAAGTAGTTTCACGAGGGGATTATGGAAACAGTCTTGTTATTGAGGTTGTCGTTTTATTGAGGTTGTCGTGTTATTGAGGTTGTTGTGTTATTGAGGTTGTCGTGTTGTCGAGGGTCGTGTTGTCGAGGGTCGTGTTGTCGAGTTCTGATTTAGTCGAGTCCTGGACTAAATCCCCGTTACAAGGTACATTTTGATGGTTAAGTGCACTGATGACTTTGCACAACCGTTTGAAACCAATCTGTCAAATGTTTTGTGCTAACACTCAGCAATTGATGAATTATCAATGGTAAACAAATTGTTTACCACTTATAAATACAGTAGAACCTCGATAAGGTTGACTTCTCAAAACGACTTGTTAGAGAGGTTTTGGGTTACGTTGATAATTAGAAAAAAAACCTTATTGAGGTTGTTTGGATAATAATAGAGATTAATTTAATGTTAATTATGTTAATTTTTGATGTTTTATGGCAATCTCAAAGGGATTTGAAAATTGCACTTGTGGGAGGAGGGTCGTGTTATTCGTGTTATTGAGGTTGTTGTGTTATTGAGGTTGTCGTTTTATTGAGGTTGTCGTGTTATTGAGGTTGTTGTGTTATTGAGGTTGTCGTGTTGTCGAGGGTCGTGTTGTCGAGTCCCGATTTAGTCGAGTCCTCGACTAAATCCCCTTTACAAGGTTCATTTTGATGGTTAAGTGCACTGATGACTTTGAACAACCGTTTGAAACCAATCTGTCAAATGTTTTGTGCTAACACTCAGCAATTGATAAATTATCAATGGTAAACAAATTGTTTACCACTTATAAATACAGTAGAACCTCGATAAGTAGTTTCACGAGGGGATTATGGAAACAGTCTTGTTATTGAGGTGCTCTTTTTGTTGAGGGTTTTGTTATCAAGGTTATTTTGGCTATCAGTCGTGTTATCGAGGTTAATGGGCAGGGTTTTCAAGTCTAGACTTGTCCAAGATACCCATTCCTGTATAGAGTCGCGTTATAGAGGTTGACTTCTCAAAACGACTTGTTATAGAGGTTCTGGGTTTCGTTGTTAATTAGAAAAAAAACCTTATTGAGGTTGTTTGGATAATAATAGAGATTAATTTAATGTTAATTATGTTAATTTTTGATGTTTTATGGCAATCTCAAGGGGATTTGAAAATTGCACTTGTGGGGGGAGGGTCGTATTATTCGTGTTATTGAGGTTGTCGTGTTATTGAGGTTGTCGTGTTATTGAGGTTGTCGTTTTATTGAGGTTGTCGTGTTATTGAGGTTGTTGTGTTATTGAGGTTGTCGTGTTGTCGAGGGTCTTGTTGAGGAGGGTCGTGTTGTCAAGTCCCGATTTAGTCGAGTCCTCGACTAAATCCCCTTAACAAGGTACATTTTGATGGTTAAGTGCACTGATGACTTTGCACAACCGTTTGAAACCAATCTGTCAAATCTTTTGTGCTAACACTCAGCAATTGATAAATGATCAATGGTAAACAAATTGTTTACCACTTATAAATACAGTAGAACCTCGATAAGTAGTTTCTCGAGGGGATTATGGAAACAGTCTTGTTATTAAGGTGCTCTTTTTGTTGAGGGTTGTGTTATCAAGGTTATTTTGGCTATCAGTCGTGTTATCGAGGTTAATGGGCAGGGTTTTCAAGTCAAGACTTGTTCAAGATACCCATTCCTGTATAGAGTCGCGTTATAGAGGTTGACTTCTCAAAACGACTTGTTATAGAGGTTCTGGGTTACGTTGTTAATTAGAAAAAAAACCTTATTGAGGTTGTTTGGATAATAATAGAGATTAATTTAATGTAAATTATGTTAATTTTTGATGTTTTATGGCAATCTCAAGGGGATTTGAAAATTGCACTTGAGGGGGAAGGGTCGTGTTATTCGTGTTATTGAGGTTGTCGTGTTATTGAGGTGCTCTTTTTGTTGAGGGTTGTGTTATCAAGGTTATTTTGGCTATCAGTCGTGTTATCGAGGTTAATGGGCAGGGTTTTCAAGTCTAGACTTGTTTAAGATACCCATTCCTGTATAGAGTCCCGTTATAGAGGTTGACTTCTCAAAACGACTTGTTATAGAGGTTCTGGGTTACGGGATTAATTAGAAAAAAAACCTTATTGAGGTTGTCTGGATAATAATAGAGATTAATTTAATGTTAATTTTTTATGTTTTATGGCAATCTCAAGGGGATTTGAAAATTGCACTTGTGGGGGGAGGGTCGTGTTATTCGTGTTATTAAGGTTGTCGTGTTATTGAGGTTGTCGTTTTATTGAGGTTGTCGTGTTATTGAGGTTGTTGTGTTATTGAGGTTGTCGTGTTGTCGAGGGTCGTGTTGTCGAGTTCTGATTTAGTCGAGTCCTCGACTAAATCCCCGTTACAAGGTACATTTTGATGGTTAAGTGCACTGATGACTTTGCACAACCGTTTGAAACCAATCTGTCAAATGTTTTGTGCTAACACTCAGCAATTGATGAATTATCAATGGTAAACAAATTGTTTACCACTTATAAATACAGTAGAACCTCGATAAGGTTGACTTCTCAAAACGACTTGTTAGAGAGGTTTTGGGTTACGTTGATAATTAGAAAAAAAACCTTATTGAGGTTGTTTGGATAATAATAGAGATTAATTTAATGTTAATTATGTTAATTTTTGATGTTTTATGGCAATCTCAAGGGGATTTGAAAATTGCACTTGTGGGAGGAGGGTCGTGTTATTCGTGTTATTGAGGTTGTTGTGTTATTGAGGTTGTCGTTTTATTGAGGTTGTCGTGTTATTGAGGTTGTTGTGTTATTGAGGTTGTCGTGTTGTCGAGGGTCGTGTTGTCGAGTCCCGATTTAGTCGAGTCCTCGACTAAATCCCCTTTACAAGGTTCATTTTGATGGTTAAGTGCACTGATGACTTTGAACAACCGTTTGAAACCAATCTGTCAAATGTTTTGTGCTAACACTCAGCAATTGATAAATTATCAATGGTAAACAAATTGTTTACCACTTATAAATACAGTAGAACCTCGATAAGTAGTTTCACGAGGGGATTATGGAAACAGTCTTGTTATTGAGGTGCTCTTTTTGTTGAGGGTTTTGTTATCAAGGTTATTTTGGCTATCAGTCGTGTTATCGAGGTTAATGGGCAGGGTTTTCAAGTCTAGACTTGTCCAAGATACCCATTCCTGTATAGAGTCGCGTTATAGAGGTTGACTTCTCAAAACGACTTGTTATAGAGGTTATGGGTTACGTTGTTAATTAGAAAAAAAAACCTTATTGAGGTTGTTTAGATAATAATAGAGATTAATTTAATGTTAATTATGTTAATTTTTGATGTTTTATGGCAATCTCAAGGGGATTTGAAAATTGCACTTGTGTTGTGGGAGGGTCGTGTTATTCGTGTTATTGAGGTTGTCGTGTTATTAAGGTTGTCGTGTTATTGAGGTTGTCGTTTTATTGAGGTTGTCGTGTTATTGAGGTTGTTGTGTTATTGAAGTTGTCGTGTTGTCGAGGGTCGTGTTGTCGAGTTCCGATTTAGTCGAGTCCTCGACTAAATCCCCGTTACAAGGTACATTTTGATGGTTAAGTGCACTGATGACTTTGCACAACCGTTTGAAACCAATCTGTCAAATGTTTTGTGCTAACACTCAGCAATTGATAAATTATCAATGGTAAACAAATTGTTTACCACTTATAAATACAGTAGAACCTCGATAAGGTTGACTTCTCAAAACGACTTGTTATAGAGGTTCTGGGTTACGTTGTTAATTAGAAAAAAAACCTTATTGAGGTTGTTTGGATAATAATAGAGATTAATTTAATGTTAATTATGTTAATTTTTGATGTTTTATGGCAATCTCAAGGGGATTTGAAAATTGCACTTGTGGGGGGAGGGTCGTGTTATTCGTGTTATTGAGGTTGTTGTGTTATTGAGGTTGTCGTTTTATTGAGGTTGTCGTGTTATTGAGGTTGTTGTGTTATTGAGGTTGTCGTGTTGTCGAGGGTCGTGTTGTCGAGTCCCGATTTAGTCGAGTCCTCGACTAAATCCCCTTTACAAGGTACATTTTGATGGTTAAGTGCACTGATGACTTTGCACAACCGTTTGAAACCAATCTGTCCAATGTTTTGTGCTAACACTCAGCAATTGATAAACTATCAATGGTAAACAAATTGTTTACCACTTATAAATACAGTAGAACCTCGATAAGTAGTTTCACGAGGGGATTATGGAAACAGTCTTGTTATTGAGGTGCTCTTTTTGTTGAGGGTTTTGTTATCAAGGTTATTTTGGCTATCAGTCGTGTTATCGAGGTTAATGGGCAGGGTTTTCAAGTCTAGACTTGTTCAAGATACCCATTCCTGTATAGAGTCGCGTTATAGAGGTTGACTTCTCAAAACGACTTGTTATAGAGGTTCTGGGTTACGTTGTTAATTAGAAAAAAAACCTTATTGAGGTTGTTTGGATAATAATAGAGATTAATTTAATGTTAATTATGTTAATTTTTGATGTTTTATGGCAATTTTAAGGGGATTTGAAAATTGCACTTGTGGGGGGAGGGTCGTATTATTCGTGTTATTGAGGTTGTCGTGTTATTGAGGTTGTCGTGTTATTGAGGTTGTCGTGTTATTGAGGTTATCGTGTTATTGAGGTTGTTGTGTTATTGAGGTTGTCGTGTTGTCGAGGGTCTTGTTGTCGAGGGTCGTGTTGTCAAGTCCCGATTTAGTCGAGTCCTCGACTAAATCCCCTTAACAAGGTACATTTTGATGGTTAAGTGCACTGATGACTTTGCACAACCGTTTGAAACCAATCTGTCAAATGTTTTGTGCTAACACTCAGCAATTAATAAATGATCAATGGTAAACAAATTGTTTACCACTTATAAATACAGTAGAACCTCGATAAGTAGTTTCTCGAGGGGATTATGGAAACAGTCTTGTTATTAAGGTGCTCTTTTTGTTGAGGGTTGTGTTATCAAGGTTATTTTGGCTATCAGTCGTGTTATCGAGGTTAATGGGCAGGGTTTTCAAGTCAAGACTTGTTCAAGATACCCATTCCTGTATAGAGTCGCGTTATAGAGGTTGACTTCTCAAAACGACTTGTTATAGAGGTTCTGGGTTACGTTGTTAATTAGAAAAAAAACCTTATTGAGGTTGTTTGGATAATAATAGAGATTAATTTAATGTAAATTATGTTAATTTTTGATGTTTTATGGCAATCTCAAGGGGATTTGAAAATTGCACTTGAGGGGGAAGGGTCGTGTTATTCGTGTTATTGAGGTTGTCGTGTTATTGAGGTGCTCTTTTTGTTGAGGGTTGTGTTATCAAGGTTATTTTGGCTATCAGTCGTGTTATCGAGGTTAATGGGCAGGGTTTTCAAGTCTAGACTTGTTCAAGATACCCATTCCTGTATAGAGTCCCGTTATAGAGGTTGACTTCTCAAAACGACTTGTTATAGAGGTTCTGGGTTACGGGATTAATTAGAAAAAAAACCTTATTGAGGTTGTCTGGATAATAATAGAGATTAATTTAATGTTAATTTTTTATGTTTTATGGCAATCTCAAGGGGATTTGAAAATTGCACTTGTGGGGGGAGGGTCGTGTTATTCGTGTTATTAAGGTTGTCGTGTTATTGAGGTTGTCGTTTTATTGAGGTTGTCGTGTTATTGAGGTTGTTGTGTTATTGAGGTTGTCGTGTTGTCGAGGGTCGTGTTGTCGAGTTCTGATTTAGTCGAGTCCTCGACTAAATCCCCGTTACAAGGTACATTTTGATGGTTAAGTGCACTGATGACTTTGCACAACCGTTTGAAACCAATCTGTCAAATGTTTTGTGCTAACACTCAGCAATTGATGAATTATCAATGGTAAACAAATTGTTTACCACTTATAAATACAGTAGAACCTCGATAAGGTTGACTTCTCAAAACGACTTGTTAGAGAGGTTTTGGGTTACGTTGATAATTAGAAAAAAAACCTTATTGAGGTTGTTTGGATAATAATAGAGATTAATTTAATGTTAATTATGTTAATTTTTGATGTTTTATGGCAATCTCAAGGGGATTTGAAAATTGCACTTGTGGGAGGAGGGTCGTGTTATTCGTGTTATTGAGGTAGTTGTGTTATTGAGGTTGTCGTTTTATTGAGGTTGTCGTGTTATTGAGGTTGTTGTGTTATTGAGGTTGTCGTGTTGTCGAGGGTCGTGTTGTCGAGTCCCGATTTAGTCGAGTCCTCGACTAAATCCCCTTTACAAGGTTCATTTTGATGGTTAAGTGCACTGATGACTTTGAACAACCGTTTGAAACCAATCTGTCAAATGTTTTGTGCTAACACTCAGCAATTGATAAATTATCAATGGTAAACAAATTGTTTACCACTTATAAATGCAGTAGAACCTCGATAAGTAGTTTCACGAGGGGATTATGGAAACAGTCTTGTTATTGAGGTTGTCGTTTTATTGAGGTTGTCGTGTTATTGAGGTTGTTGTGTTATTGAGGTTGTCGTGTTGTCGAGGGTCGTGTTGTCGAGGGTCGTGTTGTCGAGTTCTGATTTAGTCGAGTCCTGGACTAAATCCCCGTTACAAGGTACATTTTGATGGTTAAGTGCACTGATGACTTTGCACAACCGTTTGAAACCAATCTGTCAAATGTTTTGTGCTAACACTCAGCAATTGATGAATTATCAATGGTAAACAAATTGTTTACCACTTATAAATACAGTAGAACCTCGATAAGGTTGACTTCTCAAAACGACTTGTTAGAGAGGTTTTGGGTTACGTTGATAATTAGAAAAAAAACCTTATTGAGGTTGTTTGGATAATAATAGAGATTAATTTAATGTTAATTATGTTAATTTTTGATGTTTTATGGCAATCTCAAAGGGATTTGAAAATTGCACTTGTGGGAGGAGGGTCGTGTTATTCGTGTTATTGAGGTTGTTGTGTTATTGAGGTTGTCGTTTTATTGAGGTTGTCGTGTTATTGAGGTTGTTGTGTTATTGAGGTTGTCGTGTTGTCGAGGGTCGTGTTGTCGAGTCCCGATTTAGTCGAGTCCTCGACTAAATCCCCTTTACAAGGTTCATTTTGATGGTTAAGTGCACTGATGACTTTGAACAACCGTTTGAAACCAATCTGTCAAATGTTTTGTGCTAACACTCAGCAATTGATAAATTATCAATGGTAAACAAATTGTTTACCACTTATAAATACAGTAGAACCTCGATAAGTAGTTTCACGAGGGGATTATGGAAACAGTCTTGTTATTGAGGTGCTCTTTTTGTTGAGGGTTTTGTTATCAAGGTTATTTTGGCTATCAGTCGTGTTATCGAGGTTAATGGGCAGGGTTTTCAAGTCTAGACTTGTCCAAGATACCCATTCCTGTATAGAGTCGCGTTATAGAGGTTGACTTCTCAAAACGACTTGTTATAGAGGTTCTGGGTTTCGTTGTTAATTAGAAAAAAAACCTTATTGAGGTTGTTTGGATAATAATAGAGATTAATTTAATGTTAATTATGTTAATTTTTGATGTTTTATGGCAATCTCAAGGGGATTTGAAAATTGCACTTGTGGGGGGAGGGTCGTATTATTCGTGTTATTGAGGTTGTCGTGTTATTGAGGTTGTCGTGTTATTGAGGTTGTCGTTTTATTGAGGTTGTCGTGTTATTGAGGTTGTTGTGTTATTGAGGTTGTCGTGTTGTCGAGGGTCTTGTTGAGGAGGGTCGTGTTGTCAAGTCCCGATTTAGTCGAGTCCTCGACTAAATCCCCTTAACAAGGTACATTTTGATGGTTAAGTGCACTGATGACTTTGCACAACCGTTTGAAACCAATCTGTCAAATCTTTTGTGCTAACACTCAGCAATTGATAAATGATCAATGGTAAACAAATTGTTTACCACTTATAAATACAGTAGAACCTCGATAAGTAGTTTCTCGAGGGGATTATGGAAACAGTCTTGTTATTAAGGTGCTCTTTTTGTTGAGGGTTGTGTTATCAAGGTTATTTTGGCTATCAGTCGTGTTATCGAGGTTAATGGGCAGGGTTTTCAAGTCAAGACTTGTTCAAGATACCCATTCCTGTATAGAGTCGCGTTATAGAGGTTGACTTCTCAAAACGACTTGTTATAGAGGTTCTGGGTTACGTTGTTAATTAGAAAAAAAACCTTATTGAGGTTGTTTGGATAATAATAGAGATTAATTTAATGTAAATTATGTTAATTTTTGATGTTTTATGGCAATCTCAAGGGGATTTGAAAATTGCACTTGAGGGGGAAGGGTCGTGTTATTCGTGTTATTGAGGTTGTCGTGTTATTGAGGTGCTCTTTTTGTTGAGGGTTGTGTTATCAAGGTTATTTTGGCTATCAGTCGTGTTATCGAGGTTAATGGGCAGGGTTTTCAAGTCTAGACTTGTTTAAGATACCCATTCCTGTATAGAGTCCCGTTATAGAGGTTGACTTCTCAAAACGACTTGTTATAGAGGTTCTGGGTTACGGGATTAATTAGAAAAAAAACCTTATTGAGGTTGTCTGGATAATAATAGAGATTAATTTAATGTTAATTTTTTATGTTTTATGGCAATCTCAAGGGGATTTGAAAATTGCACTTGTGGGGGGAGGGTCGTGTTATTCGTGTTATTAAGGTTGTCGTGTTATTGAGGTTGTCGTTTTATTGAGGTTGTCGTGTTATTGAGGTTGTTGTGTTATTGAGGTTGTCGTGTTGTCGAGGGTCGTGTTGTCGAGTTCTGATTTAGTCGAGTCCTCGACTAAATCCCCGTTACAAGGTACATTTTGATGGTTAAGTGCACTGATGACTTTGCACAACCGTTTGAAACCAATCTGTCAAATGTTTTGTGCTAACACTCAGCAATTGATGAATTATCAATGGTAAACAAATTGTTTACCACTTATAAATACAGTAGAACCTCGATAAGGTTGACTTCTCAAAACGACTTGTTAGAGAGGTTTTGGGTTACGTTGATAATTAGAAAAAAAACCTTATTGAGGTTGTTTGGATAATAATAGAGATTAATTTAATGTTAATTATGTTAATTTTTGATGTTTTATGGCAATCTCAAGGGGATTTGAAAATTGCACTTGTGGGAGGAGGGTCGTGTTATTCGTGTTATTGAGGTTGTTGTGTTATTGAGGTTGTCGTTTTATTGAGGTTGTCGTGTTATTGAGGTTGTTGTGTTATTGAGGTTGTCGTGTTGTCGAGGGTCGTGTTGTCGAGTCCCGATTTAGTCGAGTCCTCGACTAAATCCCCTTTACAAGGTTCATTTTGATGGTTAAGTGCACTGATGACTTTGAACAACCGTTTGAAACCAATCTGTCAAATGTTTTGTGCTAACACTCAGCAATTGATAAATTATCAATGGTAAACAAATTGTTTACCACTTATAAATACAGTAGAACCTCGATAAGTAGTTTCACGAGGGGATTATGGAAACAGTCTTGTTATTGAGGTGCTCTTTTTGTTGAGGGTTTTGTTATCAAGGTTATTTTGGCTATCAGTCGTGTTATCGAGGTTAATGGGCAGGGTTTTCAAGTCTAGACTTGTCCAAGATACCCATTCCTGTATAGAGTCGCGTTATAGAGGTTGACTTCTCAAAACGACTTGTTATAGAGGTTCTGGGTTACGTTGTTAATTAGAAAAAAAACCTTATTGAGGTTGTTTGGATAATAATAGAGATTAATTTAATGTTAATTATGTTAATTTTTGATGTTTTATGGCAATCTCAAGGGGATTTGAAAATTGCACTTGTGGGGGGAGGGTCTTATTATTCGTGTTATTGAGGTTGTGGTGTTATTGAGGTGCTCTTTTTGTTGAGGGTTGTGTTATCAAGGTTATTTTGGCTATCAGTCGTGTTATCGAGGTTAATGGACAGGGTTTTCAAGTCTAGACTTGTTCAAGATACCCATTCCTGTATAGAGTCGCGTTATAGAGGTTGACTTCTCAAAACGACTTGTTATAGAGGTTATGGGTTACGTTGTTAATTAGAAAAAAAAACCTTATTGAGGTTGTTTAGATAATAATAGAGATTAATTTAATGTTAATTATGTTAATTTTTGATGTTTTATGGCAATCTCAAGGGGATTTGAAAATTGCACTTGTGTTGTGGGAGGGTCGTGTTATTCGTGTTATTGAGGTTGTCGTGTTATTAAGGTTGTCGTGTTATTGAGGTTGTCGTTTTATTGAGGTTGTCGTGTTATTGAGGTTGTTGTGTTATTGAAGTTGTCGTGTTGTCGAGGGTCGTGTTGTCGAGTTCCGATTTAGTCGAGTCCTCGACTAAATCCCCGTTACAAGGTACATTTTGATGGTTAAGTGCACTGATGACTTTGCACAACCGTTTGAAACCAATCTGTCAAATGTTTTGTGCTAACACTCAGCAATTGATAAATTATCAATGGTAAACAAATTGTTTACCACTTATAAATACAGTAGAACCTCGATAAGGTTGACTTCTCAAAACGACTTGTTATAGAGGTTCTGGGTTACGTTGTTAATTAGAAAAAAAACCTTATTGAGGTTGTTTGGATAATAATAGAGATTAATTTAATGTTAATTATGTTAATTTTTGATGTTTTATGGCAATCTCAAGGGGATTTGAAAATTGCACTTGTGGGGGGAGGGTCGTGTTATTCGTGTTATTGAGGTTGTTGTGTTATTGAGGTTGTCGTTTTATTGAGGTTGTCGTGTTATTGAGGTTGTTGTGTTATTGAGGTTGTCGTGTTGTCGAGGGTCGTGTTGTCGAGTCCCGATTTAGTCGAGTCCTCGACTAAATCCCCTTTACAAGGTACATTTTGATGGTTAAGTGCACTGATGACTTTGCACAACCGTTTGAAACCAATCTGTCCAATGTTTTGTGCTAACACTCAGCAATTGATAAACTATCAATGGTAAACAAATTGTTTACCACTTATAAATACAGTAGAACCTCGATAAGTAGTTTCACGAGGGGATTATGGAAACAGTCTTGTTATTGAGGTGCTCTTTTTGTTGAGGGTTTTGTTATCAAGGTTATTTTGGCTATCAGTCGTGTTATCGAGGTTAATGGGCAGGGTTTTCAAGTCTAGACTTGTTCAAGATACCCATTCCTGTATAGAGTCGCGTTATAGAGGTTGACTTCTCAAAACGACTTGTTATAGAGGTTCTGGGTTACGTTGTTAATTAGAAAAAAAACCTTATTGAGGTTGTTTGGATAATAATAGAGATTAATTTAATGTTAATTATGT
Source organism: Gerris lacustris (assembly GCA_951217055.1). Taxonomy (NCBI): domain Eukaryota; kingdom Metazoa; phylum Arthropoda; class Insecta; order Hemiptera; family Gerridae; genus Gerris; species Gerris lacustris. The sequence goes on from OX578284.1 coordinate 34,704,080, forward strand.
TAATTTTTGATGTTTTATGGCAATTTTAAGGGGATTTGAAAATTGCACTTGTAGGGGGAGGGTCGTATTATTCGTGTTATTGAGGTTGTCGTGTTATTGAGGTTGTCGTGTTATTGAGGTTGTCGTGTTATTGAGGTTATCGTGTTATTGAGGTTGTTGTGTTATTGAGGTTGTCGTGTTGTCGAGGGTCTTGTTGTCGAGGGTCGTGTTGTCAAGTCCCGATTTAGTCGAGTCCTCGACTAAATCCCCTTAACAAGGTACATTTTGATGGTTAAGTGCACTGATGACTTTGCACAACCGTTTGAAACCAATCTGTCAAATGTTTTGTGCTAACACTCAGCAATTGATAAATGATCAATGGTAAACAAATTGTTTACCACTTATAAATACAGTAGAACCTCGATAAGTAGTTTCTCGAGGGGATTATGGAAACAGTCTTGTTATTAAGGTGCTCTTTTTGTTGAGGGTTGTGTTATCAAGGTTATTTTGGCTATCAGTCGTGTTATCGAGGTTAATGGGCAGGGTTTTCAAGTCAAGACTTGTTCAAGATACCCATTCCTGTATAGAGTCGCGTTATAGAGGTTGACTTCTCAAAACGACTTGTTATAGAGGTTCTGGGTTACGTTGTTAATTAGAAAAAAAACCTTATTGAGGTTGTTTGGATAATAATAGAGATTAATTTAATGTAAATTATGTTAATTTTTGATGTTTTATGGCAATCTCAAGGGGATTTGAAAATTGCACTTGAGGGGGAAGGGTCGTGTTATTCGTGTTATTGAGGTTGTCGTGTTATTGAGGTGCTCTTTTTGTTGAGGGTTGTGTTATCAAGGTTATTTTGGCTATCAGTCGTGTTATCGAGGTTAATGGGCAGGGTTTTCAAGTCTAGACTTGTTCAAGATACCCATTCCTGTATAGAGTCCCGTTATAGAGGTTGACTTCTCAAAACGACTTGTTATAGAGGTTCTGGGTTACGGGATTAATTAGAAAAAAAACCTTATTGAGGTTGTCTGGATAATAATAGAGATTAATTTAATGTTAATTTTTTATGTTTTATGGCAATCTCAAGGGGATTTGAAAATTGCACTTGTGGGGGGAGGGTCGTGTTATTCGTGTTATTAAGGTTGTCGTGTTATTGAGGTTGTCGTTTTATTGAGGTTGTCGTGTTATTGAGGTTGTTGTGTTATTGAGGTTGTCGTGTTGTCGAGGGTCGTGTTGTCGAGTTCTGATTTAGTCGAGTCCTCGACTAAATCCCCGTTACAAGGTACATTTTGATGGTTAAGTGCACTGATGACTTTGCACAACCGTTTGAAACCAATCTGTCAAATGTTTTGTGCTAACACTCAGCAATTGATGAATTATCAATGGTAAACAAATTGTTTACCACTTATAAATACAGTAGAACCTCGATAAGGTTGACTTCTCAAAACGACTTGTTAGAGAGGTTTTGGGTTACGTTGATAATTAGAAAAAAAACCTTATTGAGGTTGTTTGGATAATAATAGAGATTAATTTAATGTTAATTATGTTAATTTTTGATGTTTTATGGCAATCTCAAGGGGATTTGAAAATTGCACTTGTGGGAGGAGGGTCGTGTTATTCGTGTTATTGAGGTAGTTGTGTTATTGAGGTTGTCGTTTTATTGAGGTTGTCGTGTTATTGAGGTTGTTGTGTTATTGAGGTTGTCGTGTTGTCGAGGGTCGTGTTGTCGAGTCCCGATTTAGTCGAGTCCTCGACTAAATCCCCTTTACAAGGTTCATTTTGATGGTTAAGTGCACTGATGACTTTGAACAACCGTTTGAAACCAATCTGTCAAATGTTTTGTGCTAACACTCAGCAATTGATAAATTATCAATGGTAAACAAATTGTTTACCACTTATAAATACAGTAGAACCTCGATAAGTAGTTTCACGAGGGGATTATGGAAACAGTCTTGTTATTGAGGTTGTCGTTTTATTGAGGTTGTCGTGTTATTGAGGTTGTTGTGTTATTGAGGTTGTCGTGTTGTCGAGGGTCGTGTTGTCGAGGGTCGTGTTGTCGAGTTCTGATTTAGTCGAGTCCTCGACTAAATCCCCGTTACAAGGTACATTTTGATGGTTAAGTGCACTGATGACTTTGCACAACCGTTTGAAACCAATCTGTCAAATGTTTTGTGCTAACACTCAGCAATTGATGAATTATCAATGGTAAACAAATTGTTTACCACTTATAAATACAGTAGAACCTCGATAAGGTTGACTTCTCAAAACGACTTGTTAGAGAGGTTTTGGGTTACGTTGATAATTAGAAAAAAAACCTTATTGAGGTTGTTTGGATAATAATAGAGATTAATTTAATGTTAATTATGTTAATTTTTGATGTTTTATGGCAATCTCAAAGGGATTTGAAAATTGCACTTGTGGGAGGAGGGTCGTGTTATTCGTGTTATTGAGGTTGTTGTGTTATTGAGGTTGTCGTTTTATTGAGGTTGTCGTGTTATTGAGGTTGTTGTGTTATTGAGGTTGTCGTGTTGTCGAGGGTCGTGTTGTCGAGTCCCGATTTAGTCGAGTCCTCGACTAAATCCCCTTTACAAGGTTCATTTTGATGGTTAAGTGCACTGATGACTTTGAACAACCGTTTGAAACCAATCTGTCAAATGTTTTGTGCTAACACTCAGCAATTGATAAATTATCAATGGTAAACAAATTGTTTACCACTTATAAATACAGTAGAACCTCGATAAGTAGTTTCACGAGGGGATTATGGAAACAGTCTTGTTATTGAGGTGCTCTTTTTGTTGAGGGTTTTGTTATCAAGGTTATTTTGGCTATCAGTCGTGTTATCGAGGTTAATGGGCAGGGTTTTCAAGTCTAGACTTGTCCAAGATACCCATTCCTGTATAGAGTCGCGTTATAGAGGTTGACTTCTCAAAACGACTTGTTATAGAGGTTCTGGGTTACGTTGTTAATTAGAAAAAAAACCTTATTGAGGTTGTTTGGATAATAATAGAGATTAATTTAATGTTAATTATGTTAATTTTTGATGTTTTATGGCAATCTCAAGGGGATTTGAAAATTGCACTTGTGGGGGGAGGGTCGTATTATTCGTGTTATTGAGGTTGTCGTGTTATTGAGGTTGTCGTTTTATTGAGGTTGTCGTGTTATTGAGGTTGTTGTGTTATTGAGGTTGTCGTGTTGTCGAGGGTCTTGTTGAGGAGGGTCGTGTTGTCAAGTCCCGATTTAGTCGAGTCCTCGACTAAATCCCCTTAACAAGGTACATTTTGATGGTTAAGTGCACTGATGACTTTGCACAACCGTTTGAAACCAATCTGTCAAATCTTTTGTGCTAACACTCAGCAATTGATAAATGATCAATGGTAAACAAATTGTTTACCACTTATAAATACAGTAGAACCTCGATAAGTAGTTTCTCGAGGGGATTATGGAAACAGTCTTGTTATTAAGGTGCTCTTTTTGTTGAGGGTTGTGTTATCAAGGTTATTTTGGCTATCAGTCGTGTTATCGAGGTTAATGGGCAGGGTTTTCAAGTCAAGACTTGTTCAAGATACCCATTCCTGTATAGAGTCGCGTTATAGAGGTTGACTTCTCAAAACGACTTGTTATAGAGGTTCTAGGTTACGTTGTTAATTAGAAAAAAAACCTTATTGAGGTTGTTTGGATAATAATAGAGATTAATTTAATGTAAATTATGTTAATTTTTGATGTTTTATGGCAATCTCAAGGGGATTTGAAAATTGCACTTGAGGGGGAAGGGTCGTGTTATTCGTGTTATTGAGGTTGTCGTGTTATTGAGGTGCTCTTTTTGTTGAGGGTTGTGTTATCAAGGTTATTTTGGCTATCAGTCGTGTTATCGAGGTTAATGGGCAGGGTTTTCAAGTCTAGACTTGTTTAAGATACCCATTCCTGTATAGAGTCCCGTTATAGAGGTTGACTTCTCAAAACGACTTGTTATAGAGGTTCTGGGTTACGGGATTAATTAGAAAAAAAACCTTATTGAGGTTGTCTGGATAATAATAGAGATTAATTTAATGTTAATTTTTTATGTTTTATGGCAATCTCAAGGGGATTTGAAAATTGCACTTGTGGGGGGAGGGTCGTGTTATTCGTGTTATTAAGGTTGTCGTGTTATTGAGGTTGTCGTTTTATTGAGGTTGTCGTGTTATTGAGGTTGTTGTGTTATTGAGGTTGTCGTGTTGTCGAGGGTCGTGTTGTCGAGTTCTGATTTAGTCGAGTCCTCGACTAAATCCCCGTTACAAGGTACATTTTGATGGTTAAGTGCACTGATGACTTTGCACAACCGTTTGAAACCAATCTGTCAAATGTTTTGTGCTAACACTCAGCAATTGATGAATTATCAATGGTAAACAAATTGTTTACCACTTATAAATACAGTAGAACCTCGATAAGGTTGACTTCTCAAAACGACTTGTTAGAGAGGTTTTGGGTTACGTTGATAATTAGAAAAAAAACCTTATTGAGGTTGTTTGGATAATAATAGAGATTAATTTAATGTTAATTATGTTAATTTTTGATGTTTTATGGCAATCTCAAGGGGATTTGAAAATTGCACTTGTGGGAGGAGGGTCGTGTTATTCGTGTTATTGAGGTTGTCGTTTTATTGAGGTTGTCGTGTTATTGAGGTTGTTATGTTATTGAGGTTGTCGTGTTGTCGAGGGTCTTGTTGAGGAGGGTCGTGTTGTCGAGTCCCGATTTAGTCGAGTCCTCGACTAAATCCCCTTAACAAGGTACATTTTGATGGTTAAGTGCACTGATGACTTTGCACAACCGTTTGAAACCAATCTGTCAAATCTTTTGTGCTAACACTCAGCAATTGATAAATGATCAATGGTAAACAAATTGTTTACCACTTATAAATACAGTAGAACCTCGATAAGTAGTTTCTCGAGGGGATTATGGAAACAGTCTTGTTATTAAGGTGCTCTTTTTGTTGAGGGTTGTGTTATCAAGGTTATTTTGGCTATCAGTCGTGTTATCGAGGTTAATGGGCAGGGTTTTCAAGTCAAGACTTGTTCAAGATACCCATTCCTGTATAGAGTCGCGTTATAGAGGTTGACTTCTCAAAACGACTTGTTATAGAGGTTCTGGGTTACGTTGTTAATTAGAAAAAAAACCTTATTGAGGTTGTTTGGATAATAATAGAGATTAATTTAATGTAAATTATGTTAATTTTTGATGTTTTATGGCAATCTCAAGGGGATTTGAAAATTGCACTTGAGGGGGAAGGGTCGTGTTATTCGTGTTATTGAGGTTGTCGTGTTATTGAGGTGCTCTTTTTGTTGAGGGTTGTGTTATCAAGGTTATTTTGGCTATCAGTCGTGTTATCGAGGTTAATGGGCAGGGTTTTCAAGTCTAGACTTGTTCAAGATACCCATTCCTGTATAGAGTCCCGTTATAGAGGTTGACTTCTCAAAACGACTTGTTATAGAGGTTCTGGGTTACGGGATTAATTAGAAAAAAAACCTTATTGAGGTTGTCTGGATAATAATAGAGATTAATTTAATGTTAATTTTTTATGTTTTATGGCAATCTCAAGGGGATTTGAAAATTGCACTTGTGGGGGGAGGGTCGTGTTATTCGTGTTATTAAGGTTGTCGTGTTATTGAGGTTGTCGTTTTATTGAGGTTGTCGTGTTATTGAGGTTGTTGTGTTATTGAGGTTGTCGTGTTGTCGAGGGTCGTGTTGTCGAGTTCTGATTTAGTCGAGTCCTCGACTAAATCCCCGTTACAAGGTACATTTTGATGGTTAAGTGCACTGATGACTTTGCACAACCGTTTGAAACCAATCTGTCAAATGTTTTGTGCTAACACTCAGCAATTGATGAATTATCAATGGTAAACAAATTGTTTACCACTTATAAATACAGTAGAACCTCGATAAGGTTGACTTCTCAAAACGACTTGTTAGAGAGGTTTTGGGTTACGTTGATAATTAGAAAAAAAACCTTATTGAGGTTGTTTGGATAATAATAGAGATTAATTTAATGTTAATTATGTTAATTTTTGATGTTTTATGGCAATCTCAAGGGGATTTGAAAATTGCACTTGTGGGAGGAGGGTCGTGTTATTCGTGTTATTGAGGTTGTTGTGTTATTGAGGTTGTCGTTTTATTGAGGTTGTCGTGTTATTGAGGTTGTTGTGTTATTGAGGTTGTCGTGTTGTCGAGGGTCGTGTTGTCGAGTCCCGATTTAGTCGAGTCCTCGACTAAATCCCCTTTACAAGGTTCATTTTGATGGTTAAGTGCACTGATGACTTTGAACAACCGTTTGAAACCAATCTGTCAAATGTTTTGTGCTAACACTCAGCAATTGATAAATTATCAATGGTAAACAAATTGTTTACCACTTATAAATACAGTAGAACCTCGATAAGTAGTTTCACGAGGGGATTATGGAAACAGTCTTGTTATTGAGGTGCTCTTTTTGTTGAGGGTTTTGTTATCAAGGTTATTTTGGCTATCAGTCGTGTTATCGAGGTTAATGGGCAGGGTTTTCAAGTCTAGACTTGTCCAAGATACCCATTCCTGTATAGAGTCGCGTTATAGAGGTTGACTTCTCAAAACGACTTGTTATAGAGGTTCTGGGTTACGTTGTTAATTAGAAAAAAAACCTTATTGAGGTTGTTTGGATAATAATAGAGATTAATTTAATGTTAATTATGTTAATTTTTGATGTTTTATGGCAATCTCAAGGGGATTTGAAAATTGCACTTGTGGGGGGAGGGTCGTATTATTCGTGTTATTGAGGTTGTCGTGTTATTGAGGTTGTCGTGTTATTGAGGTTGTCGTTTTATTGAGGTTGTCGTGTTATTGAGGTTGTTGTGTTATTGAGGTTGTCGTGTTGTCGAGGGTCTTGTTGAGGAGGGTCGTGTTGTCAAGTCCCGATTTAGTCGAGTCCTCGACTAAATCCCCTTAACAAGGTACATTTTGATGGTTAAGTGCACTGATGACTTTGCACAACCGTTTGAAACCAATCTGTCAAATCTTTTGTGCTAACACTCAGCAATTGATAAATGATCAATGGTAAACAAATTGTTTACCACTTATAAATACAGTAGAACCTCGATAAGTAGTTTCTCGAGGGGATTATGGAAACAGTCTTGTTATTAAGGTGCTCTTTTTGTTGAGGGTTGTGTTATCAAGGTTATTTTGGCTATCAGTCGTGTTATCGAGGTTAATGGGCAGGGTTTTCAAGTCAAGACTTGTTCAAGATACCCATTCCTGTATAGAGTCGCGTTATAGAGGTTGACTTCTCAAAACGACTTGTTATAGAGGTTCTGGGTTACGTTGTTAATTAGAAAAAAAACCTTATTGAGGTTGTTTGGATAATAATAGAGATTAATTTAATGTAAATTATGTTAATTTTTGATGTTTTATGGCAATCTCAAGGGGATTTGAAAATTGCACTTGAGGGGGAAGGGTCGTGTTATTCGTGTTATTGAGGTTGTCGTGTTATTGAGGTGCTCTTTTTGTTGAGGGTTGTGTTATCAAGGTTATTTTGGCTATCAGTCGTGTTATCGAGGTTAATGGGCAGGGTTTTCAAGTCTAGACTTGTTCAAGATACCCATTCCTGTATAGAGTCCCGTTATAGAGGTTGACTTCTCAAAACGACTTGTTATAGAGGTTCTGGGTTACGGGATTAATTAGAAAAAAAACCTTATTGAGGTTGTCTGGATAATAATAGAGATTAATTTAATGTTAATTTTTTATGTTTTATGGCAATCTCAAGGGGATTTGAAAATTGCACTTGTGGGGGGAGGGTCGTGTTATTCGTGTTATTAAGGTTGTCGTGTTATTGAGGTTGTCGTTTTATTGAGGTTGTCGTGTTATTGAGGTTGTTGTGTTATTGAGGTTGTCGTGTTGTCGAGGGTCGTGTTGTCGAGTTCTGATTTAGTCGAGTCCTCGACTAAATCCCCGTTACAAGGTACATTTTGATGGTTAAGTGCACTGATGACTTTGCACAACCGTTTGAAACCAATCTGTCAAATGTTTTGTGCTAACACTCAGCAATTGATGAATTATCAATGGTAAACAAATTGTTTACCACTTATAAATACAGTAGAACCTCGATAAGGTTGACTTCTCAAAACGACTTGTTAGAGAGGTTTTGGGTTACGTTGATAATTAGAAAAAAAACCTTATTGAGGTTGTTTGGATAATAATAGAGATTAATTTAATGTTAATTATGTTAATTTTTGATGTTTTATGGCAATCTCAAGGGGATTTGAAAATTGCACTTGTGGGAGGAGGGTCGTGTTATTCGTGTTATTGAGGTTGTTGTGTTATTGAGGTTGTCGTTTTATTGAGGTTGTCGTGTTATTGAGGTTGTCGTGTTGTCGAGGGTCGTGTTGTCGAGTCCCGATTTAGTCGAGTCCTCGACTAAATCCCCTTTACAAGGTTCATTTTGATGGTTAAGTGCACTGATGACTTTGAACAACCGTTTGAAACCAATCTGTCAAATGTTTTGTGCTAACACTCAGCAATTGATAAATTATCAATGGTAAACAAATTGTTTACCACTTATAAATACAGTAGAACCTCGATAAGTAGTTTCTCGAGGGGATTATGGAAACAGTCTTGTTATTAAGGTGCTCTTTTTGTTGAGGGTTGTGTTATCAAGGTTATTTTGGCTATCAGTCGTGTTATCGAGGTTAATGGGCAGGGTTTTCAAGTCAAGACTTGTTCAAGATACCCATTCCTGTATAGAGTCGCGTTATAGAGGTTGACTTCTCAAAACGACTTGTTATAGAGGTTCTGGGTTACGTTGTTAATTAGAAAAAAAACCTTATTGAGGTTGTTTGGATAATAATAGAGATTAATTTAATGTAAATTATGTTAATTTTTGATGTTTTATGGCAATCTCAAGGGGATTTGAAAATTGCACTTGAGGGGGAAGGGTCGTGTTATTCGTGTTATTGAGGTTGTCGTGTTATTGAGGTGCTCTTTTTGTTGAGGGTTGTGTTATCAAGGTTATTTTGGCTATCAGTCGTGTTATCGAGGTTAATGGGCAGGGTTTTCAAGTCTAGACTTGTTCAAGATACCCATTCCTGTATAGAGTCCCGTTATAGAGGTTGACTTCTCAAAACGACTTGTTATAGAGGTTCTGGGTTACGGGATTAATTAGAAAAAAAACCTTATTGAGGTTGTCTGGATAATAATAGAGATTAATTTAATGTTAATTTTTTATGTTTTATGGCAATCTCAAGGGGATTTGAAAATTGCACTTGTGGGGGGAGGGTCGTGTTATTCGTGTTATTAAGGTTGTCGTGTTATTGAGGTTGTCGTTTTATTGAGGTTGTCGTGTTATTGAGGTTGTTGTGTTATTGAGGTTGTCGTGTTGTCGAGGGTCGTGTTGTCGAGTTCTGATTTAGTCGAGTCCTCGACTAAATCCCCGTTACAAGGTACATTTTGATGGTTAAGTGCACTGATGACTTTGCACAACCGTTTGAAACCAATCTGTCAAATGTTTTGTGCTAACACTCAGCAATTGATGAATTATCAATGGTAAACAAATTGTTTACCACTTATAAATACAGTAGAACCTCGATAAGGTTGACTTCTCAAAACGACTTGTTAGAGAGGTTTTGGGTTACGTTGATAATTAGAAAAAAAACCTTATTGAGGTTGTTTGGATAATAATAGAGATTAATTTAATGTTAATTATGTTAATTTTTGATGTTTTATGGCAATCTCAAGGGGATTTGAAAATTGCACTTGTGGGAGGAGGGTCGTGTTATTCGTGTTATTGAGGTTGTTGTGTTATTGAGGTTGTCGTTTTATTGAGGTTGTCGTGTTATTGAGGTTGTTGTGTTATTGAGGTTGTCGTGTTGTCGAGGGTCGTGTTGTCGAGTCCCGATTTAGTCGAGTCCTCGACTAAATCCCCTTTACAAGGTTCATTTTGATGGTTAAGTGCACTGATGACTTTGAACAACCGTTTGAAACCAATCTGTCAAATGTTTTGTGCTAACACTCAGCAATTGATAAATTATCAATGGTAAACAAATTGTTTACCACTTATAAATACAGTAGAACCTCGATAAGTAGTTTCACGAGGGGATTATGGAAACAGTCTTGTTATTGAGGTGCTCTTTTTGTTGAGGGTTTTGTTATCAAGGTTATTTTGGCTATCAGTCGTGTTATCGAGGTTAATGGGCAGGGTTTTCAAGTCTAGACTTGTCCAAGATACCCATTCCTGTATAGAGTCGCGTTATAGAGGTTGACTTCTCAAAACGACTTGTTATAGAGGTTCTGGGTTACGTTGTTAATTAGAAAAAAAACCTTATTGAGGTTGTTTGGATAATAATAGAGATTAATTTAATGTTAATTATGTTAATTTTTGATGTTTTATGGCAATCTCAAGGGGATTTGAAAATTGCACTTGTGGGGGGAGGGTCGTATTATTCGTGTTATTGAGGTTGTCGTGTTATTGAGGTTGTCGTGTTATTGAGGTTGTCGTTTTATTGAGGTTGTCGTGTTATTGAGGTTGTTGTGTTATTGAGGTTGTCGTGTTGTCGAGGGTCTTGTTGAGGAGGGTCGTGTTGTCAAGTCCCGATTTAGTCGAGTCCTCGACTAAATCCCCTTAACAAGGTACATTTTGATGGTTAAGTGCACTGATGACTTTGCACAACCGTTTGAAACCAATCTGTCCAATGTTTTGTGCTAACACTCAGCAATTGATAAACTATCAATGGTAAACAAATTGTTTACCACTTATAAATACAGTAGAACCTCGATAAGTAGTTTCACGAGGGGATTATGGAAACAGTCTTGTTATTGAGGTGCTCTTTTTGTTGAGGGTTTTGTTATCAAGGTTATTTTGGCTATCAGTCGTGTTATCGAGGTTAATGGGCAGGGTTTTCAAGTCTAGACTTGTTCAAGATACCCATTCCTGTATAGAGTCGCGTTATAGAGGTTGACTTCTCAAAACGACTTGTTATAGAGGTTCTGGGTTACGTTGTTAATTAGAAAAAAAACCTTATTGAGGTTGTTTGGATAATAATAGAGATTAATTTAATGTTAATTATGTTAATTTTTGATGTTTTATGGCAATCTCAAGGGGATTTGAAAATTGCACTTGTGGGGGGAGGGTCGTATTATTCGTGTTATTGAGGTTGTCGTGTTATTGAGGTTGTCGTGTTATTGAGGTTGTCGTTTTATTGAGGTTGTCGTGTTATTGAGGTTGTTGTGTTATTGAGGTTGTCGTGTTGTCGAGGGTCTTGTTGAGGAGGGTCGTGTTGTCAAGTCCCGATTTAGTCGAGTCCTCGACTAAATCCCCTTAACAAGGTACATTTTGATGGTTAAGTGCACTGATGACTTTGCACAACCGTTTGAAACCAATCTGTCAAATCTTTTGTGCTAACACTCAGCAATTGATAAATGATCAATGGTAAACAAATTGTTTACCACTTATAAATACAGTAGAACCTCGATAAGTAGTTTCTCGAGGGGATTATGGAAACAGTCTTGTTATTAAGGTGCTCTTTTTGTTGAGGGTTGTGTTATCAAGGTTATTTTGGCTATCAGTCGTGTTATCGAGGTTAATGGGCAGGGTTTTCAAGTCAAGACTTGTTCAAGATACCCATTCCTGTATAGAGTCGCGTTATAGAGGTTGACTTCTCAAAACGACTTGTTATAGAGGTTCTGGGTTACGTTGTTAATTAGAAAAAAAACCTTATTGAGGTTGTTTGGATAATAATAGAGATTAATTTAATGTAAATTATGTTAATTTTTGATGTTTTATGGCAATCTCAAGGGGATTTGAAAATTGCACTTGAGGGGGAAGGGTCGTGTTATTCGTGTTATTGAGGTTGTCGTGTTATTGAGGTGCTCTTTTTGTTGAGGGTTGTGTTATCAAGGTTATTTTGGCTATCAGTCGTGTTATCGAGGTTAATGGGCAGGGTTTTCAAGTCTAGACTTGTTTAAGATACCCATTCCTGTATAGAGTCCCGTTATAGAGGTTGACTTCTCAAAACGACTTGTTATAGAGGTTCTGGGTTACGGGATTAATTAGAAAAAAAACCTTATTGAGGTTGTCTGGATAATAATAGAGATTAATTTAATGTTAATTTTTTATGTTTTATGGCAATCTCAAGGGGATTTGAAAATTGCACTTGTGGGGGGAGGGTCGTGTTATTCGTGTTATTAAGGTTGTCGTGTTATTGAGGTTGTCGTTTTATTGAGGTTGTCGTGTTATTGAGGTTGTTGTGTTATTGAGGTTGTCGTGTTGTCGAGGGTCGTGTTGTCGAGTTCTGATTTAGTCGAGTCCTCGACTAAATCCCCGTTACAAGGTACATTTTGATGGTTAAGTGCACTGATGACTTTGCACAACCGTTTGAAACCAATCTGTCAAATGTTTTGTGCTAACACTCAGCAATTGATGAATTATCAATGGTAAACAAATTGTTTACCACTTATAAATACAGTAGAACCTCGATAAGGTTGACTTCTCAAAACGACTTGTTAGAGAGGTTTTGGGTTACGTTGATAATTAGAAAAAAAACCTTATTGAGGTTGTTTGGATAATAATAGAGATTAATTTAATGTTAATTATGTTAATTTTTGATGTTTTATGGCAATCTCAAGGGGATTTGAAAATTGCACTTGTGGGAGGAGGGTCGTGTTATTCGTGTTATTGAGGTTGTCGTTTTATTGAGGTTGTCGTGTTATTGAGGTTGTTATGTTATTGAGGTTGTCGTGTTGTCGAGGGTCTTGTTGAGGAGGGTCGTGTTGTCGAGTCCCGATTTAGTCGAGTCCTCGACTAAATCCCCTTAACAAGGTACATTTTGATGGTTAAGTGCACTGATGACTTTGCACAACCGTTTGAAACCAATCTGTCAAATCTTTTGTGCTAACACTCAGCAATTGATAAATGATCAATGGTAAACAAATTGTTTACCACTTATAAATACAGTAGAACCTCGATAAGTAGTTTCTCGAGGGGATTATGGAAACAGTCTTGTTATTAAGGTGCTCTTTTTGTTGAGGGTTGTGTTATCAAGGTTATTTTGGCTATCAGTCGTGTTATCGAGGTTAATGGGCAGGGTTTTCAAGTCAAGACTTGTTCAAGATACCCATTCCTGTATAGAGTCGCGTTATAGAGGTTGACTTCTCAAAACGACTTGTTATAGAGGTTCTGGGTTACGTTGTTAATTAGAAAAAAAACCTTATTGAGGTTGTTTGGATAATAATAGAGATTAATTTAATGTAAATTATGTTAATTTTTGATGTTTTATGGCAATCTCAAGGGGATTTGAAAATTGCACTTGAGGGGGAAGGGTCGTGTTATTCGTGTTATTGAGGTTGTCGTGTTATTGAGGTGCTCTTTTTGTTGAGGGTTGTGTTATCAAGGTTATTTTGGCTATCAGTCGTGTTATCGAGGTTAATGGGCAGGGTTTTCAAGTCTAGACTTGTTCAAGATACCCATTCCTGTATAGAGTCCCGTTATAGAGGTTGACTTCTCAAAACGACTTGTTATAGAGGTTCTGGGTTACGGGATTAATTAGAAAAAAAACCTTATTGAGGTTGTCTGGATAATAATAGAGATTAATTTAATGTTAATTTTTTATGTTTTATGGCAATCTCAAGGGGATTTGAAAATTGCACTTGTGGGGGGAGGGTCGTGTTATTCGTGTTATTAAGGTTGTCGTGTTATTGAGGTTGTCGTTTTATTGATGTTGTCGTGTTATTGAGGTTGTTGTGTTATTGAGGTTGTCGTGTTGTCGAGGGTCGTGTTGTCGAGTTCTGATTTAGTCGAGTCCTCGACTAAATCCCCGTTACAAGGTACATTTTGATGGTTAAGTGCACTGATGACTTTGCACAACCGTTTGAAACCAATCTGTCAAATGTTTTGTGCTAACACTCAGCAATTGATGAATTATCAATGGTAAACAAATTGTTTACCACTTATAAATACAGTAGAACCTCGATAAGGTTGACTTCTCAAAACGACTTGTTAGAGAGGTTTTGGGTTACGTTGATAATTAGAAAAAAAACCTTATTGAGGTTGTTTGGATAATAATAGAGATTAATTTAATGTTAATTATGTTAATTTTTGATGTTTTATGGCAATCTCAAGGGGATTTGAAAATTGCACTTGTGGGAGGAGGGTCGTGTTATTCGTGTTATTGAGGTTGTTGTGTTATTGAGGTTGTCGTTTTATTGAGGTTGTCGTGTTATTGAGGTTGTTGTGTTATTGAGGTTGTCGTGTTGTCGAGGGTCGTGTTGTCGAGTCCCGATTTAGTCGAGTCCTCGACTAAATCCCCTTTACAAGGTTCATTTTGATGGTTAAGTGCACTGATGACTTTGAACAACCGTTTGAAACCAATCTGTCAAATGTTTTGTGCTAACACTCAGCAATTGATAAATTATCAATGGTAAACAAATTGTTTACCACTTATAAATACAGTAGAACCTCGATAAGTAGTTTCACGAGGGGATTATGGAAACAGTCTTGTTATTGAGGTGCTCTTTTTGTTGAGGGTTTTGTTATCAAGGTTATTTTGGCTATCAGTCGTGTTATCGAGGTTAATGGGCAGGGTTTTCAAGTCTAGACTTGTCCAAGATACCCATTCCTGTATAGAGTCGCGTTATAGAGGTTGACTTCTCAAAACGACTTGTTATAGAGGTTCTGGGTTACGTTGTTAATTAGAAAAAAAACCTTATTGAGGTTGTTTGGATAATAATAGAGATTAATTTAATGTTAATTATGTTAATTTTTGATGTTTTATGGCAATCTCAAGGGGATTTGAAAATTGCACTTGTGGGGGGAGGGTCGTATTATTCGTGTTATTGAGGTTGTCGTGTTATTGAGGTTGTCGTGTTATTGAGGTTGTCGTTTTATTGAGGTTGTCGTGTTATTGAGGTTGTTGTGTTATTGAGGTTGTCGTGTTGTCGAGGGTCTTGTTGAGGAGGGTCGTGTTGTCAAGTCCCGATTTAGTCGAGTCCTCGACTAAATCCCCTTAACAAGGTACATTTTGATGGTTAAGTGCACTGATGACTTTGCACAACCGTTTGAAACCAATCTGTCAAATCTTTTGTGCTAACACTCAGCAATTGATAAATGATCAATGGTAAACAAATTGTTTACCACTTATAAATACAGTAGAACCTCGATAAGTAGTTTCTCGAGGGGATTATGGAAACAGTCTTGTTATTAAGGTGCTCTTTTTGTTGAGGGTTGTGTTATCAAGGTTATTTTGGCTATCAGTCGTGTTATCGAGGTTAATGGGCAGGGTTTTCAAGTCAAGACTTGTTCAAGATACCCATTCCTGTATAGAGTCGCGTTATAGAGGTTGACTTCTCAAAACGACTTGTTATAGAGGTTCTGGGTTACGTTGTTAATTAGAAAAAAAACCTTATTGAGGTTGTTTGGATAATAATAGAGATTAATTTAATGTAAATTATGTTAATTTTTGATGTTTTATGGCAATCTCAAGGGGATTTGAAAATTGCACTTGAGGGGGAAGGGTCGTGTTATTCGTGTTATTGAGGTTGTCGTGTTATTGAGGTGCTCTTTTTGTTGAGGGTTGTGTTATCAAGGTTATTTTGGCTATCAGTCGTGTTATCGAGGTTAATGGGCAGGGTTTTCAAGTCTAGACTTGTTCAAGATACCCATTCCTGTATAGAGTCCCGTTATAGAGGTTGACTTCTCAAAACGACTTGTTATAGAGGTTCTGGGTTACGGGATTAATTAGAAAAAAAACCTTATTGAGGTTGTCTGGATAATAATAGAGATTAATTTAATGTTAATTTTTTATGTTTTATGGCAATCTCAAGGGGATTTGAAAATTGCACTTGTGGGGGGAGGGTCGTGTTATTCGTGTTATTAAGGTTGTCGTGTTATTGAGGTTGTCGTTTTATTGAGGTTGTCGTGTTATTGAGGTTGTTGTGTTATTGAGGTTGTCGTGTTGTCGAGGGTCGTGTTGTCGAGTTCTGATTTAGTCGAGTCCTCGACTAAATCCCCGTTACAAGGTACATTTTGATGGTTAAGTGCACTGATGACTTTGCACAACCGTTTGAAACCAATCTGTCAAATGTTTTGTGCTAACACTCAGCAATTGATGAATTATCAATGGTAAACAAATTGTTTACCACTTATAAATACAGTAGAACCTCGATAAGGTTGACTTCTCAAAACGACTTGTTAGAGAGGTTTTGGGTTACGTTGATAATTAGAAAAAAAACCTTATTGAGGTTGTTTGGATAATAATAGAGATTAATTTAATGTTAATTATGTTAATTTTTGATGTTTTATGGCAATCTCAAGGGGATTTGAAAATTGCACTTGTGGGAGGAGGGTCGTGTTATTCGTGTTATTGAGGTTGTTGTGTTATTGAGGTTGTCGTTTTATTGAGGTTGTCGTGTTATTGAGGTTGTCGTGTTGTCGAGGGTCGTGTTGTCGAGTCCCGATTTAGTCGAGTCCTCGACTAAATCCCCTTTACAAGGTTCATTTTGATGGTTAAGTGCACTGATGACTTTGAACAACCGTTTGAAACCAATCTGTCAAATGTTTTGTGCTAACACTCAGCAATTGATAAATTATCAATGGTAAACAAATTGTTTACCACTTATAAATACAGTAGAACCTCGATAAGTAGTTTCTCGAGGGGATTATGGAAACAGTCTTGTTATTAAGGTGCTCTTTTTGTTGAGGGTTGTGTTATCAAGGTTATTTTGGCTATCAGTCGTGTTATCGAGGTTAATGGGCAGGGTTTTCAAGTCAAGACTTGTTCAAGATACCCATTCCTGTATAGAGTCGCGTTATAGAGGTTGACTTCTCAAAACGACTTGTTATAGAGGTTCTGGGTTACGTTGTTAATTAGAAAAAAAACCTTATTGAGGTTGTTTGGATAATAATAGAGATTAATTTAATGTAAATTATGTTAATTTTTGATGTTTTATGGCAATCTCAAGGGGATTTGAAAATTGCACTTGAGGGGGAAGGGTCGTGTTATTCGTGTTATTGAGGTTGTCGTGTTATTGAGGTGCTCTTTTTGTTGAGGGTTGTGTTATCAAGGTTATTTTGGCTATCAGTCGTGTTATCGAGGTTAATGGGCAGGGTTTTCAAGTCTAGACTTGTTCAAGATACCCATTCCTGTATAGAGTCCCGTTATAGAGGTTGACTTCTCAAAACGACTTGTTATAGAGGTTCTGGGTTACGGGATTAATTAGAAAAAAAACCTTATTGAGGTTGTCTGGATAATAATAGAGATTAATTTAATGTTAATTTTTTATGTTTTATGGCAATCTCAAGGGGATTTGAAAATTGCACTTGTGGGGGGAGGGTCGTGTTATTCGTGTTATTAAGGTTGTCGTGTTATTGAGGTTGTCGTTTTATTGAGGTTGTCGTGTTATTGAGGTTGTTGTGTTATTGAGGTTGTCGTGTTGTCGAGGGTCGTGTTGTCGAGTTCTGATTTAGTCGAGTCCTCGACTAAATCCCCGTTACAAGGTACATTTTGATGGTTAAGTGCACTGATGACTTTGCACAACCGTTTGAAACCAATCTGTCAAATGTTTTGTGCTAACACTCAGCAATTGATGAATTATCAATGGTAAACAAATTGTTTACCACTTATAAATACAGTAGAACCTCGATAAGGTTGACTTCTCAAAACGACTTGTTAGAGAGGTTTTGGGTTACGTTGATAATTAGAAAAAAAACCTTATTGAGGTTGTTTGGATAATAATAGAGATTAATTTAATGTTAATTATGTTAATTTTTGATGTTTTATGGCAATCTCAAGGGGATTTGAAAATTGCACTTGTGGGAGGAGGGTCGTGTTATTCGTGTTATTGAGGTTGTTGTGTTATTGAGGTTGTCGTTTTATTGAGGTTGTCGTGTTATTGAGGTTGTTGTGTTATTGAGGTTGTCGTGTTGTCGAGGGTCGTGTTGTCGAGTCCCGATTTAGTCGAGTCCTCGACTAAATCCCCTTTACAAGGTTCATTTTGATGGTTAAGTGCACTGATGACTTTGAACAACCGTTTGAAACCAATCTGTCAAATGTTTTGTGCTAACACTCAGCAATTGATAAATTATCAATGGTAAACAAATTGTTTACCACTTATAAATACAGTAGAACCTCGATAAGTAGTTTCACGAGGGGATTATGGAAACAGTCTTGTTATTGAGGTGCTCTTTTTGTTGAGGGTTTTGTTATCAAGGTTATTTTGGCTATCAGTCGTGTTATCGAGGTTAATGGGCAGGGTTTTCAAGTCTAGACTTGTCCAAGATACCCATTCCTGTATAGAGTCGCGTTATAGAGGTTGACTTCTCAAAACGACTTGTTATAGAGGTTCTGGGTTACGTTGTTAATTAGAAAAAAAACCTTATTGAGGTTGTTTGGATAATAATAGAGATTAATTTAATGTTAATTATGTTAATTTTTGATGTTTTATGGCAATCTCAAGGGGATTTGAAAATTGCACTTGTGGGGGGAGGGTCGTATTATTCGTGTTATTGAGGTTGTCGTGTTATTGAGGTTGTCGTGTTATTGAGGTTGTCGTTTTATTGAGGTTGTCGTGTTATTGAGGTTGTTGTGTTATTGAGGTTGTCGTGTTGTCGAGGGTCTTGTTGAGGAGGGTCGTGTTGTCAAGTCCCGATTTAGTCGAGTCCTCGACTAAATCCCCTTAACAAGGTACATTTTGATGGTTAAGTGCACTGATGACTTTGCACAACCGTTTGAAACCAATCTGTCAAATCTTTTGTGCTAACACTCAGCAATTGATAAATGATCAATGGTAAACAAATTGTTTACCACTTATAAATACAGTAGAACCTCGATAAGTAGTTTCTCGAGGGGATTATGGAAACAGTCTTGTTATTAAGGTGCTCTTTTTGTTGAGGGTTGTGTTATCAAGGTTATTTTGGCTATCAGTCGTGTTATCGAGGTTAATGGGCAGGGTTTTCAAGTCAAGACTTGTTCAAGATACCCATTCCTGTATAGAGTCGCGTTATAGAGGTTGACTTCTCAAAACGACTTGTTATAGAGGTTCTGGGTTACGTTGTTAATTAGAAAAAAAACCTTATTGAGGTTGTTTGGATAATAATAGAGATTAATTTAATGTAAATTATGTTAATTTTTGATGTTTTATGGCAATCTCAAGGGGATTTGAAAATTGCACTTGAGGGGGAAGGGTCGTGTTATTCGTGTTATTGAGGTTGTCGTGTTATTGAGGTGCTCTTTTTGTTGAGGGTTGTGTTATCAAGGTTATTTTGGCTATCAGTCGTGTTATCGAGGTTAATGGGCAGGGTTTTCAAGTCTAGACTTGTTCAAGATACCCATTCCTGTATAGAGTCCCGTTATAGAGGTTGACTTCTCAAAACGACTTGTTATAGAGGTTCTGGGTTACGGGATTAATTAGAAAAAAAACCTTATTGAGGTTGTCTGGATAATAATAGAGATTAATTTAATGTTAATTTTTTATGTTTTATGGCAATCTCAAGGGGATTTGAAAATTGCACTTGTGGGGGGAGGGTCGTGTTATTCGTGTTATTAAGGTTGTCGTGTTATTGAGGTTGTCGTTTTATTGAGGTTGTCGTGTTATTGAGGTTGTTGTGTTATTGAGGTTGTCGTGTTGTCGAGGGTCGTGTTGTCGAGTTCTGATTTAGTCGAGTCCTCGACTAAATCCCCGTTACAAGGTACATTTTGATGGTTAAGTGCACTGATGACTTTGCACAACCGTTTGAAACCAATCTGTCAAATGTTTTGTGCTAACACTCAGCAATTGATGAATTATCAATGGTAAACAAATTGTTTACCACTTATAAATACAGTAGAACCTCGATAAGGTTGACTTCTCAAAACGACTTGTTAGAGAGGTTTTGGGTTACGTTGATAATTAGAAAAAAAACCTTATTGAGGTTGTTTGGATAATAATAGAGATTAATTTAATGTTAATTATGTTAATTTTTGATGTTTTATGGCAATCTCAAGGGGATTTGAAAATTGCACTTGTGGGAGGAGGGTCGTGTTATTCGTGTTATTGAGGTTGTTGTGTTATTGAGGTTGTCGTTTTATTGAGGTTGTCGTGTTATTGAGGTTGTCGTGTTGTCGAGGGTCGTGTTGTCGAGTCCCGATTTAGTCGAGTCCTCGACTAAATCCCCTTTACAAGGTTCATTTTGATGGTTAAGTGCACTGATGACTTTGAACAACCGTTTGAAACCAATCTGTCAAATGTTTTGTGCTAACACTCAGCAATTGATAAATTATCAATGGTAAACAAATTGTTTACCACTTATAAATACAGTAGAACCTCGATAAGTAGTTTCTCGAGGGGATTATGGAAACAGTCTTGTTATTAAGGTGCTCTTTTTGTTGAGGGTTGTGTTATCAAGGTTATTTTGGCTATCAGTCGTGTTATCGAGGTTAATGGGCAGGGTTTTCAAGTCAAGACTTGTTCAAGATACCCATTCCTGTATAGAGTCGCGTTATAGAGGTTGACTTCTCAAAACGACTTGTTATAGAGGTTCTGGGTTACGTTGTTAATTAGAAAAAAAACCTTATTGAGGTTGTTTGGATAATAATAGAGATTAATTTAATGTAAATTATGTTAATTTTTGATGTTTTATGGCAATCTCAAGGGGATTTGAAAATTGCACTTGAGGGGGAAGGGTCGTGTTATTCGTGTTATTGAGGTTGTCGTGTTATTGAGGTGCTCTTTTTGTTGAGGGTTGTGTTATCAAGGTTATTTTGGCTATCAGTCGTGTTATCGAGGTTAATGGGCAGGGTTTTCAAGTCTAGACTTGTTCAAGATACCCATTCCTGTATAGAGTCCCGTTATAGAGGTTGACTTCTCAAAACGACTTGTTATAGAGGTTCTGGGTTACGGGATTAATTAGAAAAAAAACCTTATTGAGGTTGTCTGGATAATAATAGAGATTAATTTAATGTTAATTTTTTATGTTTTATGGCAATCTCAAGGGGATTTGAAAATTGCACTTGTGGGGGGAGGGTCGTGTTATTCGTGTTATTAAGGTTGTCGTGTTATTGAGGTTGTCGTTTTATTGAGGTTGTCGTGTTATTGAGGTTGTTGTGTTATTGAGGTTGTCGTGTTGTCGAGGGTCGTGTTGTCGAGTTCTGATTTAGTCGAGTCCTCGACTAAATCCCCGTTACAAGGTACATTTTGATGGTTAAGTGCACTGATGACTTTGCACAACCGTTTGAAACCAATCTGTCAAATGTTTTGTGCTAACACTCAGCAATTGATGAATTATCAATGGTAAACAAATTGTTTACCACTTATAAATACAGTAGAACCTCGATAAGGTTGACTTCTCAAAACGACTTGTTAGAGAGGTTTTGGGTTACGTTGATAATTAGAAAAAAAACCTTATTGAGGTTGTTTGGATAATAATAGAGATTAATTTAATGTTAATTATGTTAATTTTTGATGTTTTATGGCAATCTCAAGGGGATTTGAAAATTGCACTTGTGGGAGGAGGGTCGTGTTATTCGTGTTATTGAGGTTGTTGTGTTATTGAGGTTGTCGTTTTATTGAGGTTGTCGTGTTATTGAGGTTGTTGTGTTATTGAGGTTGTCGTGTTGTCGAGGGTCGTGTTGTCGAGTCCCGATTTAGTCGAGTCCTCGACTAAATCCCCTTTACAAGGTTCATTTTGATGGTTAAGTGCACTGATGACTTTGAACAACCGTTTGAAACCAATCTGTCAAATGTTTTGTGCTAACACTCAGCAATTGATAAATTATCAATGGTAAACAAATTGTTTACCACTTATAAATACAGTAGAACCTCGATAAGTAGTTTCACGAGGGGATTATGGAAACAGTCTTGTTATTGAGGTGCTCTTTTTGTTGAGGGTTTTGTTATCAAGGTTATTTTGGCTATCAGTCGTGTTATCGAGGTTAATGGGCAGGGTTTTCAAGTCTAGACTTGTCCAAGATACCCATTCCTGTATAGAGTCGCGTTATAGAGGTTGACTTCTCAAAACGACTTGTTATAGAGGTTCTGGGTTACGTTGTTAATTAGAAAAAAAACCTTATTGAGGTTGTTTGGATAATAATAGAGATTAATTTAATGTTAATTATGTTAATTTTTGATGTTTTATGGCAATCTCAAGGGGATTTGAAAATTGCACTTGTGGGGGGAGGGTCGTATTATTCGTGTTATTGAGGTTGTCGTGTTATTGAGGTTGTCGTGTTATTGAGGTTGTCGTTTTATTGAGGTTGTCGTGTTATTGAGGTTGTTGTGTTATTGAGGTTGTCGTGTTGTCGAGGGTCTTGTTGAGGAGGGTCGTGTTGTCAAGTCCCGATTTAGTCGAGTCCTCGACTAAATCCCCTTAACAAGGTACATTTTGATGGTTAAGTGCACTGATGACTTTGCACAACCGTTTGAAACCAATCTGTCAAATCTTTTGTGCTAACACTCAGCAATTGATAAATGATCAATGGTAAACAAATTGTTTACCACTTATAAATACAGTAGAACCTCGATAAGTAGTTTCTCGAGGGGATTATGGAAACAGTCTTGTTATTAAGGTGCTCTTTTTGTTGAGGGTTGTGTTATCAAGGTTATTTTGGCTATCAGTCGTGTTATCGAGGTTAATGGGCAGGGTTTTCAAGTCAAGACTTGTTCAAGATACCCATTCCTGTATAGAGTCGCGTTATAGAGGTTGACTTCTCAAAACGACTTGTTATAGAGGTTCTGGGTTACGTTGTTAATTAGAAAAAAAACCTTATTGAGGTTGTTTGGATAATAATAGAGATTAATTTAATGTAAATTATGTTAATTTTTGATGTTTTATGGCAATCTCAAGGGGATTTGAAAATTGCACTTGAGGGGGAAGGGTCGTGTTATTCGTGTTATTGAGGTTGTCGTGTTATTGAGGTGCTCTTTTTGTTGAGGGTTGTGTTATCAAGGTTATTTTGGCTATCAGTCGTGTTATCGAGGTTAATGGGCAGGGTTTTCAAGTCTAGACTTGTTCAAGATACCCATTCCTGTATAGAGTCCCGTTATAGAGGTTGACTTCTCAAAACGACTTGTTATAGAGGTTCTGGGTTACGGGATTAATTAGAAAAAAAACCTTATTGAGGTTGTCTGGATAATAATAGAGATTAATTTAATGTTAATTTTTTATGTTTTATGGCAATCTCAAGGGGATTTGAAAATTGCACTTGTGGGGGGAGGGTCGTGTTATTCGTGTTATTAAGGTTGTCGTGTTATTGAGGTTGTCGTTTTATTGAGGTTGTCGTGTTATTGAGGTTGTTGTGTTATTGAGGTTGTCGTGTTGTCGAGGGTCGTGTTGTCGAGTTCTGATTTAGTCGAGTCCTCGACTAAATCCCCGTTACAAGGTACATTTTGATGGTTAAGTGCACTGATGACTTTGCACAACCGTTTGAAACCAATCTGTCAAATGTTTTGTGCTAACACTCAGCAATTGATGAATTATCAATGGTAAACAAATTGTTTACCACTTATAAATACAGTAGAACCTCGATAAGGTTGACTTCTCAAAACGACTTGTTAGAGAGGTTTTGGGTTACGTTGATAATTAGAAAAAAAACCTTATTGAGGTTGTTTGGATAATAATAGAGATTAATTTAATGTTAATTATGTTAATTTTTGATGTTTTATGGCAATCTCAAGGGGATTTGAAAATTGCACTTGTGGGAGGAGGGTCGTGTTATTCGTGTTATTGAGGTTGTTGTGTTATTGAGGTTGTCGTTTTATTGAGGTTGTCGTGTTATTGAGGTTGTTGTGTTATTGAGGTTGTCGTGTTGTCGAGGGTCGTGTTGTCGAGTCCCGATTTAGTCGAGTCCTCGACTAAATCCCCTTTACAAGGTTCATTTTGATGGTTAAGTGCACTGATGACTTTGAACAACCGTTTGAAACCAATCTGTCAAATGTTTTGTGCTAACACTCAGCAATTGATAAATTATCAATGGTAAACAAATTGTTTACCACTTATAAATACAGTAGAACCTCGATAAGTAGTTTCACGAGGGGATTATGGAAACAGTCTTGTTATTGAGGTGCTCTTTTTGTTGAGGGTTTTGTTATCAAGGTTATTTTGGCTATCAGTCGTGTTATCGAGGTTAATGGGCAGGGTTTTCAAGTCTAGACTTGTCCAAGATACCCATTCCTGTATAGAGTCGCGTTATAGAGGTTGACTTCTCAAAACGACTTGTTATAGAGGTTCTGGGTTACGTTGTTAATTAGAAAAAAAACCTTATTGAGGTTGTTTGGATAATAATAGAGATTAATTTAATGTTAATTATGTTAATTTTTGATGTTTTATGGCAATCTCAAGGGGATTTGAAAATTGCACTTGTGGGGGGAGGGTCGTATTATTCGTGTTATTGAGGTTGTGGTGTTATTGAGGTGCTCTTTTTGTTGAGGGTTGTGTTATCAAGGTTATTTTGGCTATCAGTCGTGTTATCGAGGTTAATGGACAGGGTTTTCAAGTCTAGACTTGTTCAAGATACCCATTCCTGTATAGAGTCGCGTTATAGAGGTTGACTTCTCAAAACGACTTGTTATAGAGGTTATGGGTTACGTTGTTAATTAGAAAAAAAAACCTTATTGAGGTTGTTTAGATAATAATAGAGATTAATTTAATGTTAATTATGTTAATTTTTGATGTTTTATGGCAATCTCAAGGGGATTTGAAAATTGCACTTGTGTTGTGGGAGGGTCGTGTTATTCGTGTTATTGAGGTTGTCGTGTTATTAAGGTTGTCGTGTTATTGAGGTTGTCGTTTTATTGAGGTTGTCGTGTTATTGAGGTTGTTGTGTTATTGAAGTTGTCGTGTTGTCGAGGGTCGTGTTGTCGAGTTCCGATTTAGTCGAGTCCTCGACTAAATCCCCGTTACAAGGTACATTTTGATGGTTAAGTGCACTGATGACTTTGCACAACCGTTTGAAACCAATCTGTCAAATGTTTTGTGCTAACACTCAGCAATTGATAAATTATCAATGGTAAACAAATTGTTTACCACTTATAAATACAGTAGAACCTCGATAAGGTTGACTTCTCAAAACGACTTGTTATAGAGGTTCTGGGTTACGTTGTTAATTAGAAAAAAAACCTTATTGAGGTTGTTTGGATAATAATAGAGATTAATTTAATGTTAATTATGTTAATTTTTGATGTTTTATGGCAATCTCAAGGGGATTTGAAAATTGCACTTGTGGGGGGAGGGTCGTGTTATTCGTGTTATTGAGGTTGTTGTGTTATTGAGGTTGTCGTTTTATTGAGGTTGTCGTGTTATTGAGGTTGTTGTGTTATTGAGGTTGTCGTGTTGTCGAGGGTCGTGTTGTCGAGTCCCGATTTAGTCGAGTCCTCGACTAAATCCCCTTTACAAGGTACATTTTGATGGTTAAGTGCACTGATGACTTTGCACAACCGTTTGAAACCAATCTGTCCAATGTTTTGTGCTAACACTCAGCAATTGATAAACTATCAATGGTAAACAAATTGTTTACCACTTATAAATACAGTAGAACCTCGATAAGTAGTTTCACGAGGGGATTATGGAAACAGTCTTGTTATTGAGGTGCTCTTTTTGTTGAGGGTTTTGTTATCAAGGTTATTTTGGCTATCAGTCGTGTTATCGAGGTTAATGGGCAGGGTTTTCAAGTCTAGACTTGTTCAAGATACCCATTCCTGTATAGAGTCGCGTTATAGAGGTTGACTTCTCAAAACGACTTGTTATAGAGGTTCTGGGTTACGTTGTTAATTAGAAAAAAAACCTTATTGAGGTTGTTTGGATAATAATAGAGATTAATTTAATGTTAATTATGTTAATTTTTGATGTTTTATGGCAATTTTAAGGGGATTTGAAAATTGCACTTGTGGGGGGAGGGTCGTATTATTCGTGTTATTGAGGTTGTCGTGTTATTGAGGTTGTCGTGTTATTGAGGTTGTCGTGTTATTGAGGTTATCGTGTTATTGAGGTTGTTGTGTTATTGAGGTTGTCGTGTTGTCGAGGGTCTTGTTGTCGAGGGTCGTGTTGTCAAGTCCCGATTTAGTCGAGTCCTCGACTAAATCCCCTTAACAAGGTACATTTTGATGGTTAAGTGCACTGATGACTTTGCACAACCGTTTGAAACCAATCTGTCAAATGTTTTGTGCTAACACTCAGCAATTAATAAATGATCAATGGTAAACAAATTGTTTACCACTTATAAATACAGTAGAACCTCGATAAGTAGTTTCTCGAGGGGATTATGGAAACAGTCTTGTTATTAAGGTGCTCTTTTTGTTGAGGGTTGTGTTATCAAGGTTATTTTGGCTATCAGTCGTGTTATCGAGGTTAATGGGCAGGGTTTTCAAGTCAAGACTTGTTCAAGATACCCATTCCTGTATAGAGTCGCGTTATAGAGGTTGACTTCTCAAAACGACTTGTTATAGAGGTTCTGGGTTACGTTGTTAATTAGAAAAAAAACCTTATTGAGGTTGTTTGGATAATAATAGAGATTAATTTAATGTAAATTATGTTAATTTTTGATGTTTTATGGCAATCTCAAGGGGATTTGAAAATTGCACTTGAGGGGGAAGGGTCGTGTTATTCGTGTTATTGAGGTTGTCGTGTTATTGAGGTGCTCTTTTTGTTGAGGGTTGTGTTATCAAGGTTATTTTGGCTATCAGTCGTGTTATCGAGGTTAATGGGCAGGGTTTTCAAGTCTAGACTTGTTCAAGATACCCATTCCTGTATAGAGTCCCGTTATAGAGGTTGACTTCTCAAAACGACTTGTTATAGAGGTTCTGGGTTACGGGATTAATTAGAAAAAAAACCTTATTGAGGTTGTCTGGATAATAATAGAGATTAATTTAATGTTAATTTTTTATGTTTTATGGCAATCTCAAGGGGATTTGAAAATTGCACTTGTGGGGGGAGGGTCGTGTTATTCGTGTTATTAAGGTTGTCGTGTTATTGAGGTTGTCGTTTTATTGAGGTTGTCGTGTTATTGAGGTTGTTGTGTTATTGAGGTTGTCGTGTTGTCGAGGGTCGTGTTGTCGAGTTCTGATTTAGTCGAGTCCTCGACTAAATCCCCGTTACAAGGTACATTTTGATGGTTAAGTGCACTGATGACTTTGCACAACCGTTTGAAACCAATCTGTCAAATGTTTTGTGCTAACACTCAGCAATTGATGAATTATCAATGGTAAACAAATTGTTTACCACTTATAAATACAGTAGAACCTCGATAAGGTTGACTTCTCAAAACGACTTGTTAGAGAGGTTTTGGGTTACGTTGATAATTAGAAAAAAAACCTTATTGAGGTTGTTTGGATAATAATAGAGATTAATTTAATGTTAATTATGTTAATTTTTGATGTTTTATGGCAATCTCAAGGGGATTTGAAAATTGCACTTGTGGGAGGAGGGTCGTGTTATTCGTGTTATTGAGGTAGTTGTGTTATTGAGGTTGTCGTTTTATTGAGGTTGTCGTGTTATTGAGGTTGTTGTGTTATTGAGGTTGTCGTGTTGTCGAGGGTCGTGTTGTCGAGTCCCGATTTAGTCGAGTCCTCGACTAAATCCCCTTTACAAGGTTCATTTTGATGGTTAAGTGCACTGATGACTTTGAACAACCGTTTGAAACCAATCTGTCAAATGTTTTGTGCTAACACTCAGCAATTGATAAATTATCAATGGTAAACAAATTGTTTACCACTTATAAATACAGTAGAACCTCGATAAGTAGTTTCACGAGGGGATTATGGAAACAGTCTTGTTATTGAGGTTGTCGTTTTATTGAGGTTGTCGTGTTATTGAGGTTGTTGTGTTATTGAGGTTGTCGTGTTGTCGAGGGTCGTGTTGTCGAGGGTCGTGTTGTCGAGTTCTGATTTAGTCGAGTCCTGGACTAAATCCCCGTTACAAGGTACATTTTGATGGTTAAGTGCACTGATGACTTTGCACAACCGTTTGAAACCAATCTGTCAAATGTTTTGTGCTAACACTCAGCAATTGATGAATTATCAATGGTAAACAAATTGTTTACCACTTATAAATACAGTAGAACCTCGATAAGGTTGACTTCTCAAAACGACTTGTTAGAGAGGTTTTGGGTTACGTTGATAATTAGAAAAAAAACCTTATTGAGGTTGTTTGGATAATAATAGAGATTAATTTAATGTTAATTATGTTAATTTTTGATGTTTTATGGCAATCTCAAAGGGATTTGAAAATTGCACTTGTGGGAGGAGGGTCGTGTTATTCGTGTTATTGAGGTTGTTGTGTTATTGAGGTTGTCGTTTTATTGAGGTTGTCGTGTTATTGAGGTTGTTGTGTTATTGAGGTTGTCGTGTTGTCGAGGGTCGTGTTGTCGAGTCCCGATTTAGTCGAGTCCTCGACTAAATCCCCTTTACAAGGTTCATTTTGATGGTTAAGTGCACTGATGACTTTGAACAACCGTTTGAAACCAATCTGTCAAATGTTTTGTGCTAACACTCAGCAATTGATAAATTATCAATGGTAAACAAATTGTTTACCACTTATAAATACAGTAGAACCTCGATAAGTAGTTTCACGAGGGGATTATGGAAACAGTCTTGTTATTGAGGTGCTCTTTTTGTTGAGGGTTTTGTTATCAAGGTTATTTTGGCTATCAGTCGTGTTATCGAGGTTAATGGGCAGGGTTTTCAAGTCTAGACTTGTCCAAGATACCCATTCCTGTATAGAGTCGCGTTATAGAGGTTGACTTCTCAAAACGACTTGTTATAGAGGTTCTGGGTTTCGTTGTTAATTAGAAAAAAAACCTTATTGAGGTTGTTTGGATAATAATAGAGATTAATTTAATGTTAATTATGTTAATTTTTGATGTTTTATGGCAATCTCAAGGGGATTTGAAAATTGCACTTGTGGGGGGAGGGTCGTATTATTCGTGTTATTGAGGTTGTCGTGTTATTGAGGTTGTCGTGTTATTGAGGTTGTCGTTTTATTGAGGTTGTCGTGTTATTGAGGTTGTCGTGTTGTCGAGGGTCTTGTTGAGGAGGGTCGTGTTGTCAAGTCCCGATTTAGTCGAGTCCTCGACTAAATCCCCTTAACAAGGTACATTTTGATGGTTAAGTGCACTGATGACTTTGCACAACCGTTTGAAACCAATCTGTCAAATCTTTTGTGCTAACACTCAGCAATTGATAAATGATCAATGGTAAACAAATTGTTTACCACTTATAAATACAGTAGAACCTCGATAAGTAGTTTCTCGAGGGGATTATGGAAACAGTCTTGTTATTAAGGTGCTCTTTTTGTTGAGGGTTGTGTTATCAAGGTTATTTTGGCTATCAGTCGTGTTATCGAGGTTAATGGGCAGGGTTTTCAAGTCAAGACTTGTTCAAGATACCCATTCCTGTATAGAGTCGCGTTATAGAGGTTGACTTCTCAAAACGACTTGTTATAGAGGTTCTGGGTTACGTTGTTAATTAGAAAAAAAACCTTATTGAGGTTGTTTGGATAATAATAGAGATTAATTTAATGTAAATTATGTTAATTTTTGATGTTTTATGGCAATCTCAAGGGGATTTGAAAATTGCACTTGAGGGGGAAGGGTCGTGTTATTCGTGTTATTGAGGTTGTCGTGTTATTGAGGTGCTCTTTTTGTTGAGGGTTGTGTTATCAAGGTTATTTTGGCTATCAGTCGTGTTATCGAGGTTAATGGGCAGGGTTTTCAAGTCTAGACTTGTTTAAGATACCCATTCCTGTATAGAGTCCCGTTATAGAGGTTGACTTCTCAAAACGACTTGTTATAGAGGTTCTGGGTTACGGGATTAATTAGAAAAAAAACCTTATTGAGGTTGTCTGGATAATAATAGAGATTAATTTAATGTTAATTTTTTATGTTTTATGGCAATCTCAAGGGGATTTGAAAATTGCACTTGTGGGGGGAGGGTCGTGTTATTCGTGTTATTAAGGTTGTCGTGTTATTGAGGTTGTCGTTTTATTGAGGTTGTCGTGTTATTGAGGTTGTTGTGTTATTGAGGTTGTCGTGTTGTCGAGGGTCGTGTTGTCGAGTTCTGATTTAGTCGAGTCCTCGACTAAATCCCCGTTACAAGGTACATTTTGATGGTTAAGTGCACTGATGACTTTGCACAACCGTTTGAAACCAATCTGTCAAATGTTTTGTGCTAACACTCAGCAATTGATGAATTATCAATGGTAAACAAATTGTTTACCACTTATAAATACAGTAGAACCTCGATAAGGTTGACTTCTCAAAACGACTTGTTAGAGAGGTTTTGGGTTACGTTGATAATTAGAAAAAAAACCTTATTGAGGTTGTTTGGATAATAATAGAGATTAATTTAATGTTAATTATGTTAATTTTTGATGTTTTATGGCAATCTCAAGGGGATTTGAAAATTGCACTTGTGGGAGGAGGGTCG
This sequence comes from Gerris lacustris, assembly GCA_951217055.1. Lineage (NCBI taxonomy): Eukaryota > Metazoa > Arthropoda > Insecta > Hemiptera > Gerridae > Gerris > Gerris lacustris. The sequence goes on from OX578284.1 coordinate 34,734,431, forward strand.
TGTTATTCGTGTTATTGAGGTTGTTGTGTTATTGAGGTTGTCGTTTTATTGAGGTTGTCGTGTTATTGAGGTTGTTGTGTTATTGAGGTTGTCGTGTTGTCGAGGGTCGTGTTGTCGAGTCCCGATTTAGTCGAGTCCTCGACTAAATCCCCTTTACAAGGTTCATTTTGATGGTTAAGTGCACTGATGACTTTGAACAACCGTTTGAAACCAATCTGTCAAATGTTTTGTGCTAACACTCAGCAATTGATAAATTATCAATGGTAAACAAATTGTTTACCACTTATAAATACAGTAGAACCTCGATAAGTAGTTTCACGAGGGGATTATGGAAACAGTCTTGTTATTGAGGTGCTCTTTTTGTTGAGGGTTTTGTTATCAAGGTTATTTTGGCTATCAGTCGTGTTATCGAGGTTAATGGGCAGGGTTTTCAAGTCTAGACTTGTCCAAGATACCCATTCCTGTATAGAGTCGCGTTATAGAGGTTGACTTCTCAAAACGACTTGTTATAGAGGTTCTGGGTTACGTTGTTAATTAGAAAAAAAACCTTATTGAGGTTGTTTGGATAATAATAGAGATTAATTTAATGTTAATTATGTTAATTTTTGATGTTTTATGGCAATCTCAAGGGGATTTGAAAATTGCACTTGTGGGGGGAGGGTCTTATTATTCGTGTTATTGAGGTTGTGGTGTTATTGAGGTGCTCTTTTTGTTGAGGGTTGTGTTATCAAGGTTATTTTGGCTATCAGTCGTGTTATCGAGGTTAATGGACAGGGTTTTCAAGTCTAGACTTGTTCAAGATACCCATTCCTGTATAGAGTCGCGTTATAGAGGTTGACTTCTCAAAACGACTTGTTATAGAGGTTATGGGTTACGTTGTTAATTAGAAAAAAAAACCTTATTGAGGTTGTTTAGATAATAATAGAGATTAATTTAATGTTAATTATGTTAATTTTTGATGTTTTATGGCAATCTCAAGGGGATTTGAAAATTGCACTTGTGTTGTGGGAGGGTCGTGTTATTCGTGTTATTGAGGTTGTCGTGTTATTAAGGTTGTCGTGTTATTGAGGTTGTCGTTTTATTGAGGTTGTCGTGTTATTGAGGTTGTTGTGTTATTGAAGTTGTCGTGTTGTCGAGGGTCGTGTTGTCGAGTTCCGATTTAGTCGAGTCCTCGACTAAATCCCCGTTACAAGGTACATTTTGATGGTTAAGTGCACTGATGACTTTGCACAACCGTTTGAAACCAATCTGTCAAATGTTTTGTGCTAACACTCAGCAATTGATAAATTATCAATGGTAAACAAATTGTTTACCACTTATAAATACAGTAGAACCTCGATAAGGTTGACTTCTCAAAACGACTTGTTATAGAGGTTCTGGGTTACGTTGTTAATTAGAAAAAAAACCTTATTGAGGTTGTTTGGATAATAATAGAGATTAATTTAATGTTAATTATGTTAATTTTTGATGTTTTATGGCAATCTCAAGGGGATTTGAAAATTGCACTTGTGGGGGGAGGGTCGTGTTATTCGTGTTATTGAGGTTGTTGTGTTATTGAGGTTGTCGTTTTATTGAGGTTGTCGTGTTATTGAGGTTGTTGTGTTATTGAGGTTGTCGTGTTGTCGAGGGTCGTGTTGTCGAGTCCCGATTTAGTCGAGTCCTCGACTAAATCCCCTTTACAAGGTACATTTTGATGGTTAAGTGCACTGATGACTTTGCACAACCGTTTGAAACCAATCTGTCCAATGTTTTGTGCTAACACTCAGCAATTGATAAACTATCAATGGTAAACAAATTGTTTACCACTTATAAATACAGTAGAACCTCGATAAGTAGTTTCACGAGGGGATTATGGAAACAGTCTTGTTATTGAGGTGCTCTTTTTGTTGAGGGTTTTGTTATCAAGGTTATTTTGGCTATCAGTCGTGTTATCGAGGTTAATGGGCAGGGTTTTCAAGTCTAGACTTGTTCAAGATACCCATTCCTGTATAGAGTCGCGTTATAGAGGTTGACTTCTCAAAACGACTTGTTATAGAGGTTCTGGGTTACGTTGTTAATTAGAAAAAAAACCTTATTGAGGTTGTTTGGATAATAATAGAGATTAATTTAATGTTAATTATGTTAATTTTTGATGTTTTATGGCAATTTTAAGGGGATTTGAAAATTGCACTTGTGGGGGGAGGGTCGTATTATTCGTGTTATTGAGGTTGTCGTGTTATTGAGGTTGTCGTGTTATTGAGGTTGTCGTGTTATTGAGGTTATCGTGTTATTGAGGTTGTTGTGTTATTGAGGTTGTCGTGTTGTCGAGGGTCTTGTTGTCGAGGGTCGTGTTGTCAAGTCCCGATTTAGTCGAGTCCTCGACTAAATCCCCTTAACAAGGTACATTTTGATGGTTAAGTGCACTGATGACTTTGCACAACCGTTTGAAACCAATCTGTCAAATGTTTTGTGCTAACACTCAGCAATTGATAAATGATCAATGGTAAACAAATTGTTTACCACTTATAAATACAGTAGAACCTCGATAAGTAGTTTCTCGAGGGGATTATGGAAACAGTCTTGTTATTAAGGTGCTCTTTTTGTTGAGGGTTGTGTTATCAAGGTTATTTTGGCTATCAGTCGTGTTATCGAGGTTAATGGGCAGGGTTTTCAAGTCAAGACTTGTTCAAGATACCCATTCCTGTATAGAGTCGCGTTATAGAGGTTGACTTCTCAAAACGACTTGTTATAGAGGTTCTGGGTTACGTTGTTAATTAGAAAAAAAACCTTATTGAGGTTGTTTGGATAATAATAGAGATTAATTTAATGTAAATTATGTTAATTTTTGATGTTTTATGGCAATCTCAAGGGGATTTGAAAATTGCACTTGAGGGGGAAGGGTCGTGTTATTCGTGTTATTGAGGTTGTCGTGTTATTGAGGTGCTCTTTTTGTTGAGGGTTGTGTTATCAAGGTTATTTTGGCTATCAGTCGTGTTATCGAGGTTAATGGGCAGGGTTTTCAAGTCTAGACTTGTTCAAGATACCCATTCCTGTATAGAGTCCCGTTATAGAGGTTGACTTCTCAAAACGACTTGTTATAGAGGTTCTGGGTTACGGGATTAATTAGAAAAAAAACCTTATTGAGGTTGTCTGGATAATAATAGAGATTAATTTAATGTTAATTTTTTATGTTTTATGGCAATCTCAAGGGGATTTGAAAATTGCACTTGTGGGGGGAGGGTCGTGTTATTCGTGTTATTAAGGTTGTCGTGTTATTGAGGTTGTCGTTTTATTGAGGTTGTCGTGTTATTGAGGTTGTTGTGTTATTGAGGTTGTCGTGTTGTCGAGGGTCGTGTTGTCGAGTTCTGATTTAGTCGAGTCCTCGACTAAATCCCCGTTACAAGGTACATTTTGATGGTTAAGTGCACTGATGACTTTGCACAACCGTTTGAAACCAATCTGTCAAATGTTTTGTGCTAACACTCAGCAATTGATGAATTATCAATGGTAAACAAATTGTTTACCACTTATAAATACAGTAGAACCTCGATAAGGTTGACTTCTCAAAACGACTTGTTAGAGAGGTTTTGGGTTACGTTGATAATTAGAAAAAAAACCTTATTGAGGTTGTTTGGATAATAATAGAGATTAATTTAATGTTAATTATGTTAATTTTTGATGTTTTATGGCAATCTCAAGGGGATTTGAAAATTGCACTTGTGGGAGGAGGGTCGTGTTATTCGTGTTATTGAGGTAGTTGTGTTATTGAGGTTGTCGTTTTATTGAGGTTGTCGTGTTATTGAGGTTGTTGTGTTATTGAGGTTGTCGTGTTGTCGAGGGTCGTGTTGTCGAGTCCCGATTTAGTCGAGTCCTCGACTAAATCCCCTTTACAAGGTTCATTTTGATGGTTAAGTGCACTGATGACTTTGAACAACCGTTTGAAACCAATCTGTCAAATGTTTTGTGCTAACACTCAGCAATTGATAAATTATCAATGGTAAACAAATTGTTTACCACTTATAAATACAGTAGAACCTCGATAAGTAGTTTCACGAGGGGATTATGGAAACAGTCTTGTTATTGAGGTTGTCGTTTTATTGAGGTTGTCGTGTTATTGAGGTTGTTGTGTTATTGAGGTTGTCGTGTTGTCGAGGGTCGTGTTGTCGAGGGTCGTGTTGTCGAGTTCTGATTTAGTCGAGTCCTCGACTAAATCCCCGTTACAAGGTACATTTTGATGGTTAAGTGCACTGATGACTTTGCACAACCGTTTGAAACCAATCTGTCAAATGTTTTGTGCTAACACTCAGCAATTGATGAATTATCAATGGTAAACAAATTGTTTACCACTTATAAATACAGTAGAACCTCGATAAGGTTGACTTCTCAAAACGACTTGTTAGAGAGGTTTTGGGTTACGTTGATAATTAGAAAAAAAACCTTATTGAGGTTGTTTGGATAATAATAGAGATTAATTTAATGTTAATTATGTTAATTTTTGATGTTTTATGGCAATCTCAAAGGGATTTGAAAATTGCACTTGTGGGAGGAGGGTCGTGTTATTCGTGTTATTGAGGTTGTTGTGTTATTGAGGTTGTCGTTTTATTGAGGTTGTCGTGTTATTGAGGTTGTTGTGTTATTGAGGTTGTCGTGTTGTCGAGGGTCGTGTTGTCGAGTCCCGATTTAGTCGAGTCCTCGACTAAATCCCCTTTACAAGGTTCATTTTGATGGTTAAGTGCACTGATGACTTTGAACAACCGTTTGAAACCAATCTGTCAAATGTTTTGTGCTAACACTCAGCAATTGATAAATTATCAATGGTAAACAAATTGTTTACCACTTATAAATACAGTAGAACCTCGATAAGTAGTTTCACGAGGGGATTATGGAAACAGTCTTGTTATTGAGGTGCTCTTTTTGTTGAGGGTTTTGTTATCAAGGTTATTTTGGCTATCAGTCGTGTTATCGAGGTTAATGGGCAGGGTTTTCAAGTCTAGACTTGTCCAAGATACCCATTCCTGTATAGAGTCGCGTTATAGAGGTTGACTTCTCAAAACGACTTGTTAAAGAGGTTCTGGGTTACGTTGTTAATTAGAAAAAAAACCTTATTGAGGTTGTTTGGATAATAATAGAGATTAATTTAATGTTAATTATGTTAATTTTTGATGTTTTATGGCAATCTCAAGGGGATTTGAAAATTGCACTTGTGGGGGGAGGGTCGTATTATTCGTGTTATTGAGGTTGTCGTGTTATTGAGGTTGTCGTGTTATTGAGGTTGTCGTTTTATTGAGGTTGTCGTGTTATTGAGGTTGTCGTGTTGTCGAGGGTCTTGTTGAGGAGGGTCGTGTTGTCAAGTCCCGATTTAGTCGAGTCCTCGACTAAATCCCCTTAACAAGGTACATTTTGATGGTTAAGTGCACTGATGACTTTGCACAACCGTTTGAAACCAATCTGTCAAATCTTTTGTGCTAACACTCAGCAATTGATAAATGATCAATGGTAAACAAATTGTTTACCACTTATAAATACAGTAGAACCTCGATAAGTAGTTTCTCGAGGGGATTATGGAAACAGTCTTGTTATTAAGGTGCTCTTTTTGTTGAGGGTTGTGTTATCAAGGTTATTTTGGCTATCAGTCGTGTTATCGAGGTTAATGGGCAGGGTTTTCAAGTCAAGACTTGTTCAAGATACCCATTCCTGTATAGAGTCGCGTTATAGAGGTTGACTTCTCAAAACGACTTGTTATAGAGGTTCTGGGTTACGTTGTTAATTAGAAAAAAAACCTTATTGAGGTTGTTTGGATAATAATAGAGATTAATTTAATGTAAATTATGTTAATTTTTGATGTTTTATGGCAATCTCAAGGGGATTTGAAAATTGCACTTGAGGGGGAAGGGTCGTGTTATTCGTGTTATTGAGGTTGTCGTGTTATTGAGGTGCTCTTTTTGTTGAGGGTTGTGTTATCAAGGTTATTTTGGCTATCAGTCGTGTTATCGAGGTTAATGGGCAGGGTTTTCAAGTCTAGACTTGTTTAAGATACCCATTCCTGTATAGAGTCCCGTTATAGAGGTTGACTTCTCAAAACGACTTGTTATAGAGGTTCTGGGTTACGGGATTAATTAGAAAAAAAACCTTATTGAGGTTGTCTGGATAATAATAGAGATTAATTTAATGTTAATTTTTTATGTTTTATGGCAATCTCAAGGGGATTTGAAAATTGCACTTGTGGGGGGAGGGTCGTGTTATTCGTGTTATTAAGGTTGTCGTGTTATTGAGGTTGTCGTTTTATTGAGGTTGTCGTGTTATTGAGGTTGTTGTGTTATTGAGGTTGTCGTGTTGTCGAGGGTCGTGTTGTCGAGTTCTGATTTAGTCGAGTCCTCGACTAAATCCCCGTTACAAGGTACATTTTGATGGTTAAGTGCACTGATGACTTTGCACAACCGTTTGAAACCAATCTGTCAAATGTTTTGTGCTAACACTCAGCAATTGATGAATTATCAATGGTAAACAAATTGTTTACCACTTATAAATACAGTAGAACCTCGATAAGGTTGACTTCTCAAAACGACTTGTTAGAGAGGTTTTGGGTTACGTTGATAATTAGAAAAAAAACCTTATTGAGGTTGTTTGGATAATAATAGAGATTAATTTAATGTTAATTATGTTAATTTTTGATGTTTTATGGCAATCTCAAGGGGATTTGAAAATTGCACTTGTGGGAGGAGGGTCGTGTTATTCGTGTTATTGAGGTTGTCGTTTTATTGAGGTTGTCGTGTTATTGAGGTTGTTATGTTATTGAGGTTGTCGTGTTGTCGAGGGTCTTGTTGAGGAGGGTCGTGTTGTCGAGTCCCGATTTAGTCGAGTCCTCGACTAAATCCCCTTAACAAGGTACATTTTGATGGTTAAGTGCACTGATGACTTTGCACAACCGTTTGAAACCAATCTGTCAAATCTTTTGTGCTAACACTCAGCAATTGATAAATGATCAATGGTAAACAAATTGTTTACCACTTATAAATACAGTAGAACCTCGATAAGTAGTTTCTCGAGGGGATTATGGAAACAGTCTTGTTATTAAGGTGCTCTTTTTGTTGAGGGTTGTGTTATCAAGGTTATTTTGGCTATCAGTCGTGTTATCGAGGTTAATGGGCAGGGTTTTCAAGTCAAGACTTGTTCAAGATACCCATTCCTGTATAGAGTCGCGTTATAGAGGTTGACTTCTCAAAACGACTTGTTATAGAGGTTCTGGGTTACGTTGTTAATTAGAAAAAAAACCTTATTGAGGTTGTTTGGATAATAATAGAGATTAATTTAATGTAAATTATGTTAATTTTTGATGTTTTATGGCAATCTCAAGGGGATTTGAAAATTGCACTTGAGGGGGAAGGGTCGTGTTATTCGTGTTATTGAGGTTGTCGTGTTATTGAGGTGCTCTTTTTGTTGAGGGTTGTGTTATCAAGGTTATTTTGGCTATCAGTCGTGTTATCGAGGTTAATGGGCAGGGTTTTCAAGTCTAGACTTGTTCAAGATACCCATTCCTGTATAGAGTCCCGTTATAGAGGTTGACTTCTCAAAACGACTTGTTATAGAGGTTCTGGGTTACGGGATTAATTAGAAAAAAAACCTTATTGAGGTTGTCTGGATAATAATAGAGATTAATTTAATGTTAATTTTTTATGTTTTATGGCAATCTCAAGGGGATTTGAAAATTGCACTTGTGGGGGGAGGGTCGTGTTATTCGTGTTATTAAGGTTGTCGTGTTATTGAGGTTGTCGTTTTATTGAGGTTGTCGTGTTATTGAGGTTGTTGTGTTATTGAGGTTGTCGTGTTGTCGAGGGTCGTGTTGTCGAGTTCTGATTTAGTCGAGTCCTCGACTAAATCCCCGTTACAAGGTACATTTTGATGGTTAAGTGCACTGATGACTTTGCACAACCGTTTGAAACCAATCTGTCAAATGTTTTGTGCTAACACTCAGCAATTGATGAATTATCAATGGTAAACAAATTGTTTACCACTTATAAATACAGTAGAACCTCGATAAGGTTGACTTCTCAAAACGACTTGTTAGAGAGGTTTTGGGTTACGTTGATAATTAGAAAAAAAACCTTATTGAGGTTGTTTGGATAATAATAGAGATTAATTTAATGTTAATTATGTTAATTTTTGATGTTTTATGGCAATCTCAAGGGGATTTGAAAATTGCACTTGTGGGAGGAGGGTCGTGTTATTCGTGTTATTGAGGTTGTTGTGTTATTGAGGTTGTCGTTTTATTGAGGTTGTCGTGTTATTGAGGTTGTTGTGTTATTGAGGTTGTCGTGTTGTCGAGGGTCGTGTTGTCGAGTCCCGATTTAGTCGAGTCCTCGACTAAATCCCCTTTACAAGGTTCATTTTGATGGTTAAGTGCACTGATGACTTTGAACAACCGTTTGAAACCAATCTGTCAAATGTTTTGTGCTAACACTCAGCAATTGATAAATTATCAATGGTAAACAAATTGTTTACCACTTATAAATACAGTAGAACCTCGATAAGTAGTTTCACGAGGGGATTATGGAAACAGTCTTGTTATTGAGGTGCTCTTTTTGTTGAGGGTTTTGTTATCAAGGTTATTTTGGCTATCAGTCGTGTTATCGAGGTTAATGGGCAGGGTTTTCAAGTCTAGACTTGTCCAAGATACCCATTCCTGTATAGAGTCGCGTTATAGAGGTTGACTTCTCAAAACGACTTGTTATAGAGGTTCTGGGTTACGTTGTTAATTAGAAAAAAAACCTTATTGAGGTTGTTTGGATAATAATAGAGATTAATTTAATGTTAATTATGTTAATTTTTGATGTTTTATGGCAATCTCAAGGGGATTTGAAAATTGCACTTGTGGGGGGAGGGTCGTATTATTCGTGTTATTGAGGTTGTCGTGTTATTGAGGTTGTCGTGTTATTGAGGTTGTCGTTTTATTGAGGTTGTCGTGTTATTGAGGTTGTTGTGTTATTGAGGTTGTCGTGTTGTCGAGGGTCTTGTTGAGGAGGGTCGTGTTGTCAAGTCCCGATTTAGTCGAGTCCTCGACTAAATCCCCTTAACAAGGTACATTTTGATGGTTAAGTGCACTGATGACTTTGCACAACCGTTTGAAACCAATCTGTCAAATCTTTTGTGCTAACACTCAGCAATTGATAAATGATCAATGGTAAACAAATTGTTTACCACTTATAAATACAGTAGAACCTCGATAAGTAGTTTCTCGAGGGGATTATGGAAACAGTCTTGTTATTAAGGTGCTCTTTTTGTTGAGGGTTGTGTTATCAAGGTTATTTTGGCTATCAGTCGTGTTATCGAGGTTAATGGGCAGGGTTTTCAAGTCAAGACTTGTTCAAGATACCCATTCCTGTATAGAGTCGCGTTATAGAGGTTGACTTCTCAAAACGACTTGTTATAGAGGTTCTGGGTTACGTTGTTAATTAGAAAAAAAACCTTATTGAGGTTGTTTGGATAATAATAGAGATTAATTTAATGTAAATTATGTTAATTTTTGATGTTTTATGGCAATCTCAAGGGGATTTGAAAATTGCACTTGAGGGGGAAGGGTCGTGTTATTCGTGTTATTGAGGTTGTCGTGTTATTGAGGTGCTCTTTTTGTTGAGGGTTGTGTTATCAAGGTTATTTTGGCTATCAGTCGTGTTATCGAGGTTAATGGGCAGGGTTTTCAAGTCTAGACTTGTTCAAGATACCCATTCCTGTATAGAGTCCCGTTATAGAGGTTGACTTCTCAAAACGACTTGTTATAGAGGTTCTGGGTTACGGGATTAATTAGAAAAAAAACCTTATTGAGGTTGTCTGGATAATAATAGAGATTAATTTAATGTTAATTTTTTATGTTTTATGGCAATCTCAAGGGGATTTGAAAATTGCACTTGTGGGGGGAGGGTCGTGTTATTCGTGTTATTAAGGTTGTCGTGTTATTGAGGTTGTCGTTTTATTGAGGTTGTCGTGTTATTGAGGTTGTTGTGTTATTGAGGTTGTCGTGTTGTCGAGGGTCGTGTTGTCGAGTTCTGATTTAGTCGAGTCCTCGACTAAATCCCCGTTACAAGGTACATTTTGATGGTTAAGTGCACTGATGACTTTGCACAACCGTTTGAAACCAATCTGTCAAATGTTTTGTGCTAACACTCAGCAATTGATGAATTATCAATGGTAAACAAATTGTTTACCACTTATAAATACAGTAGAACCTCGATAAGGTTGACTTCTCAAAACGACTTGTTAGAGAGGTTTTGGGTTACGTTGATAATTAGAAAAAAAACCTTATTGAGGTTGTTTGGATAATAATAGAGATTAATTTAATGTTAATTATGTTAATTTTTGATGTTTTATGGCAATCTCAAGGGGATTTGAAAATTGCACTTGTGGGAGGAGGGTCGTGTTATTCGTGTTATTGAGGTTGTTGTGTTATTGAGGTTGTCGTTTTATTGAGGTTGTCGTGTTATTGAGGTTGTCGTGTTGTCGAGGGTCGTGTTGTCGAGTCCCGATTTAGTCGAGTCCTCGACTAAATCCCCTTTACAAGGTTCATTTTGATGGTTAAGTGCACTGATGACTTTGAACAACCGTTTGAAACCAATCTGTCAAATGTTTTGTGCTAACACTCAGCAATTGATAAATTATCAATGGTAAACAAATTGTTTACCACTTATAAATACAGTAGAACCTCGATAAGTAGTTTCTCGAGGGGATTATGGAAACAGTCTTGTTATTAAGGTGCTCTTTTTGTTGAGGGTTGTGTTATCAAGGTTATTTTGGCTATCAGTCGTGTTATCGAGGTTAATGGGCAGGGTTTTCAAGTCAAGACTTGTTCAAGATACCCATTCCTGTATAGAGTCGCGTTATAGAGGTTGACTTCTCAAAACGACTTGTTATAGAGGTTCTGGGTTACGTTGTTAATTAGAAAAAAAACCTTATTGAGGTTGTTTGGATAATAATAGAGATTAATTTAATGTAAATTATGTTAATTTTTGATGTTTTATGGCAATCTCAAGGGGATTTGAAAATTGCACTTGAGGGGGAAGGGTCGTGTTATTCGTGTTATTGAGGTTGTCGTGTTATTGAGGTGCTCTTTTTGTTGAGGGTTGTGTTATCAAGGTTATTTTGGCTATCAGTCGTGTTATCGAGGTTAATGGGCAGGGTTTTCAAGTCTAGACTTGTTCAAGATACCCATTCCTGTATAGAGTCCCGTTATAGAGGTTGACTTCTCAAAACGACTTGTTATAGAGGTTCTGGGTTACGGGATTAATTAGAAAAAAAACCTTATTGAGGTTGTCTGGATAATAATAGAGATTAATTTAATGTTAATTTTTTATGTTTTATGGCAATCTCAAGGGGATTTGAAAATTGCACTTGTGGGGGGAGGGTCGTGTTATTCGTGTTATTAAGGTTGTCGTGTTATTGAGGTTGTCGTTTTATTGAGGTTGTCGTGTTATTGAGGTTGTTGTGTTATTGAGGTTGTCGTGTTGTCGAGGGTCGTGTTGTCGAGTTCTGATTTAGTCGAGTCCTCGACTAAATCCCCGTTACAAGGTACATTTTGATGGTTAAGTGCACTGATGACTTTGCACAACCGTTTGAAACCAATCTGTCAAATGTTTTGTGCTAACACTCAGCAATTGATGAATTATCAATGGTAAACAAATTGTTTACCACTTATAAATACAGTAGAACCTCGATAAGGTTGACTTCTCAAAACGACTTGTTAGAGAGGTTTTGGGTTACGTTGATAATTAGAAAAAAAACCTTATTGAGGTTGTTTGGATAATAATAGAGATTAATTTAATGTTAATTATGTTAATTTTTGATGTTTTATGGCAATCTCAAGGGGATTTGAAAATTGCACTTGTGGGAGGAGGGTCGTGTTATTCGTGTTATTGAGGTTGTTGTGTTATTGAGGTTGTCGTTTTATTGAGGTTGTCGTGTTATTGAGGTTGTTGTGTTATTGAGGTTGTCGTGTTGTCGAGGGTCGTGTTGTCGAGTCCCGATTTAGTCGAGTCCTCGACTAAATCCCCTTTACAAGGTTCATTTTGATGGTTAAGTGCACTGATGACTTTGAACAACCGTTTGAAACCAATCTGTCAAATGTTTTGTGCTAACACTCAGCAATTGATAAATTATCAATGGTAAACAAATTGTTTACCACTTATAAATACAGTAGAACCTCGATAAGTAGTTTCACGAGGGGATTATGGAAACAGTCTTGTTATTGAGGTGCTCTTTTTGTTGAGGGTTTTGTTATCAAGGTTATTTTGGCTATCAGTCGTGTTATCGAGGTTAATGGGCAGGGTTTTCAAGTCTAGACTTGTCCAAGATACCCATTCCTGTATAGAGTCGCGTTATAGAGGTTGACTTCTCAAAACGACTTGTTATAGAGGTTCTGGGTTACGTTGTTAATTAGAAAAAAAACCTTATTGAGGTTGTTTGGATAATAATAGAGATTAATTTAATGTTAATTATGTTAATTTTTGATGTTTTATGGCAATCTCAAGGGGATTTGAAAATTGCACTTGTGGGGGGAGGGTCGTATTATTCGTGTTATTGAGGTTGTCGTGTTATTGAGGTTGTCGTGTTATTGAGGTTGTCGTTTTATTGAGGTTGTCGTGTTATTGAGGTTGTTGTGTTATTGAGGTTGTCGTGTTGTCGAGGGTCTTGTTGAGGAGGGTCGTGTTGTCAAGTCCCGATTTAGTCGAGTCCTCGACTAAATCCCCTTAACAAGGTACATTTTGATGGTTAAGTGCACTGATGACTTTGCACAACCGTTTGAAACCAATCTGTCCAATGTTTTGTGCTAACACTCAGCAATTGATAAACTATCAATGGTAAACAAATTGTTTACCACTTATAAATACAGTAGAACCTCGATAAGTAGTTTCACGAGGGGATTATGGAAACAGTCTTGTTATTGAGGTGCTCTTTTTGTTGAGGGTTTTGTTATCAAGGTTATTTTGGCTATCAGTCGTGTTATCGAGGTTAATGGGCAGGGTTTTCAAGTCTAGACTTGTTCAAGATACCCATTCCTGTATAGAGTCGCGTTATAGAGGTTGACTTCTCAAAACGACTTGTTATAGAGGTTCTGGGTTACGTTGTTAATTAGAAAAAAAACCTTATTGAGGTTGTTTGGATAATAATAGAGATTAATTTAATGTTAATTATGTTAATTTTTGATGTTTTATGGCAATTTTAAGGGGATTTGAAAATTGCACTTGTGGGGGGAGGGTCGTATTATTCGTGTTATTGAGGTTGTCGTGTTATTGAGGTTGTCGTGTTATTGAGGTTGTCGTGTTATTGAGGTTATCGTGTTATTGAGGTTGTTGTGTTATTGAGGTTGTCGTGTTGTCGAGGGTCTTGTTGTCGAGGGTCGTGTTGTCAAGTCCCGATTTAGTCGAGTCCTCGACTAAATCCCCTTAACAAGGTACATTTTGATGGTTAAGTGCACTGATGACTTTGCACAACCGTTTGAAACCAATCTGTCAAATGTTTTGTGCTAACACTCAGCAATTGATAAATGATCAATGGTAAACAAATTGTTTACCACTTATAAATACAGTAGAACCTCGATAAGTAGTTTCTCGAGGGGATTATGGAAACAGTCTTGTTATTAAGGTGCTCTTTTTGTTGAGGGTTGTGTTATCAAGGTTATTTTGGCTATCAGTCGTGTTATCGAGGTTAATGGGCAGGGTTTTCAAGTCAAGACTTGTTCAAGATACCCATTCCTGTATAGAGTCGCGTTATAGAGGTTGACTTCTCAAAACGACTTGTTATAGAGGTTCTGGGTTACGTTGTTAATTAGAAAAAAAACCTTATTGAGGTTGTTTGGATAATAATAGAGATTAATTTAATGTAAATTATGTTAATTTTTGATGTTTTATGGCAATCTCAAGGGGATTTGAAAATTGCACTTGAGGGGGAAGGGTCGTGTTATTCGTGTTATTGAGGTTGTCGTGTTATTGAGGTGCTCTTTTTGTTGAGGGTTGTGTTATCAAGGTTATTTTGGCTATCAGTCGTGTTATCGAGGTTAAGGGGCAGGGTTTTCAAGTCTAGACTTGTTCAAGATACCCATTCCTGTATAGAGTCCCGTTATAGAGGTTGACTTCTCAAAACGACTTGTTATAGAGGTTCTGGGTTACGGGATTAATTAGAAAAAAAACCTTATTGAGGTTGTCTGGATAATAATAGAGATTAATTTAATGTTAATTTTTTATGTTTTATGGCAATCTCAAGGGGATTTGAAAATTGCACTTGTGGGGGGAGGGTCGTGTTATTCGTGTTATTAAGGTTGTCGTGTTATTGAGGTTGTCGTTTTATTGAGGTTGTCGTGTTATTGAGGTTGTTGTGTTATTGAGGTTGTCGTGTTGTCGAGGGTCGTGTTGTCGAGTTCTGATTTAGTCGAGTCCTCGACTAAATCCCCGTTACAAGGTACATTTTGATGGTTAAGTGCACTGATGACTTTGCACAACCGTTTGAAACCAATCTGTCAAATGTTTTGTGCTAACACTCAGCAATTGATGAATTATCAATGGTAAACAAATTGTTTACCACTTATAAATACAGTAGAACCTCGATAAGGTTGACTTCTCAAAACGACTTGTTAGAGAGGTTTTGGGTTACGTTGATAATTAGAAAAAAAACCTTATTGAGGTTGTTTGGATAATAATAGAGATTAATTTAATGTTAATTATGTTAATTTTTGATGTTTTATGGCAATCTCAAGGGGATTTGAAAATTGCACTTGTGGGAGGAGGGTCGTGTTATTCGTGTTATTGAGGTAGTTGTGTTATTGAGGTTGTCGTTTTATTGAGGTTGTCGTGTTATTGAGGTTGTTGTGTTATTGAGGTTGTCGTGTTGTCGAGGGTCGTGTTGTCGAGTCCCGATTTAGTCGAGTCCTCGACTAAATCCCCTTTACAAGGTTCATTTTGATGGTTAAGTGCACTGATGACTTTGAACAACCGTTTGAAACCAATCTGTCAAATGTTTTGTGCTAACACTCAGCAATTGATAAATTATCAATGGTAAACAAATTGTTTACCACTTATAAATACAGTAGAACCTCGATAAGTAGTTTCACGAGGGGATTATGGAAACAGTCTTGTTATTGAGGTGCTCTTTTTGTTGAGGGTTTTGTTATCAAGGTTATTTTGGCTATCAGTCGTGTTATCGAGGTTAATGGGCAGGGTTTTCAAGTCTAGACTTGTCCAAGATACCCATTCCTGTATAGAGTCGCGTTATAGAGGTTGACTTCTCAAAACGACTTGTTATAGAGGTTCTGGGTTACGTTGTTAATTAGAAAAAAAACCTTATTGAGGTTGTTTGGATAATAATAGAGATTAATTTAATGTTAATTATGTTAATTTTTGATGTTTTATGGCAATCTCAAGGGGATTTGAAAATTGCACTTGTGGGGGGAGGGTCGTATTATTCGTGTTATTGAGGTTGTCGTGTTATTGAGGTTGTCGTGTTATTGAGGTTGTCGTTTTATTGAGGTTGTCGTGTTATTGAGGTTGTTGTGTTATTGAGGTTGTCGTGTTGTCGAGGGTCTTGTTGAGGAGGGTCGTGTTGTCAAGTCCCGATTTAGTCGAGTCCTCGACTAAATCCCCTTAACAAGGTACATTTTGATGGTTAAGTGCACTGATGACTTTGCACAACCGTTTGAAACCAATCTGTCAAATCTTTTGTGCTAACACTCAGCAATTGATAAATGATCAATGGTAAACAAATTGTTTACCACTTATAAATACAGTAGAACCTCGATAAGTAGTTTCTCGAGGGGATTATGGAAACAGTCTTGTTATTAAGGTGCTCTTTTTGTTGAGGGTTGTGTTATCAAGGTTATTTTGGCTATCAGTCGTGTTATCGAGGTTAATGGGCAGGGTTTTCAAGTCAAGACTTGTTCAAGATACCCATTCCTGTATAGAGTCGCGTTATAGAGGTTGACTTCTCAAAACGACTTGTTATAGAGGTTCTGGGTTACGTTGTTAATTAGAAAAAAAACCTTATTGAGGTTGTTTGGATAATAATAGAGATTAATTTAATGTAAATTATGTTAATTTTTGATGTTTTATGGCAATCTCAAGGGGATTTGAAAATTGCACTTGAGGGGGAAGGGTCGTGTTATTCGTGTTATTGAGGTTGTCGTGTTATTGAGGTGCTCTTTTTGTTGAGGGTTGTGTTATCAAGGTTATTTTGGCTATCAGTCGTGTTATCGAGGTTAATGGGCAGGGTTTTCAAGTCTAGACTTGTTTAAGATACCCATTCCTGTATAGAGTCCCGTTATAGAGGTTGACTTCTCAAAACGACTTGTTATAGAGGTTCTGGGTTACGGGATTAATTAGAAAAAAAACCTTATTGAGGTTGTCTGGATAATAATAGAGATTAATTTAATGTTAATTTTTTATGTTTTATGGCAATCTCAAGGGGATTTGAAAATTGCACTTGTGGGGGGAGGGTCGTGTTATTCGTGTTATTAAGGTTGTCGTGTTATTGAGGTTGTCGTTTTATTGAGGTTGTCGTGTTATTGAGGTTGTTGTGTTATTGAGGTTGTCGTGTTGTCGAGGGTCGTGTTGTCGAGTTCTGATTTAGTCGAGTCCTCGACTAAATCCCCGTTACAAGGTACATTTTGATGGTTAAGTGCACTGATGACTTTGCACAACCGTTTGAAACCAATCTGTCAAATGTTTTGTGCTAACACTCAGCAATTGATGAATTATCAATGGTAAACAAATTGTTTACCACTTATAAATACAGTAGAACCTCGATAAGGTTGACTTCTCAAAACGACTTGTTAGAGAGGTTTTGGGTTACGTTGATAATTAGAAAAAAAACCTTATTGAGGTTGTTTGGATAATAATAGAGATTAATTTAATGTTAATTATGTTAATTTTTGATGTTTTATGGCAATCTCAAGGGGATTTGAAAATTGCACTTGTGGGAGGAGGGTCGTGTTATTCGTGTTATTGAGGTTGTCGTTTTATTGAGGTTGTCGTGTTATTGAGGTTGTTATGTTATTGAGGTTGTCGTGTTGTCGAGGGTCTTGTTGAGGAGGGTCGTGTTGTCGAGTCCCGATTTAGTCGAGTCCTCGACTAAATCCCCTTAACAAGGTACATTTTGATGGTTAAGTGCACTGATGACTTTGCACAACCGTTTGAAACCAATCTGTCAAATCTTTTGTGCTAACACTCAGCAATTGATAAATGATCAATGGTAAACAAATTGTTTACCACTTATAAATACAGTAGAACCTCGATAAGTAGTTTCTCGAGGGGATTATGGAAACAGTCTTGTTATTAAGGTGCTCTTTTTGTTGAGGGTTGTGTTATCAAGGTTATTTTGGCTATCAGTCGTGTTATCGAGGTTAATGGGCAGGGTTTTCAAGTCAAGACTTGTTCAAGATACCCATTCCTGTATAGAGTCGCGTTATAGAGGTTGACTTCTCAAAACGACTTGTTATAGAGGTTCTGGGTTACGTTGTTAATTAGAAAAAAAACCTTATTGAGGTTGTTTGGATAATAATAGAGATTAATTTAATGTAAATTATGTTAATTTTTGATGTTTTATGGCAATCTCAAGGGGATTTGAAAATTGCACTTGAGGGGGAAGGGTCGTGTTATTCGTGTTATTGAGGTTGTCGTGTTATTGAGGTGCTCTTTTTGTTGAGGGTTGTGTTATCAAGGTTATTTTGGCTATCAGTCGTGTTATCGAGGTTAATGGGCAGGGTTTTCAAGTCTAGACTTGTTCAAGATACCCATTCCTGTATAGAGTCCCGTTATAGAGGTTGACTTCTCAAAACGACTTGTTATAGAGGTTCTGGGTTACGGGATTAATTAGAAAAAAAACCTTATTGAGGTTGTCTGGATAATAATAGAGATTAATTTAATGTTAATTTTTTATGTTTTATGGCAATCTCAAGGGGATTTGAAAATTGCACTTGTGGGGGGAGGGTCGTGTTATTCGTGTTATTAAGGTTGTCGTGTTATTGAGGTTGTCGTTTTATTGAGGTTGTCGTGTTATTGAGGTTGTTGTGTTATTGAGGTTGTCGTGTTGTCGAGGGTCGTGTTGTCGAGTTCTGATTTAGTCGAGTCCTCGACTAAATCCCCGTTACAAGGTACATTTTGATGGTTAAGTGCACTGATGACTTTGCACAACCGTTTGAAACCAATCTGTCAAATGTTTTGTGCTAACACTCAGCAATTGATGAATTATCAATGGTAAACAAATTGTTTACCACTTATAAATACAGTAGAACCTCGATAAGGTTGACTTCTCAAAACGACTTGTTAGAGAGGTTTTGGGTTACGTTGATAATTAGAAAAAAAACCTTATTGAGGTTGTTTGGATAATAATAGAGATTAATTTAATGTTAATTATGTTAATTTTTGATGTTTTATGGCAATCTCAAGGGGATTTGAAAATTGCACTTGTGGGAGGAGGGTCGTGTTATTCGTGTTATTGAGGTTGTTGTGTTATTGAGGTTGTCGTTTTATTGAGGTTGTCGTGTTATTGAGGTTGTTGTGTTATTGAGGTTGTCGTGTTGTCGAGGGTCGTGTTGTCGAGTCCCGATTTAGTCGAGTCCTCGACTAAATCCCCTTTACAAGGTTCATTTTGATGGTTAAGTGCACTGATGACTTTGAACAACCGTTTGAAACCAATCTGTCAAATGTTTTGTGCTAACACTCAGCAATTGATAAATTATCAATGGTAAACAAATTGTTTACCACTTATAAATACAGTAGAACCTCGATAAGTAGTTTCACGAGGGGATTATGGAAACAGTCTTGTTATTGAGGTGCTCTTTTTGTTGAGGGTTTTGTTATCAAGGTTATTTTGGCTATCAGTCGTGTTATCGAGGTTAATGGGCAGGGTTTTCAAGTCTAGACTTGTCCAAGATACCCATTCCTGTATAGAGTCGCGTTATAGAGGTTGACTTCTCAAAACGACTTGTTATAGAGGTTCTGGGTTACGTTGTTAATTAGAAAAAAAACCTTATTGAGGTTGTTTGGATAATAATAGAGATTAATTTAATGTTAATTATGTTAATTTTTGATGTTTTATGGCAATCTCAAGGGGATTTGAAAATTGCACTTGTGGGGGGAGGGTCGTATTATTCGTGTTATTGAGGTTGTCGTGTTATTGAGGTTGTCGTGTTATTGAGGTTGTCGTTTTATTGAGGTTGTCGTGTTATTGAGGTTGTTGTGTTATTGAGGTTGTCGTGTTGTCGAGGGTCTTGTTGAGGAGGGTCGTGTTGTCAAGTCCCGATTTAGTCGAGTCCTCGACTAAATCCCCTTAACAAGGTACATTTTGATGGTTAAGTGCACTGATGACTTTGCACAACCGTTTGAAACCAATCTGTCAAATCTTTTGTGCTAACACTCAGCAATTGATAAATGATCAATGGTAAACAAATTGTTTACCACTTATAAATACAGTAGAACCTCGATAAGTAGTTTCTCGAGGGGATTATGGAAACAGTCTTGTTATTAAGGTGCTTTTTTTGTTGAGGGTTGTGTTATCAAGGTTATTTTGGCTATCAGTCGTGTTATCGAGGTTAATGGGCAGGGTTTTCAAGTCAAGACTTGTTCAAGATACCCATTCCTGTATAGAGTCGCGTTATAGAGGTTGACTTCTCAAAACGACTTGTTATAGAGGTTCTGGGTTACGTTGTTAATTAGAAAAAAAACCTTATTGAGGTTGTTTGGATAATAATAGAGATTAATTTAATGTAAATTATGTTAATTTTTGATGTTTTATGGCAATCTCAAGGGGATTTGAAAATTGCACTTGAGGGGGAAGGGTCGTGTTATTCGTGTTATTGAGGTTGTCGTGTTATTGAGGTGCTCTTTTTGTTGAGGGTTGTGTTATCAAGGTTATTTTGGCTATCAGTCGTGTTATCGAGGTTAATGGGCAGGGTTTTCAAGTCTAGACTTGTTCAAGATACCCATTCCTGTATAGAGTCCCGTTATAGAGGTTGACTTCTCAAAACGACTTGTTATAGAGGTTCTGGGTTACGGGATTAATTAGAAAAAAAACCTTATTGAGGTTGTCTGGATAATAATAGAGATTAATTTAATGTTAATTTTTTATGTTTTATGGCAATCTCAAGGGGATTTGAAAATTGCACTTGTGGGGGGAGGGTCGTGTTATTCGTGTTATTAAGGTTGTCGTGTTATTGAGGTTGTCGTTTTATTGAGGTTGTCGTGTTATTGAGGTTGTTGTGTTATTGAGGTTGTCGTGTTGTCGAGGGTCGTGTTGTCGAGTTCTGATTTAGTCGAGTCCTCGACTAAATCCCCGTTACAAGGTACATTTTGATGGTTAAGTGCACTGATGACTTTGCACAACCGTTTGAAACCAATCTGTCAAATGTTTTGTGCTAACACTCAGCAATTGATGAATTATCAATGGTAAACAAATTGTTTACCACTTATAAATACAGTAGAACCTCGATAAGGTTGACTTCTCAAAACGACTTGTTAGAGAGGTTTTGGGTTACGTTGATAATTAGAAAAAAAACCTTATTGAGGTTGTTTGGATAATAATAGAGATTAATTTAATGTTAATTATGTTAATTTTTGATGTTTTATGGCAATCTCAAGGGGATTTGAAAATTGCACTTGTGGGAGGAGGGTCGTGTTATTCGTGTTATTGAGGTTGTTGTGTTATTGAGGTTGTCGTTTTATTGAGGTTGTCGTGTTATTGAGGTTGTCGTGTTGTCGAGGGTCGTGTTGTCGAGTCCCGATTTAGTCGAGTCCTCGACTAAATCCCCTTTACAAGGTTCATTTTGATGGTTAAGTGCACTGATGACTTTGAACAACCGTTTGAAACCAATCTGTCAAATGTTTTGTGCTAACACTCAGCAATTGATAAATTATCAATGGTAAACAAATTGTTTACCACTTATAAATACAGTAGAACCTCGATAAGTAGTTTCTCGAGGGGATTATGGAAACAGTCTTGTTATTAAGGTGCTCTTTTTGTTGAGGGTTGTGTTATCAAGGTTATTTTGGCTATCAGTCGTGTTATCGAGGTTAATGGGCAGGGTTTTCAAGTCAAGACTTGTTCAAGATACCCATTCCTGTATAGAGTCGCGTTATAGAGGTTGACTTCTCAAAACGACTTGTTATAGAGGTTCTGGGTTACGTTGTTAATTAGAAAAAAAACCTTATTGAGGTTGTTTGGATAATAATAGAGATTAATTTAATGTAAATTATGTTAATTTTTGATGTTTTATGGCAATCTCAAGGGGATTTGAAAATTGCACTTGAGGGGGAAGGGTCGTGTTATTCGTGTTATTGAGGTTGTCGTGTTATTGAGGTGCTCTTTTTGTTGAGGGTTGTGTTATCAAGGTTATTTTGGCTATCAGTCGTGTTATCGAGGTTAATGGGCAGGGTTTTCAAGTCTAGACTTGTTCAAGATACCCATTCCTGTATAGAGTCCCGTTATAGAGGTTGACTTCTCAAAACGACTTGTTATAGAGGTTCTGGGTTACGGGATTAATTAGAAAAAAAACCTTATTGAGGTTGTCTGGATAATAATAGAGATTAATTTAATGTTAATTTTTTATGTTTTATGGCAATCTCAAGGGGATTTGAAAATTGCACTTGTGGGGGGAGGGTCGTGTTATTCGTGTTATTAAGGTTGTCGTGTTATTGAGGTTGTCGTTTTATTGAGGTTGTCGTGTTATTGAGGTTGTTGTGTTATTGAGGTTGTCGTGTTGTCGAGGGTCGTGTTGTCGAGTTCTGATTTAGTCGAGTCCTCGACTAAATCCCCGTTACAAGGTACATTTTGATGGTTAAGTGCACTGATGACTTTGCACAACCGTTTGAAACCAATCTGTCAAATGTTTTGTGCTAACACTCAGCAATTGATGAATTATCAATGGTAAACAAATTGTTTACCACTTATAAATACAGTAGAACCTCGATAAGGTTGACTTCTCAAAACGACTTGTTAGAGAGGTTTTGGGTTACGTTGATAATTAGAAAAAAAACCTTATTGAGGTTGTTTGGATAATAATAGAGATTAATTTAATGTTAATTATGTTAATTTTTGATGTTTTATGGCAATCTCAAGGGGATTTGAAAATTGCACTTGTGGGAGGAGGGTCGTGTTATTCGTGTTATTGAGGTTGTTGTGTTATTGAGGTTGTCGTTTTATTGAGGTTGTCGTGTTATTGAGGTTGTTGTGTTATTGAGGTTGTCGTGTTGTCGAGGGTCGTGTTGTCGAGTCCCGATTTAGTCGAGTCCTCGACTAAATCCCCTTTACAAGGTTCATTTTGATGGTTAAGTGCACTGATGACTTTGAACAACCGTTTGAAACCAATCTGTCAAATGTTTTGTGCTAACACTCAGCAATTGATAAATTATCAATGGTAAACAAATTGTTTACCACTTATAAATACAGTAGAACCTCGATAAGTAGTTTCACGAGGGGATTATGGAAACAGTCTTGTTATTGAGGTGCTCTTTTTGTTGAGGGTTTTGTTATCAAGGTTATTTTGGCTATCAGTCGTGTTATCGAGGTTAATGGGCAGGGTTTTCAAGTCTAGACTTGTCCAAGATACCCATTCCTGTATAGAGTCGCGTTATAGAGGTTGACTTCTCAAAACGACTTGTTATAGAGGTTCTGGGTTACGTTGTTAATTAGAAAAAAAACCTTATTGAGGTTGTTTGGATAATAATAGAGATTAATTTAATGTTAATTATGTTAATTTTTGATGTTTTATGGCAATCTCAAGGGGATTTGAAAATTGCACTTGTGGGGGGAGGGTCGTATTATTCGTGTTATTGAGGTTGTCGTGTTATTGAGGTTGTCGTGTTATTGAGGTTGTCGTTTTATTGAGGTTGTCGTGTTATTGAGGTTGTTGTGTTATTGAGGTTGTCGTGTTGTCGAGGGTCTTGTTGAGGAGGGTCGTGTTGTCAAGTCCCGATTTAGTCGAGTCCTCGACTAAATCCCCTTAACAAGGTACATTTTGATGGTTAAGTGCACTGATGACTTTGCACAACCGTTTGAAACCAATCTGTCAAATCTTTTGTGCTAACACTCAGCAATTGATAAATGATCAATGGTAAACAAATTGTTTACCACTTATAAATACAGTAGAACCTCGATAAGTAGTTTCTCGAGGGGATTATGGAAACAGTCTTGTTATTAAGGTGCTCTTTTTGTTGAGGGTTGTGTTATCAAGGTTATTTTGGCTATCAGTCGTGTTATCGAGGTTAATGGGCAGGGTTTTCAAGTCAAGACTTGTTCAAGATACCCATTCCTGTATAGAGTCGCGTTATAGAGGTTGACTTCTCAAAACGACTTGTTATAGAGGTTCTGGGTTACGTTGTTAATTAGAAAAAAAACCTTATTGAGGTTGTTTGGATAATAATAGAGATTAATTTAATGTAAATTATGTTAATTTTTGATGTTTTATGGCAATCTCAAGGGGATTTGAAAATTGCACTTGAGGGGGAAGGGTCGTGTTATTCGTGTTATTGAGGTTGTCGTGTTATTGAGGTGCTCTTTTTGTTGAGGGTTGTGTTATCAAGGTTATTTTGGCTATCAGTCGTGTTATCGAGGTTAATGGGCAGGGTTTTCAAGTCTAGACTTGTTCAAGATACCCATTCCTGTATAGAGTCCCGTTATAGAGGTTGACTTCTCAAAACGACTTGTTATAGAGGTTCTGGGTTACGGGATTAATTAGAAAAAAAACCTTATTGAGGTTGTCTGGATAATAATAGAGATTAATTTAATGTTAATTTTTTATGTTTTATGGCAATCTCAAGGGGATTTGAAAATTGCACTTGTGGGGGGAGGGTCGTGTTATTCGTGTTATTAAGGTTGTCGTGTTATTGAGGTTGTCGTTTTATTGAGGTTGTCGTGTTATTGAGGTTGTTGTGTTATTGAGGTTGTCGTGTTGTCGAGGGTCGTGTTGTCGAGTTCTGATTTAGTCGAGTCCTCGACTAAATCCCCGTTACAAGGTACATTTTGATGGTTAAGTGCACTGATGACTTTGCACAACCGTTTGAAACCAATCTGTCAAATGTTTTGTGCTAACACTCAGCAATTGATGAATTATCAATGGTAAACAAATTGTTTACCACTTATAAATACAGTAGAACCTCGATAAGGTTGACTTCTCAAAACGACTTGTTAGAGAGGTTTTGGGTTACGTTGATAATTAGAAAAAAAACCTTATTGAGGTTGTTTGGATAATAATAGAGATTAATTTAATGTTAATTATGTTAATTTTTGATGTTTTATGGCAATCTCAAGGGGATTTGAAAATTGCACTTGTGGGAGGAGGGTCGTGTTATTCGTGTTATTGAGGTTGTTGTGTTATTGAGGTTGTCGTTTTATTGAGGTTGTCGTGTTATTGAGGTTGTTGTGTTATTGAGGTTGTCGTGTTGTCGAGGGTCGTGTTGTCGAGTCCCGATTTAGTCGAGTCCTCGACTAAATCCCCTTTACAAGGTTCATTTTGATGGTTAAGTGCACTGATGACTTTGAACAACCGTTTGAAACCAATCTGTCAAATGTTTTGTGCTAACACTCAGCAATTGATAAATTATCAATGGTAAACAAATTGTTTACCACTTATAAATACAGTAGAACCTCGATAAGTAGTTTCACGAGGGGATTATGGAAACAGTCTTGTTATTGAGGTGCTCTTTTTGTTGAGGGTTTTGTTATCAAGGTTATTTTGGCTATCAGTCGTGTTATCGAGGTTAATGGGCAGGGTTTTCAAGTCTAGACTTGTCCAAGATACCCATTCCTGTATAGAGTCGCGTTATAGAGGTTGACTTCTCAAAACGACTTGTTATAGAGGTTCTGGGTTACGTTGTTAATTAGAAAAAAAACCTTATTGAGGTTGTTTGGATAATAATAGAGATTAATTTAATGTTAATTATGTTAATTTTTGATGTTTTATGGCAATCTCAAGGGGATTTGAAAATTGCACTTGTGGGGGGAGGGTCGTATTATTCGTGTTATTGAGGTTGTGGTGTTATTGAGGTTGTCGTTTTATTGAGGTTGTCGTGTTATTGAGGTTGTTGTGTTATTGAGGTTGTCGTGTTGTCGAGGGTCGTGTTGTCGAGTTCTGATTTAGTCGAGTCCTCGACTAAATCCCCGTTACAAGGTACATTTTGATGGTTAAGTGCACTGATGACTTTGCACAACCGTTTGAAACCAATCTGTCAAATGTTTTGTGCTAACACTCAGCAATTGATGAATTATCAATGGTAAACAAATTGTTTACCACTTATAAATACAGTAGAACCTCGATAAGGTTGACTTCTCAAAACGACTTGTTATAGAGGTTCTGGGTTACGTTGTTAATTAGAAAAAAAACCTTATTGAGGTTGTTTGGATAAT
This sequence comes from Gerris lacustris, assembly GCA_951217055.1. Classification (NCBI taxonomy): domain Eukaryota; kingdom Metazoa; phylum Arthropoda; class Insecta; order Hemiptera; family Gerridae; genus Gerris; species Gerris lacustris. The sequence goes on from OX578284.1 coordinate 34,759,781, forward strand.
AATAGAGATTAATTTAATGTTAATTATGTTAATTTTTGATGTTTTATGGCAATCTCAAGGGGATTTGAAAATTGCACTTGTGGGGGGAGGGTCGTATTATTCGTGTTATTGAGGTTGTGGTGTTATTGAGGTGCTCTTTTTGTTGAGGGTTGTGTTATCAAGGTTATTTTGGCTATCAGTCGTGTTATCGAGGTTAATGGACAGGGTTTTCAAGTCTAGACTTGTTCAAGATACCCATTCCTGTATAGAGTCGCGTTATAGAGGTTGACTTCTCAAAACGACTTGTTATAGAGGTTATGGGTTACGTTGTTAATTAGAAAAAAAAACCTTATTGAGGTTGTTTAGATAATAATAGAGATTAATTTAATGTTAATTATGTTAATTTTTGATGTTTTATGGCAATCTCAAGGGGATTTGAAAATTGCACTTGTGTTGTGGGAGGGTCGTGTTATTCGTGTTATTGAGGTTGTCGTGTTATTAAGGTTGTCGTGTTATTGAGGTTGTCGTTTTATTGAGGTTGTCGTGTTATTGAGGTTGTTGTGTTATTGAAGTTGTCGTGTTGTCGAGGGTCGTGTTGTCGAGTTCCGATTTAGTCGAGTCCTCGACTAAATCCCCGTTACAAGGTACATTTTGATGGTTAAGTGCACTGATGACTTTGCACAACCGTTTGAAACCAATCTGTCAAATGTTTTGTGCTAACACTCAGCAATTGATAAATTATCAATGGTAAACAAATTGTTTACCACTTATAAATACAGTAGAACCTCGATAAGGTTGACTTCTCAAAACGACTTGTTATAGAGGTTCTGGGTTACGTTGTTAATTAGAAAAAAAACCTTATTGAGGTTGTTTGGATAATAATAGAGATTAATTTAATGTTAATTATGTTAATTTTTGATGTTTTATGGCAATCTCAAGGGGATTTGAAAATTGCACTTGTGGGGGGAGGGTCGTGTTATTCGTGTTATTGAGGTTGTTGTGTTATTGAGGTTGTCGTTTTATTGAGGTTGTCGTGTTATTGAGGTTGTTGTGTTATTGAGGTTGTCGTGTTGTCGAGGGTCGTGTTGTCGAGTCCCGATTTAGTCGAGTCCTCGACTAAATCCCCTTTACAAGGTACATTTTGATGGTTAAGTGCACTGATGACTTTGCACAACCGTTTGAAACCAATCTGTCCAATGTTTTGTGCTAACACTCAGCAATTGATAAACTATCAATGGTAAACAAATTGTTTACCACTTATAAATACAGTAGAACCTCGATAAGTAGTTTCACGAGGGGATTATGGAAACAGTCTTGTTATTGAGGTGCTCTTTTTGTTGAGGGTTTTGTTATCAAGGTTATTTTGGCTATCAGTCGTGTTATCGAGGTTAATGGGCAGGGTTTTCAAGTCTAGACTTGTTCAAGATACCCATTCCTGTATAGAGTCGCGTTATAGAGGTTGACTTCTCAAAACGACTTGTTATAGAGGTTCTGGGTTACGTTGTTAATTAGAAAAAAAACCTTATTGAGGTTGTTTGGATAATAATAGAGATTAATTTAATGTTAATTATGTTAATTTTTGATGTTTTATGGCAATTTTAAGGGGATTTGAAAATTGCACTTGTGGGGGGAGGGTCGTATTATTCGTGTTATTGAGGTTGTCGTGTTATTGAGGTTGTCGTGTTATTGAGGTTGTCGTGTTATTGAGGTTATCGTGTTATTGAGGTTGTTGTGTTATTGAGGTTGTCGTGTTGTCGAGGGTCTTGTTGTCGAGGGTCGTGTTGTCAAGTCCCGATTTAGTCGAGTCCTCGACTAAATCCCCTTAACAAGGTACATTTTGATGGTTAAGTGCACTGATGACTTTGCACAACCGTTTGAAACCAATCTGTCAAATGTTTTGTGCTAACACTCAGCAATTGATAAATGATCAATGGTAAACAAATTGTTTACCACTTATAAATACAGTAGAACCTCGATAAGTAGTTTCTCGAGGGGATTATGGAAACAGTCTTGTTATTAAGGTGCTCTTTTTGTTGAGGGTTGTGTTATCAAGGTTATTTTGGCTATCAGTCGTGTTATCGAGGTTAATGGGCAGGGTTTTCAAGTCAAGACTTGTTCAAGATACCCATTCCTGTATAGAGTCGCGTTATAGAGGTTGACTTCTCAAAACGACTTGTTATAGAGGTTCTGGGTTACGTTGTTAATTAGAAAAAAAACCTTATTGAGGTTGTTTGGATAATAATAGAGATTAATTTAATGTAAATTATGTTAATTTTTGATGTTTTATGGCAATCTCAAGGGGATTTGAAAATTGCACTTGAGGGGGAAGGGTCGTGTTATTCGTGTTATTGAGGTTGTCGTGTTATTGAGGTGCTCTTTTTGTTGAGGGTTGTGTTATCAAGGTTATTTTGGCTATCAGTCGTGTTATCGAGGTTAATGGGCAGGGTTTTCAAGTCTAGACTTGTTCAAGATACCCATTCCTGTATAGAGTCCCGTTATAGAGGTTGACTTCTCAAAACGACTTGTTATAGAGGTTCTGGGTTACGGGATTAATTAGAAAAAAAACCTTATTGAGGTTGTCTGGATAATAATAGAGATTAATTTAATGTTAATTTTTTATGTTTTATGGCAATCTCAAGGGGATTTGAAAATTGCACTTGTGGGGGGAGGGTCGTGTTATTCGTGTTATTAAGGTTGTCGTGTTATTGAGGTTGTCGTTTTATTGAGGTTGTCGTGTTATTGAGGTTGTTGTGTTATTGAGGTTGTCGTGTTGTCGAGGGTCGTGTTGTCGAGTTCTGATTTAGTCGAGTCCTCGACTAAATCCCCGTTACAAGGTACATTTTGATGGTTAAGTGCACTGATGACTTTGCACAACCGTTTGAAACCAATCTGTCAAATGTTTTGTGCTAACACTCAGCAATTGATGAATTATCAATGGTAAACAAATTGTTTACCACTTATAAATACAGTAGAACCTCGATAAGGTTGACTTCTCAAAACGACTTGTTAGAGAGGTTTTGGGTTACGTTGATAATTAGAAAAAAAACCTTATTGAGGTTGTTTGGATAATAATAGAGATTAATTTAATGTTAATTATGTTAATTTTTGATGTTTTATGGCAATCTCAAGGGGATTTGAAAATTGCACTTGTGGGAGGAGGGTCGTGTTATTCGTGTTATTGAGGTAGTTGTGTTATTGAGGTTGTCGTTTTATTGAGGTTGTCGTGTTATTGAGGTTGTTGTGTTATTGAGGTTGTCGTGTTGTCGAGGGTCGTGTTGTCGAGTCCCGATTTAGTCGAGTCCTCGACTAAATCCCCTTTACAAGGTTCATTTTGATGGTTAAGTGCACTGATGACTTTGAACAACCGTTTGAAACCAATCTGTCAAATGTTTTGTGCTAACACTCAGCAATTGATAAATTATCAATGGTAAACAAATTGTTTACCACTTATAAATACAGTAGAACCTCGATAAGTAGTTTCACGAGGGGATTATGGAAACAGTCTTGTTATTGAGGTTGTCGTTTTATTGAGGTTGTCGTGTTATTGAGGTTGTTGTGTTATTGAGGTTGTCGTGTTGTCGAGGGTCGTGTTGTCGAGGGTCGTGTTGTCGAGGGTCGTGTTGTCGAGTTCTGATTTAGTCGAGTCCTCGACTAAATCCCCGTTACAAGGTACATTTTGATGGTTAAGTGCACTGATGACTTTGCACAACCGTTTGAAACCAATCTGTCAAATGTTTTGTGCTAACACTCAGCAATTGATGAATTATCAATGGTAAACAAATTGTTTACCACTTATAAATACAGTAGAACCTCGATAAGGTTGACTTCTCAAAACGACTTGTTAGAGAGGTTTTGGGTTACGTTGATAATTAGAAAAAAAACCTTATTGAGGTTGTTTGGATAATAATAGAGATTAATTTAATGTTAATTATGTTAATTTTTGATGTTTTATGGCAATCTCAAAGGGATTTGAAAATTGCACTTGTGGGAGGAGGGTCGTGTTATTCGTGTTATTGAGGTTGTTGTGTTATTGAGGTTGTCGTTTTATTGAGGTTGTCGTGTTATTGAGGTTGTTGTGTTATTGAGGTTGTCGTGTTGTCGAGGGTCGTGTTGTCGAGTCCCGATTTAGTCGAGTCCTCGACTAAATCCCCTTTACAAGGTTCATTTTGATGGTTAAGTGCACTGATGACTTTGAACAACCGTTTGAAACCAATCTGTCAAATGTTTTGTGCTAACACTCAGCAATTGATAAATTATCAATGGTAAACAAATTGTTTACCACTTATAAATACAGTAGAACCTCGATAAGTAGTTTCACGAGGGGATTATGGAAACAGTCTTGTTATTGAGGTGCTCTTTTTGTTGAGGGTTTTGTTATCAAGGTTATTTTGGCTATCAGTCGTGTTATCAAGGTTAATGGGCAGGGTTTTCAAGTCTAGACTTGTCCAAGATACCCATTCCTGTATAGAGTCGCGTTATAGAGGTTGACTTCTCAAAACGACTTGTTATAGAGGTTCTGGGTTACGTTGTTAATTAGAAAAAAAAACCTTATTGAGGTTGTTTGGATAATAATAGAGATTAATTTAATGTTAATTATGTTAATTTTTGATGTTTTATGGCAATCTCAAGGGGATTTGAAAATTGCACTTGTGGGGGGAGGGTCGTATTATTCGTGTTATTGAGGTTGTCGTGTTATTGAGGTTGTCGTGTTATTGAGGTTGTCGTGTTATTGAGGTTGTCGTGTTATTGAGGTTGTTGTGTTATTGAGGTTGTCGTGTTGTCGAGGGTCTTGTTGAGGAGGGTCGTGTTGTCAAGTCCCGATTTAGTCGAGTCCTCGACTAAATCCCCTTAACAAGGTACATTTTGATGGTTAAGTGCACTGATGACTTTGCACAACCGTTTGAAACCAATCTGTCAAATGTTTTGTGCTAACACTCAGCAATTGATAAATTATCAATGGTAAACAAATTGTTTACCACTTATAAATACAGTAGAACCTCGATAAGTAGTTTCTCGAGGGGATTATGGAAACAGTCTTGTTATTGAGGTGCTCTTTTTGTTGAGGGTAGTGTTATCAAGGTTATTTTGGCTATCAGTCGTGTTATCGAGGTTAATGGGCAGGGTTTTCAAGTCTAGACTTGTTCAAGATACCCATTCCTGTATAGAGTCGCGTTATAGAGGTTGACTTCTCAAAACGACTTGTTATAGAGGTTCTGGGTTACGTTGTTAATTAGAAAAAAAACCTTATTGAGGTTGTTTGGATAATAATAGAGATTAATTTAATGTAAATTATGTTAATTTTTGATGTTTTATGGCAATCTCAAGGGGATTTGAAAATTGCACTTGTGGGGGGAGGGTCGTGTTATTCGTGTTATTAAGGTTATCGTGTTATTGAGGTTGTCGTTTTATTGAGGTTGTCGTGTTATTAAGGTTGTTGTGTTATTGATGTTGTCGTGTTGTCGAGGGTCGTGTTGTCGAGTCCCGATTTAGTCGAGTCCTCGACTAAATCCCCCTTACAAGGTACATTTTGATGGTTAAGTGCACTGATGACTTTGCACAACCGTTTGAAACCAATCTGTCAAATGTTTTGTGCTAACACTCAGCAATTGATAAATGATCAATGGTAAACAAATTGTTTACCACTTATAAATACAGTAGAACCTCGATAAGTAGTTTCTCGAGGGGATTATGGAAACAGTCTTGTTATTAAGGTGCTCTTTTTGTTGAGGGTTGTGTTATCAAGGTTATTTTGGCTATCAGTCGTGTTATCGAGGTTAATGGGCAGGGTTTTCAAGTCTAGACTTGTTCAAGATTCCCATTCCTGTATAGAGTCGCGTTATAGAGGTTGACTTCTCAAAACGACTTGTTATAGAGGTTCTGGGTTACGTTGGTTATTAGAAAAAAAACCTTATTGAGGTTGTTTGGATAATAATAGAGATTAATTTAATGTAAATTATGTTAATTTTTGATGTTTTATGGCAATCTCAAGGGGATTTGAAAATTGCACTTGTGGGGGGAGGGTCGTATTATTCGTGTTATTGAGGTTGTCGTGTTATTGAGGTTGTCGTGTTATTGAGGTTGTCGTTTTATTGAGGTTGTCGTGTTATTGAGGTTGTTGTGTTATTGAGGTTGTCGTGTTGTCGAGGGTCTTGTTGAGGAGGGTCGTGTTGTCAAGTCCCGATTTAGTCGAGTCCTCGACTAAATCCCCTTAACAAGGTACATTTTGATGGTTAAGTGCACTGATGACTTTGCACAACCGTTTGAAACCAATCTGTCAAATCTTTTGTGCTAACACTCAGCAATTGATAAATGATCAATGGTAAACAAATTGTTTACCACTTATAAATACAGTAGAACCTCGATAAGTAGTTTCTCGAGGGGATTATGGAAACAGTCTTGTTATTAAGGTGCTCTTTTTGTTGAGGGTTGTGTTATCAAGGTTATTTTGGCTATCAGTCGTGTTATCGAGGTTAATGGGCAGGGTTTTCAAGTCAAGACTTGTTCAAGATACCCATTCCTGTATAGAGTCGCGTTATAGAGGTTGACTTCTCAAAACGACTTGTTATAGAGGTTCTGGGTTACGTTGTTAATTAGAAAAAAAACCTTATTGAGGTTGTTTGGATAATAATAGAGATTAATTTAATGTAAATTATGTTAATTTTTGATGTTTTATGGCAATCTCAAGGGGATTTGAAAATTGCACTTGAGGGGGAAGGGTCGTGTTATTCGTGTTATTGAGGTTGTCGTGTTATTGAGGTGCTCTTTTTGTTGAGGGTTGTGTTATCAAGGTTATTTTGGCTATCAGTCGTGTTATCGAGGTTAATGGGCAGGGTTTTCAAGTCTAGACTTGTTCAAGATACCCATTCCTGTATAGAGTCCCGTTATAGAGGTTGACTTCTCAAAACGACTTGTTATAGAGGTTCTGGGTTACGGGATTAATTAGAAAAAAAACCTTATTGAGGTTGTCTGGATAATAATAGAGATTAATTTAATGTTAATTTTTTATGTTTTATGGCAATCTCAAGGGGATTTGAAAATTGCACTTGTGGGGGGAGGGTCGTGTTATTCGTGTTATTAAGGTTGTCGTGTTATTGAGGTTGTCGTTTTATTGAGGTTGTCGTGTTATTGAGGTTGTTGTGTTATTGAGGTTGTCGTGTTGTCGAGGGTCGTGTTGTCGAGTTCTGATTTAGTCGAGTCCTCGACTAAATCCCCGTTACAAGGTACATTTTGATGGTTAAGTGCACTGATGACTTTGCACAACCGTTTGAAACCAATCTGTCAAATGTTTTGTGCTAACACTCAGCAATTGATGAATTATCAATGGTAAACAAATTGTTTACCACTTATAAATACAGTAGAACCTCGATAAGGTTGACTTCTCAAAACGACTTGTTAGAGAGGTTTTGGGTTACGTTGATAATTAGAAAAAAAACCTTATTGAGGTTGTTTGGATAATAATAGAGATTAATTTAATGTTAATTATGTTAATTTTTGATGTTTTATGGCAATCTCAAGGGGATTTGAAAATTGCACTTGTGGGAGGAGGGTCGTGTTATTCGTGTTATTGAGGTTGTTGTGTTATTGAGGTTGTCGTTTTATTGAGGTTGTCGTGTTATTGAGGTTGTTGTGTTATTGAGGTTGTCGTGTTGTCGAGGGTCGTGTTGTCGAGTCCCGATTTAGTCGAGTCCTCGACTAAATCCCCTTTACAAGGTTCATTTTGATGGTTAAGTGCACTGATGACTTTGAACAACCGTTTGAAACCAATCTGTCAAATGTTTTGTGCTAACACTCAGCAATTGATAAATTATCAATGGTAAACAAATTGTTTACCACTTATAAATACAGTAGAACCTCGATAAGTAGTTTCACGAGGGGATTATGGAAACAGTCTTGTTATTGAGGTGCTCTTTTTGTTGAGGGTTTTGTTATCAAGGTTATTTTGGCTATCAGTCGTGTTATCGAGGTTAATGGGCAGGGTTTTCAAGTCTAGACTTGTCCAAGATACCCATTCCTGTATAGAGTCGCGTTATAGAGGTTGACTTCTCAAAACGACTTGTTATAGAGGTTCTGGGTTACGTTGTTAATTAGAAAAAAAACCTTATTGAGGTTGTTTGGATAATAATAGAGATTAATTTAATGTTAATTATGTTAATTTTTGATGTTTTATGGCAATCTCAAGGGGATTTGAAAATTGCACTTGTGGGGGGAGGGTCGTATTATTCGTGTTATTGAGGTTGTGGTGTTATTGAGGTGCTCTTTTTGTTGAGGGTTGTGTTATCAAGGTTATTTTGGCTATCAGTCGTGTTATCGAGGTTAATGGACAGGGTTTTCAAGTCTAGACTTGTTCAAGATACCCATTCCTGTATAGAGTCGCGTTATAGAGGTTGACTTCTCAAAACGACTTGTTATAGAGGTTATGGGTTACGTTGTTAATTAGAAAAAAAAACCTTATTGAGGTTGTTTAGATAATAATAGAGATTAATTTAATGTTAATTATGTTAATTTTTGATGTTTTATGGCAATCTCAAGGGGATTTGAAAATTGCACTTGTGTTGTGGGAGGGTCGTGTTATTCGTGTTATTGAGGTTGTCGTGTTATTAAGGTTGTCGTGTTATTGAGGTTGTCGTTTTATTGAGGTTGTCGTGTTATTGAGGTTGTTGTGTTATTGAAGTTGTCGTGTTGTCGAGGGTCGTGTTGTCGAGTTCCGATTTAGTCGAGTCCTCGACTAAATCCCCGTTACAAGGTACATTTTGATGGTTAAGTGCACTGATGACTTTGCACAACCGTTTGAAACCAATCTGTCAAATGTTTTGTGCTAACACTCAGCAATTGATAAATTATCAATGGTAAACAAATTGTTTACCACTTATAAATACAGTAGAACCTCGATAAGGTTGACTTCTCAAAACGACTTGTTATAGAGGTTCTGGGTTACGTTGTTAATTAGAAAAAAAACCTTATTGAGGTTGTTTGGATAATAATAGAGATTAATTTAATGTTAATTATGTTAATTTTTGATGTTTTATGGCAATCTCAAGGGGATTTGAAAATTGCACTTGTGGGGGGAGGGTCGTATTATTCGTGTTATTGAGGTTGTGGTGTTATTGAGGTGCTCTTTTTGTTGAGGGTTGTGTTATCAAGGTTATTTTGGCTATCAGTCGTGTTATCGAGGTTAATGGACAGGGTTTTCAAGTCTAGACTTGTTCAAGATACCCATTCCTGTATAGAGTCGCGTTATAGAGGTTGACTTCTCAAAACGACTTGTTATAGAGGTTATGGGTTACGTTGTTAATTAGAAAAAAAAACCTTATTGAGGTTGTTTAGATAATAATAGAGATTAATTTAATGTTAATTATGTTAATTTTTGATGTTTTATGGCAATCTCAAGGGGATTTGAAAATTGCACTTGTGTTGTGGGAGGGTCGTGTTATTCGTGTTATTGAGGTTGTCGTGTTATTAAGGTTGTCGTGTTATTGAGGTTGTCGTTTTATTGAGGTTGTCGTGTTATTGAGGTTGTTGTGTTATTGAAGTTGTCGTGTTGTCGAGGGTCGTGTTGTCGAGTTCCGATTTAGTCGAGTCCTCGACTAAATCCCCGTTACAAGGTACATTTTGATGGTTAAGTGCACTGATGACTTTGCACAACCGTTTGAAACCAATCTGTCAAATGTTTTGTGCTAACACTCAGCAATTGATAAATTATCAATGGTAAACAAATTGTTTACCACTTATAAATACAGTAGAACCTCGATAAGGTTGACTTCTCAAAACGACTTGTTATAGAGGTTCTGGGTTACGTTGTTAATTAGAAAAAAAACCTTATTGAGGTTGTTTGGATAATAATAGAGATTAATTTAATGTTAATTATGTTAATTTTTGATGTTTTATGGCAATCTCAAGGGGATTTGAAAATTGCACTTGTGGGGGGAGGGTCGTGTTATTCGTGTTATTAAGGTTATCGTGTTATTGAGGTTGTCGTTTTATTGAGGTTGTCGTGTTATTAAGGTTGTTGTGTTATTGATGTTGTCGTGTTGTCGAGGGTCGTGTTGTCGAGTCCCGATTTAGTCGAGTCCTCGACTAAATCCCCCTTACAAGGTACATTTTGATGGTTAAGTGCACTGATGACTTTGCACAACCGTTTGAAACCAATCTGTCAAATGTTTTGTGCTAACACTCAGCAATTGATAAATGATCAATGGTAAACAAATTGTTTACCACTTATAAATACAGTAGAACCTCGATAAGTAGTTTCTCGAGGGGATTATGGAAACAGTCTTGTTATTAAGGTGCTCTTTTTGTTGAGGGTTGTGTTATCAAGGTTATTTTGGCTATCAGTCGTGTTATCGAGGTTAATGGGCAGGGTTTTCAAGTCTAGACTTGTTCAAGATTCCCATTCCTGTATAGAGTCGCGTTATAGAGGTTGACTTCTCAAAACGACTTGTTATAGAGGTTCTGGGTTACGTTGGTTATTAGAAAAAAAACCTTATTGAGGTTGTTTGGATAATAATAGAGATTAATTTAATGTAAATTATGTTAATTTTTGATGTTTTATGGCAATCTCAAGGGGATTTGAAAATTGCACTTGTGGGGGGAGGGTCGTATTATTCGTGTTATTGAGGTTGTCGTGTTATTGAGGTTGTCGTGTTATTGAGGTTGTCGTGTTATTGAGGTTGTCGTTTTATTGAGGTTGTCGTGTTATTGAGGTTGTTGTGTTATTGAGGTTGTCGTGTTGTCGAGGGTCTTGTTGAGGAGGGTCGTGTTGTCAAGTCCCGATTTAGTCGAGTCCTCGACTAAATCCCCTTAACAAGGTACATTTTGATGGTTAAGTGCACTGATGACTTTGCACAACCGTTTGAAACCAATCTGTCAAATCTTTTGTGCTAACACTCAGCAATTGATAAATGATCAATGGTAAACAAATTGTTTACCACTTATAAATACAGTAGAACCTCGATAAGTAGTTTCTCGAGGGGATTATGGAAACAGTCTTGTTATTAAGGTGCTCTTTTTGTTGAGGGTTGTGTTATCAAGGTTATTTTGGCTATCAGTCGTGTTATCGAGGTTAATGGGCAGGGTTTTCAAGTCAAGACTTGTTCAAGATACCCATTCCTGTATAGAGTCGCGTTATAGAGGTTGACTTCTCAAAACGACTTGTTATAGAGGTTCTGGGTTACGTTGTTAATTAGAAAAAAAACCTTATTGAGGTTGTTTGGATAATAATAGAGATTAATTTAATGTAAATTATGTTAATTTTTGATGTTTTATGGCAATCTCAAGGGGATTTGAAAATTGCACTTGAGGGGGAAGGGTCGTGTTATTCGTGTTATTGAGGTTGTCGTGTTATTGAGGTGCTCTTTTTGTTGAGGGTTGTGTTATCAAGGTTATTTTGGCTATCAGTCGTGTTATCGAGGTTAATGGGCAGGGTTTTCAAGTCTAGACTTGTTCAAGATACCCATTCCTGTATAGAGTCCCGTTATAGAGGTTGACTTCTCAAAACGACTTGTTATAGAGGTTCTGGGTTACGGGATTAATTAGAAAAAAAACCTTATTGAGGTTGTCTGGATAATAATAGAGATTAATTTAATGTTAATTTTTTATGTTTTATGGCAATCTCAAGGGGATTTGAAAATTGCACTTGTGGGGGGAGGGTCGTGTTATTCGTGTTATTAAGGTTGTCGTGTTATTGAGGTTGTCGTTTTATTGAGTTGTCGTGTTATTGAGGTTGTTGTGTTATTGAGGTTGTCGTGTTGTCGAGGGTCGTGTTGTCGAGTTCTGATTTAGTCGAGTCCTCGACTAAATCCCCGTTACAAGGTACATTTTGATGGTTAAGTGCACTGATGACTTTGCACAACCGTTTGAAACCAATCTGTCAAATGTTTTGTGCTAACACTCAGCAATTGATGAATTATCAATGGTAAACAAATTGTTTACCACTTATAAATACAGTAGAACCTCGATAAGGTTGACTTCTCAAAACGACTTGTTAGAGAGGTTTTGGGTTACGTTGATAATTAGAAAAAAAACCTTATTGAGGTTGTTTGGATAATAATAGAGATTAATTTAATGTTAATTATGTTAATTTTTGATGTTTTATGGCAATCTCAAGGGGATTTGAAAATTGCACTTGTGGGAGGAGGGTCGTGTTATTCGTGTTATTGAGGTTGTTGTGTTATTGAGGTTGTCGTTTTATTGAGGTTGTCGTGTTATTGAGGTTGTTGTGTTATTGAGGTTGTCGTGTTGTCGAGGGTCGTGTTGTCGAGTCCCGATTTAGTCGAGTCCTCGACTAAATCCCCTTTACAAGGTTCATTTTGATGGTTAAGTGCACTGATGACTTTGAACAACCGTTTGAAACCAATCTGTCAAATGTTTTGTGCTAACACTCAGCAATTGATAAATTATCAATGGTAAACAAATTGTTTACCACTTATAAATACAGTAGAACCTCGATAAGTAGTTTCACGAGGGGATTATGGAAACAGTCTTGTTATTGAGGTGCTCTTTTTGTTGAGGGTTTTGTTATCAAGGTTATTTTGGCTATCAGTCGTGTTATCAAGGTTAATGGGCAGGGTTTTCAAGTCTAGACTTGTCCAAGATACCCATTCCTGTATAGAGTCGCGTTATAGAGGTTGACTTCTCAAAACGACTTGTTATAGAGGTTCTGGGTTACGTTGTTAATTAGAAAAAAAAACCTTATTGAGGTTGTTTGGATAATAATAGAGATTAATTTAATGTTAATTATGTTAATTTTTGATGTTTTATGGCAATCTCAAGGGGATTTGAAAATTGCACTTGTGGGGGGAGGGTCGTATTATTCGTGTTATTGAGGTTGTCGTGTTATTGAGGTTGTCGTGTTATTGAGGTTGTCGTGTTATTGAGGTTGTCGTGTTATTGAGGTTGTTGTGTTATTGAGGTTGTCGTGTTGTCGAGGGTCTTGTTGAGGAGGGTCGTGTTGTCAAGTCCCGATTTAGTCGAGTCCTCGACTAAATCCCCTTAACAAGGTACATTTTGATGGTTAAGTGCACTGATGACTTTGCACAACCGTTTGAAACCAATCTGTCAAATGTTTTGTGCTAACACTCAGCAATTGATAAATTATCAATGGTTAACAAATTGTTTACCACTTATAAATACAGTAGAACCTCGATAAGTAGTTTCTCGAGGGGATTATGGAAACAGTCTTGTTATTGAGGTGCTCTTTTTGTTGAGGGTAGTGTTATCAAGGTTATTTTGGCTATCAGTCGTGTTATCGAGGTTAATGGGCAGGGTTTTCAAGTCTAGACTTGTTCAAGATACCCATTCCTGTATAGAGTCGCGTTATAGAGGTTGACTTCTCAAAACGACTTGTTATAGAGGTTCTGGGTTACGTTGTTAATTAGAAAAAAAACCTTATTGAGGTTGTTTGGATAATAATAGAGATTAATTTAATGTAAATTATGTTAATTTTTGATGTTTTATGGCAATCTCAAGGGGATTTGAAAATTGCACTTGTGGGGGGAGGGTCGTGTTATTCGTGTTATTAAGGTTATCGTGTTATTGAGGTTGTCGTTTTATTGAGGTTGTCGTGTTATTAAGGTTGTTGTGTTATTGATGTTGTCGTGTTGTCGAGGGTCGTGTTGTCGAGTCCCGATTTAGTCGAGTCCTCGACTAAATCCCCCTTACAAGGTACATTTTGATGGTTAAGTGCACTGATGACTTTGCACAACCGTTTGAAACCAATCTGTCAAATGTTTTGTGCTAACACTCAGCAATTGATAAATGATCAATGGTAAACAAATTGTTTACCACTTATAAATACAGTAGAACCTCGATAAGTAGTTTCTCGAGGGGATTATGGAAACAGTCTTGTTATTAAGGTGCTCTTTTTGTTGAGGGTTGTGTTATCAAGGTTATTTTGGCTATCAGTCGTGTTATCGAGGTTAATGGGCAGGGTTTTCAAGTCTAGACTTGTTCAAGATTCCCATTCCTGTATAGAGTCGCGTTATAGAGGTTGACTTCTCAAAACGACTTGTTATAGAGGTTCTGGGTTACGTTGGTTATTAGAAAAAAAACCTTATTGAGGTTGTTTGGATAATAATAGAGATTAATTTAATGTAAATTATGTTAATTTTTGATGTTTTATGGCAATCTCAAGGGGATTTGAAAATTGCACTTGTGGGGGGAGGGTCGTATTATTCGTGTTATTGAGGTTGTCGTGTTATTGAGGTTGTCGTGTTATTGAGGTTGTCGTTTTATTGAGGTTGTCGTGTTATTGAGGTTGTTGTGTTATTGAGGTTGTCGTGTTGTCGAGGGTCTTGTTGAGGAGGGTCGTGTTGTCAAGTCCCGATTTAGTCGAGTCCTCGACTAAATCCCCTTAACAAGGTACATTTTGATGGTTAAGTGCACTGATGACTTTGCACAACCGTTTGAAACCAATCTGTCAAATCTTTTGTGCTAACACTCAGCAATTGATAAATGATCAATGGTAAACAAATTGTTTACCACTTATAAATACAGTAGAACCTCGATAAGTAGTTTCTCGAGGGGATTATGGAAACAGTCTTGTTATTAAGGTGCTCTTTTTGTTGAGGGTTGTGTTATCAAGGTTATTTTGGCTATCAGTCGTGTTATCGAGGTTAATGGGCAGGGTTTTCAAGTCAAGACTTGTTCAAGATACCCATTCCTGTATAGAGTCGCGTTATAGAGGTTGACTTCTCAAAACGACTTGTTATAGAGGTTCTGGGTTACGTTGTTAATTAGAAAAAAAACCTTATTGAGGTTGTTTGGATAATAATAGAGATTAATTTAATGTAAATTATGTTAATTTTTGATGTTTTATGGCAATCTCAAGGGGATTTGAAAATTGCACTTGAGGGGGAAGGGTCGTGTTATTCGTGTTATTGAGGTTGTCGTGTTATTGAGGTGCTCTTTTTGTTGAGGGTTGTGTTATCAAGGTTATTTTGGCTATCAGTCGTGTTATCGAGGTTAATGGGCAGGGTTTTCAAGTCTAGACTTGTTCAAGATACCCATTCCTGTATAGAGTCCCGTTATAGAGGTTGACTTCTCAAAACGACTTGTTATAGAGGTTCTGGGTTACGGGATTAATTAGAAAAAAAACCTTATTGAGGTTGTCTGGATAATAATAGAGATTAATTTAATGTTAATTTTTTATGTTTTATGGCAATCTCAAGGGGATTTGAAAATTGCACTTGTGGGGGGAGGGTCGTGTTATTCGTGTTATTAAGGTTGTCGTGTTATTGAGGTTGTCGTTTTATTGAGGTTGTCGTGTTATTGAGGTTGTTGTGTTATTGAGGTTGTCGTGTTGTCGAGGGTCGTGTTGTCGAGTTCTGATTTAGTCGAGTCCTCGACTAAATCCCCGTTACAAGGTACATTTTGATGGTTAAGTGCACTGATGACTTTGCACAACCGTTTGAAACCAATCTGTCAAATGTTTTGTGCTAACACTCAGCAATTGATGAATTATCAATGGTTAACAAATTGTTTACCACTTATAAATACAGTAGAACCTCGATAAGGTTGACTTCTCAAAACGACTTGTTAGAGAGGTTTTGGGTTACGTTGATAATTAGAAAAAAAACCTTATTGAGGTTGTTTGGATAATAATAGAGATTAATTTAATGTTAATTATGTTAATTTTTGATGTTTTATGGCAATCTCAAGGGGATTTGAAAATTGCACTTGTGGGAGGAGGGTCGTGTTATTCGTGTTATTGAGGTTGTTGTGTTATTGAGGTGTTCGTTTTATTGAGGTTGTCGTGTTATTGAGGTTGTTGTGTTATTGAGGTTGTCGTGTTGTCGAGGGTCGTGTTGTCGAGTCCCGATTTAGTCGAGTCCTCGACTAAATCCCCTTTACAAGGTTCATTTTGATGGTTAAGTGCACTGATGACTTTGAACAACCGTTTGAAACCAATCTGTCAAATGTTTTGTGCTAACACTCAGCAATTGATAAATTATCAATGGTAAACAAATTGTTTACCACTTATAAATACAGTAGAACCTCGATAAGTAGTTTCACGAGGGGATTATGGAAACAGTCTTGTTATTGAGGTGCTCTTTTTGTTGAGGGTTTTGTTATCAAGGTTATTTTGGCTATCAGTCGTGTTATCGAGGTTAATGGGCAGGGTTTTCAAGTCTAGACTTGTCCAAGATACCCATTCCTGTATAGAGTCGCGTTATAGAGGTTGACTTCTCAAAACGACTTGTTATAGAGGTTCTGGGTTACGTTGTTAATTAGAAAAAAAACCTTATTGAGGTTGTTTGGATAATAATAGAGATTAATTTAATGTTAATTATGTTAATTTTTGATGTTTTATGGCAATCTCAAGGGGATTTGAAAATTGCACTTGTGGGGGGAGGGTCGTATTATTCGTGTTATTGAGGTTGTGGTGTTATTGAGGTGCTCTTTTTGTTGAGGGTTGTGTTATCAAGGTTATTTTGGCTATCAGTCGTGTTATCGAGGTTAATGGACAGGGTTTTCAAGTCTAGACTTGTTCAAGATACCCATTCCTGTATAGAGTCGCGTTATAGAGGTTGACTTCTCAAAACGACTTGTTATAGAGGTTATGGGTTACGTTGTTAATTAGAAAAAAAAACCTTATTGAGGTTGTTTAGATAATAATAGAGATTAATTTAATGTTAATTATGTTAATTTTTGATGTTTTATGGCAATCTCAAGGGGATTTGAAAATTGCACTTGTGTTGTGGGAGGGTCGTGTTATTCGTGTTATTGAGGTTGTCGTGTTATTAAGGTTGTCGTGTTATTGAGGTTGTCGTTTTATTGAGGTTGTCGTGTTATTGAGGTTGTTGTGTTATTGAAGTTGTCGTGTTGTCGAGGGTCGTGTTGTCGAGTCCCGATTTAGTCGAGTCCTCGACTAAATCCCCGTTACAAGGTACATTTTGATGGTTAAGTGCACTGATGACTTTGCACAACCGTTTGAAACCAATCTGTCCAATGTTTTGTGCTAACACTCAGCAATTGATAAACTATCAATGGTAAACAAATTGTTTACCACTTATAAATACAGTAGAACCTCGATAAGGTTGACTTCTCAAAACGACTTGTTATAGAGGTTCTGGGTTACGTTGTTAATTAGAAAAAAAACCTTATTGAGGTTGTTTGGATAATAATAGAGATTAATTTAATGTTAATTATGTTAATTTTTGATGTTTTATGGCAATCTCAAGGGGATTTGAAAATTGCACTTGTGGGGGGAGGGTCGTATTATTCGTGTTATTGAGGTTGTGGTGTTATTGAGGTGCTCTTTTTGTTGAGGGTTGTGTTATCAAGGTTATTTTGGCTATCAGTCGTGTTATCGAGGTTAATGGACAGGGTTTTCAAGTCTAGACTTGTTCAAGATACCCATTCCTGTATAGAGTCGCGTTATAGAGGTTGACTTCTCAAAACGACTTGTTATAGAGGTTATGGGTTACGTTGTTAATTAGAAAAAAAAACCTTATTGAGGTTGTTTAGATAATAATAGAGATTAATTTAATGTTAATTATGTTAATTTTTGATGTTTTATGGCAATCTCAAGGGGATTTGAAAATTGCACTTGTGTTGTGGGAGGGTCGTGTTATTCGTGTTATTGAGGTTGTCGTGTTATTAAGGTTGTCGTGTTATTGAGGTTGTCGTTTTATTGAGGTTGTCGTGTTATTGAGGTTGTTGTGTTATTGAAGTTGTCGTGTTGTCGAGGGTCGTGTTGTCGAGTTCCGATTTAGTCGAGTCCTCGACTAAATCCCCGTTACAAGGTACATTTTGATGGTTAAGTGCACTGATGACTTTGCACAACCGTTTGAAACCAATCTGTCAAATGTTTTGTGCTAACACTCAGCAATTGATAAATTATCAATGGTAAACAAATTGTTTACCACTTATAAATACAGTAGAACCTCGATAAGGTTGACTTCTCAAAACGACTTGTTATAGAGGTTCTGGGTTACGTTGTTAATTAGAAAAAAAACCTTATTGAGGTTGTTTGGATAATAATAGAGATTAATTTAATGTTAATTATGTTAATTTTTGATGTTTTATGGCAATCTCAAGGGGATTTGAAAATTGCACTTGTGGGGGGAGGGTCGTGTTATTCGTGTTATTAAGGTTATCGTGTTATTGAGGTTGTCGTTTTATTGAGGTTGTCGTGTTATTAAGGTTGTTGTGTTATTGATGTTGTCGTGTTGTCGAGGGTCGTGTTGTCGAGTCCCGATTTAGTCGAGTCCTCGACTAAATCCCCCTTACAAGGTACATTTTGATGGTTAAGTGCACTGATGACTTTGCACAACCGTTTGAAACCAATCTGTCAAATGTTTTGTGCTAACACTCAGCAATTGATAAATGATCAATGGTAAACAAATTGTTTACCACTTATAAATACAGTAGAACCTCGATAAGTAGTTTCTCGAGGGGATTATGGAAACAGTCTTGTTATTAAGGTGCTCTTTTTGTTGAGGGTTGTGTTATCAAGGTTATTTTGGCTATCAGTCGTGTTATCGAGGTTAATGGGCAGGGTTTTCAAGTCTAGACTTGTTCAAGATTCCCATTCCTGTATAGAGTCGCGTTATAGAGGTTGACTTCTCAAAACGACTTGTTATAGAGGTTCTGGGTTACGTTGGTTATTAGAAAAAAAACCTTATTGAGGTTGTTTGGATAATAATAGAGATTAATTTAATGTAAATTATGTTAATTTTTGATGTTTTATGGCAATCTCAAGGGGATTTGAAAATTGCACTTGTGGGGGGAGGGTCGTATTATTCGTGTTATTGAGGTTGTCGTGTTATTGAGGTTGTCGTGTTATTGAGGTTGTCGTTTTATTGAGGTTGTCGTGTTATTGAGGTTGTTGTGTTATTGAGGTTGTCGTGTTGTCGAGGGTCTTGTTGAGGAGGGTCGTGTTGTCAAGTCCCGATTTAGTCGAGTCCTCGACTAAATCCCCTTAACAAGGTACATTTTGATGGTTAAGTGCACTGATGACTTTGCACAACCGTTTGAAACCAATCTGTCAAATCTTTTGTGCTAACACTCAGCAATTGATAAATGATCAATGGTAAACAAATTGTTTACCACTTATAAATACAGTAGAACCTCGATAAGTAGTTTCTCGAGGGGATTATGGAAACAGTCTTGTTATTAAGGTGCTCTTTTTGTTGAGGGTTGTGTTATCAAGGTTATTTTGGCTATCAGTCGTGTTATCGAGGTTAATGGGCAGGGTTTTCAAGTCAAGACTTGTTCAAGATACCCATTCCTGTATAGAGTCGCGTTATAGAGGTTGACTTCTCAAAACGACTTGTTATAGAGGTTCTGGGTTACGTTGTTAATTAGAAAAAAAACCTTATTGAGGTTGTTTGGATAATAATAGAGATTAATTTAATGTAAATTATGTTAATTTTTGATGTTTTATGGCAATCTCAAGGGGATTTGAAAATTGCACTTGAGGGGGAAGGGTCGTGTTATTCGTGTTATTGAGGTTGTCGTGTTATTGAGGTGCTCTTTTTGTTGAGGGTTGTGTTATCAAGGTTATTTTGGCTATCAGTCGTGTTATCGAGGTTAATGGGCAGGGTTTTCAAGTCTAGACTTGTTCAAGATACCCATTCCTGTATAGAGTCCCGTTATAGAGGTTGACTTCTCAAAACGACTTGTTATAGAGGTTTTGGGTTACGGGATTAATTAGAAAAAAAACCTTATTGAGGTTGTCTGGATAATAATAGAGATTAATTTAATGTTAATTTTTTATGTTTTATGGCAATCTCAAGGGGATTTGAAAATTGCACTTGTGGGGGGAGGGTCGTGTTATTCGTGTTATTAAGGTTGTCGTGTTATTGAGGTTGTCGTTTTATTGAGGTTGTCGTGTTATTGAGGTTGTTGTGTTATTGAGGTTGTCGTGTTGTCGAGGGTCGTGTTGTCGAGTTCTGATTTAGTCGAGTCCTCGACTAAATCCCCGTTACAAGGTACATTTTGATGGTTAAGTGCACTGATGACTTTGCACAACCGTTTGAAACCAATCTGTCAAATGTTTTGTGCTAACACTCAGCAATTGATGAATTATCAATGGTAAACAAATTGTTTACCACTTATAAATACAGTAGAACCTCGATAAGGTTGACTTCTCAAAACGACTTGTTAGAGAGGTTTTGGGTTACGTTGATAATTAGAAAAAAAACCTTATTGAGGTTGTTTGGATAATAATAGAGATTAATTTAATGTTAATTATGTTAATTTTTGATGTTTTATGGCAATCTCAAGGGGATTTGAAAATTGCACTTGTGGGAGGAGGGTCGTGTTATTCGTGTTATTGAGGTTGTTGTGTTATTGAGGTTGTCGTTTTATTGAGGTTGTCGTGTTATTGAGGTTGTTGTGTTATTGAGGTTGTCGTGTTGTCGAGGGTCGTGTTGTCGAGTCCCGATTTAGTCGAGTCCTCGACTAAATCCCCTTTACAAGGTTCATTTTGATGGTTAAGTGCACTGATGACTTTGAACAACCGTTTGAAACCAATCTGTCAAATGTTTTGTGCTAACACTCAGCAATTGATAAATTATCAATGGTAAACAAATTGTTTACCACTTATAAATACAGTAGAACCTCGATAAGTAGTTTCACGAGGGGATTATGGAAACAGTCTTGTTATTGAGGTGCTCTTTTTGTTGAGGGTTTTGTTATCAAGGTTATTTTGGCTATCAGTCGTGTTATCGAGGTTAATGGGCAGGGTTTTCAAGTCTAGACTTGTCCAAGATACCCATTCCTGTATAGAGTCGCGTTATAGAGGTTGACTTCTCAAAACGACTTGTTATAGAGGTTCTGGGTTACGTTGTTAATTAGAAAAAAAACCTTATTGAGGTTGTTTGGATAATAATAGAGATTAATTTAATGTTAATTATGTTAATTTTTGATGTTTTATGGCAATCTCAAGGGGATTTGAAAATTGCACTTGTGGGGGGAGGGTCGTATTATTCGTGTTATTGAGGTTGTGGTGTTATTGAGGTGCTCTTTTTGTTGAGGGTTGTGTTATCAAGGTTATTTTGGCTATCAGTCGTGTTATCGAGGTTAATGGACAGGGTTTTCAAGTCTAGACTTGTTCAAGATACCCATTCCTGTATAGAGTCGCGTTATAGAGGTTGACTTCTCAAAACGACTTGTTATAGAGGTTATGGGTTACGTTGTTAATTAGAAAAAAAAACCTTATTGAGGTTGTTTAGATAATAATAGAGATTAATTTAATGTTAATTATGTTAATTTTTGATGTTTTATGGCAATCTCAAGGGGATTTGAAAATTGCACTTGTGTTGTGGGAGGGTCGTGTTATTCGTGATATTGAGGTTGTCGTGTTATTAAGGTTGTCGTGTTATTGAGGTTGTCGTTTTATTGAGGTTGTCGTGTTATTGAGGTTGTTGTGTTATTGAAGTTGTCGTGTTGTCGAGGGTCGTGTTGTCGAGTTCCGATTTAGTCGAGTCCTCGACTAAATCCCCGTTACAAGGTACATTTTGATGGTTAAGTGCACTGATGACTTTGCACAACCGTTTGAAACCAATCTGTCAAATGTTTTGTGCTAACACTCAGCAATTGATAAATTATCAATGGTAAACAAATTGTTTACCACTTATAAATACAGTAGAACCTCGATAAGGTTGACTTCTCAAAACGACTTGTTATAGAGGTTCTGGGTTACGTTGTTAATTAGAAAAAAAACCTTATTGAGGTTGTTTGGATAATAATAGAGATTAATTTAATGTTAATTATGTTAATTTTTGATGTTTTATGGCAATCTCAAGGGGATTTGAAAATTGCACTTGTGGGGGGAGGGTCGTGTTATTCGTGTTATTGAGGTTGTTGTGTTATTGAGGTTGTCGTTTTATTGAGGTTGTCGTGTTATTGAGGTTGTTGTGTTATTGAGGTTGTCGTGTTGTCGAGGGTCGTGTTGTCGAGTCCCGATTTAGTCGAGTCCTCGACTAAATCCCCTTTACAAGGTACATTTTGATGGTTAAGTGCACTGATGACTTTGCACAACCGTTTGAAACCAATCTGTCCAATGTTTTGTGCTAACACTCAGCAATTGATAAACTATCAATGGTAAACAAATTGTTTACCACTTATAAATACAGTAGAACCTCGATAAGTAGTTTCACGAGGGGATTATGGAAACAGTCTTGTTATTGAGGTGCTCTTTTTGTTGAGGGTTTTGTTATCAAGGTTATTTTGGCTATCAGTCGTGTTATCGAGGTTAATGGGCAGGGTTTTCAAGTCTAGACTTGTCCAAGATACCCATTCCTGTATAGAGTCGCGTTATAGAGGTTGACTTCTCAAAACGACTTGTTATAGAGGTTCTGGGTTACGTTGTTAATTAGAAAAAAAACCTTATTGAGGTTGTTTGGATAATAATAGAGATTAATTTAATGTTAATTATGTTAATTTTTGATGTTTTATGGCAATCTCAAGGGGATTTGAAAATTGCACTTGTGGGGGGAGGGTCGTATTATTCGTGTTATTGAGGTTGTCGTGTTATTGAGGTTGTCGTGTTATTGAGGTTGTCGTTTTATTGAGGTTGTCGTGTTATTGAGGTTGTTGTGTTATTGAGGTTGTCGTGTTGTCGAGGGTCTTGTTGAGGAGGGTCGTGTTGTCAAGTCCCGATTTAGTCGAGTCCTCGACTAAATCCCCTTAACAAGGTACATTTTGATGGTTAAGTGCACTGATGACTTTGCACAACCGTTTGAAACCAATCTGTCAAATGTTTTGTGCTAACACTCAGCAATTGATAAATGATCAATGGTAAACAAATTGTTTACCACTTATAAATACAGTAGAACCTCGATAAGTAGTTTCTCGAGGGGATTATGGAAACAGTCTTGTTATTAAGGTGCTCTTTTTGTTGAGGGTTGTGTTATCAAGGTTATTTTGGCTATCAGTCGTGTTATCGAGGTTAATGGGCAGGGTTTTCAAGTCAAGACTTGTTCAAGATACCCATTCCTGTATAGAGTCGCGTTATAGAGGTTGACTTCTCAAAACGACTTGTTATAGAGGTTCTGGGTTACGTTGTTAATTAGAAAAAAAACCTTATTGAGGTTGTTTGGATAATAATAGAGATTAATTTAATGTAAATTATGTTAATTTTTGATGTTTTATGGCAATCTCAAGGGGATTTGAAAATTGCACTTGAGGGGGAAGGGTCGTGTTATTCGTGTTATTGAGGTTGTCGTGTTATTGAGGTGCTCTTTTTGTTGAGGGTTGTGTTATCAAGGTTATTTTGGCTATCAGTCGTGTTATCGAGGTTAATGGGCAGGGTTTTCAAGTCTAGACTTGTTCAAGATACCCATTCCTGTATAGAGTCCCGTTATAGAGGTTGACTTCTCAAAACGACTTGTTATAGAGGTTCTGGGTTACGGGATTAATTAGAAAAAAAACCTTATTGAGGTTGTCTGGATAATAATAGAGATTAATTTAATGTTAATTTTTTATGTTTTATGGCAATCTCAAGGGGATTTGAAAATTGCACTTGTGGGGGGAGGGTCGTGTTATTCGTGTTATTAAGGTTGTCGTGTTATTGAGGTTGTCGTTTTATTGAGGTTGTCGTGTTATTGAGGTTGTTGTGTTATTGAGGTTGTCGTGTTGTCGAGGGTCGTGTTGTCGAGTTCTGATTTAGTCGAGTCCTCGACTAAATCCCCGTTACAAGGTACATTTTGATGGTAAGAGCACTGATGACTTTGCACAACCGTTTGAAACCAATCTGTCAAATGTTTTGTGCTAACACTCAGCAATTGATGAATTATCAATGGTAAACAAATTGTTTACCACTTATAAATACAGTAGAACCTCGATAAGGTTGACTTCTCAAAACGACTTGTTAGAGAGGTTTTGGGTTACGTTGATAATTAGAAAAAAAACCTTATTGAGGTTGTTTGGATAATAATAGAGATTAATTTAATGTTAATTATGTTAATTTTTGATGTTTTATGGCAATCTCAAGGGGATTTGAAAATTGCACTTGTGGGAGGAGGGTCGTGTTATTCGTGTTATTGAGGTTGTTGTGTTATTGAGGTTGTCGTTTTATTGAGGTTGTCGTGTTATTGAGGTTGTTGTGTTATTGAGGTTGTCGTGTTGTCGAGGGTCGTGTTGTCGAGTCCCGATTTAGTCGAGTCCTCGACTAAATCCCCTTTACAAGGTTCATTTTGATGGTTAAGTGCACTGATGACTTTGAACAACCGTTTGAAACCAATCTGTCAAATGTTTTGTGCTAACACTCAGCAATTGATAAATTATCAATGGTAAACAAATTGTTTACCACTTATAAATACAGTAGAACCTCGATAAGTAGTTTCACGAGGGGATTATGGAAACAGTCTTGTTATTGAGGTGCTCTTTTTGTTGAGGGTTTTGTTATCAAGGTTATTTTGGCTATCAGTCGTGTTATCGAGGTTAATGGGCAGGGTTTTCAAGTCTAGACTTGTCCAAGATACCCATTCCTGTATAGAGTCGCGTTATAGAGGTTGACTACTCAAAACGACTTGTTATAGAGGTTCTGGGTTACGTTGTTAATTAGAAAAAAAACCTTATTGAGGTTGTTTGGATAATAATAGAGATTAATTTAATGTTAATTATGTTAATTTTTGATGTTTTATGGCAATCTCAAGGGGATTTGAAAATTGCACTTGTGGGGGGAGGGTCGTATTATTCGTGTTATTGAGGTTGTGGTGTTATTGAGGTGCTCTTTTTGTTGAGGGTTGTGTTATCAAGGTTATTTTGGCTATCAGTCGTGTTATCGAGGTTAATGGACAGGGTTTTCAAGTCTAGACTTGTTCAAGATACCCATTCCTGTATAGAGTCGCGTTATAGAGGTTGACTTCTCAAAACGACTTGTTATAGAGGTTATGGGTTACGTTGTTAATTAGAAAAAAAAACCTTATTGAGGTTGTTTAGATAATAATAGAGATTAATTTAATGTTAATTATGTTAATTTTTGATGTTTTATGGCAATCTCAAGGGGATTTGAAAATTGCACTTGTGTTGTGGGAGGGTCGTGTTATTCGTGTTATTGAGGTTGTCGTGTTATTAAGGTTGTCGTGTTATTGAGGTTGTCGTTTTATTGAGGTTGTCGTGTTATTGAGGTTGTTGTGTTATTGAAGTTGTCGTGTTGTCGAGGGTCGTGTTGTCGAGTCCCGATTTAGTCGAGTCCTCGACTAAATCCCCGTTACAAGGTACATTTTGATGGTTAAGTGCACTGATGACTTTGCACAACCGTTTGAAACCAATCTGTCCAATGTTTTGTGCTAACACTCAGCAATTGATAAACTATCAATGGTAAACAAATTGTTTACCACTTATAAATACAGTAGAACCTCGATAAGGTTGACTTCTCAAAACGACTTGTTATAGAGGTTCTGGGTTACGTTGTTAATTAGAAAAAAAACCTTATTGAGGTTGTTTGGATAATAATAGAGATTAATTTAATGTTAATTATGTTAATTTTTGATGTTTTATGGCAATCTCAAGGGGATTTGAAAATTGCACTTGTGGGGGGAGGGTCGTATTATTCGTGTTATTGAGGTTGTGGTGTTATTGAGGTGCTCTTTTTGTTGAGGGTTGTGTTATCAAGGTTATTTTGGCTATCAGTCGTGTTATCGAGGTTAATGGACAGGGTTTTCAAGTCTAGACTTGTTCAAGATACCCATTCCTGTATAGAGTCGCGTTATAGAGGTTGACTTCTCAAAACGACTTGTTATAGAGGTTATGGGTTACGTTGTTAATTAGAAAAAAAAACCTTATTGAGGTTGTTTAGATAATAATAGAGATTAATTTAATGTTAATTATGTTAATTTTTGATGTTTTATGGCAATCTCAAGGGGATTTGAAAATTGCACTTGTGTTGTGGGAGGGTCGTGTTATTCGTGTTATTGAGGTTGTCGTGTTATTAAGGTTGTCGTGTTATTGAGGTTGTCGTTTTATTGAGGTTGTCGTGTTATTGAGGTTGTTGTGTTATTGAAGTTGTCGTGTTGTCGAGGGTCGTGTTGTCGAGTTCCGATTTAGTCGAGTCCTCGACTAAATCCCCGTTACAAGGTACATTTTGATGGTTAAGTGCACTGATGACTTTGCACAACCGTTTGAAACCAATCTGTCAAATGTTTTGTGCTAACACTCAGCAATTGATAAATTATCAATGGTAAACAAATTGTTTACCACTTATAAATACAGTAGAACCTCGATAAGGTTGACTTCTCAAAACGACTTGTTATAGAGGTTCTGGGTTACGTTGTTAATTAGAAAAAAAACCTTATTGAGGTTGTTTGGATAATAATAGAGATTAATTTAATGTTAATTATGTTAATTTTTGATGTTTTATGGCAATCTCAAGGGGATTTGAAAATTGCACTTGTGGGGGGAGGGTCGTGTTATTCGTGTTATTGAGGTTGTTGTGTTATTGAGGTTGTCGTTTTATTGAGGTTGTCGTGTTATTGAGGTTGTTGTGTTATTGAGGTTGTCGTGTTGTCGAGGGTCGTGTTGTCGAGTCCCGATTTAGTCGAGTCCTCGACTAAATCCCCTTTACAAGGTACATTTTGATGGTTAAGTGCACTGATGACTTTGCACAACCGTTTGAAACCAATCTGTCCAATGTTTTGTGCTAACACTCAGCAATTGATAAACTATCAATGGTAAACAAATTGTTTACCACTTATAAATACAGTAGAACCTCGATAAGTAGTTTCACGAGGGGATTATGGAAACAGTCTTGTTATTGAGGTGCTCTTTTTGTTGAGGGTTTTGTTATCAAGGTTATTTTGGCTATCAGTCGTGTTATCGAGGTTAATGGGCAGGGTTTTCAAGTCTAGACTTGTTCAAGATACCCATTCCTGTATAGAGTCGCGTTATAGAGGTTGACTTCTCAAAACGACTTGTTATAGAGGTTCTGGGTTACGTTGTTAATTAGAAAAAAAACCTTATTGAGGTTGTTTGGATAATAATAGAGATTAATTTAATGTTAATTATGTTAATTTTTGATGTTTTATGGCAATTTTAAGGGGATTTGAAAATTGCACTTGTGGGGGGAGGGTCGTATTATTCGTGTTATTGAGGTTGTCGTGTTATTGAGGTTGTCGTGTTATTGAGGTTGTCGTGTTATTGAGGTTATCGTGTTATTGAGGTTGTTGTGTTATTGAGGTTGTCGTGTTGTCGAGGGTCTTGTTGTCGAGGGTCGTGTTGTCAAGTCCCGATTTAGTCGAGTCCTCGACTAAATCCCCTTAACAAGGTACATTTTGATGGTTAAGTGCACTGATGACTTTGCACAACCGTTTGAAACCAATCTGTCAAATGTTTTGTGCTAACACTCAGCAATTGATAAATGATCAATGGTAAACAAATTGTTTACCACTTATAAATACAGTAGAACCTCGATAAGTAGTTTCTCGAGGGGATTATGGAAACAGTCTTGTTATTAAGGTGCTCTTTTTGTTGAGGGTTGTGTTATCAAGGTTATTTTGGCTATCAGTCGTGTTATCGAGGTTAATGGGCAGGGTTTTCAAGTCAAGACTTGTTCAAGATACCCATTCCTGTATAGAGTCGCGTTATAGAGGTTGACTTCTCAAAACGACTTGTTATAGAGGTTCTGGGTTACGTTGTTAATTAGAAAAAAAACCTTATTGAGGTTGTTTGGATAATAATAGAGATTAATTTAATGTAAATTATGTTAATTTTTGATGTTTTATGGCAATCTCAAGGGGATTTGAAAATTGCACTTGAGGGGGAAGGGTCGTGTTATTCGTGTTATTGAGGTTGTCGTGTTATTGAGGTGCTCTTTTTGTTGAGGGTTGTGTTATCAAGGTTATTTTGGCTATCAGTCGTGTTATCGAGGTTAATGGGCAGGGTTTTCAAGTCTAGACTTGTTCAAGATACCCATTCCTGTATAGAGTCCCGTTATAGAGGTTGACTTCTCAAAACGACTTGTTATAGAGGTTCTGGGTTACGGGATTAATTAGAAAAAAAACCTTATTGAGGTTGTCTGGATAATAATAGAGATTAATTTAATGTTAATTTTTTATGTTTTATGGCAATCTCAAGGGGATTTGAAAATTGCACTTGTGGGGGGAGGGTCGTGTTATTCGTGTTATTAAGGTTGTCGTGTTATTGAGGTTGTCGTTTTATTGAGGTTGTCGTGTTATTGAGGTTGTTGTGTTATTGAGGTTGTCGTGTTGTCGAGGGTCGTGTTGTCGAGTTCTGATTTAGTCGAGTCCTCGACTATTATTTATTTATTTATTTATTTATTTCCAGTGCTCTCAACAGCCGAACACAGGCCACAAGTGAGAGGCACAAAACAACAACAACAAAAAAAAAAAAAAAAAAAACATACAGAGTTAATATAAAATGTAATATGAATACTAAGTGATAAAAAATATAAAAGGACTATTTAGGATAGCAGGAAGATTGGGAAATGGATTGAGGAAGAAAGCGCGACACAGAGGAGAAATTAACATGACTAAAAGTAGTTAATGACTGTTATCATGGTAACTGAGAAGAAAAATGGTAACAAATACAAAATAAACTAGAAAAGACAAAAACACTGAAAACTCACAAACATACACTCATCACACAAATTATCCTTAAAATAACACTTAAAAAAGAAATCTTGCACAAGATCAAACCAACAAATTATGATAAAACTTAAAAATTAGTTAAAACTTAAACCTTAAACACGATGACTAGAAATTACAAATTAAAAATTATTTTTCAAGAAGTTTGGGGAGGACGTTCTTAAGTTTTTGAAATGAATCAATGGCTTCACGCTGAAGACCATGATCATTAAAAAAATAAAGAGAGCGAGCGATCGGGGAAATGTGGGACAGCTCTTTCGTATAGAGTAACCGACCAGGGCGACGATTTTGAGGCAGGATAACTACTTGCTGAGTGACATTGGAACAATTTATAGACTTATTGAGAGCTTTCGTTAGAAATAAAATGTCATAAGCTTTTCTCCGGATACTTAAACTCTCGAGGTTGAATTTTTTGCAAAAATGGTCATAGCTATAGAAGCATTTATTAAAGAAATGACGAAGATAAAGGGTGCGAATAAATATTCTCTGGACTTTTTCTATTTTTTGGGAGCGTGAGGCATTCAAAATGTTCCAAACAGGAGTAGAACATTCAAGCAACGGCCGAACTAGAGATTTATACAACGAGAGGAAACACTCGGGAGACAAACCTTTAGAGACAGCACGAACGATACCCAGACAACGAAGAGCCTTTGTAACTACGGTATTCACGTGAATGTCGAATTTGAGTTTGTCATCAAGCCTTACACCAAGATCACGGACGCTATTAGATTTGGGAAGAGACTCGCCAAATATATCCCTAAACTAAATCCCCGTTACAAGGTACATTTTGATGGTTAAGTGCACTGATGACTTTGCACAACCGTTTGAAACCAATCTGTCAAATGTTTTGTGCTAACACTCAGCAATTGATGAATTATCAATGGTAAACAAATTGTTTACCACTTATAAATACAGTAGAACCTCGATAAGGTTGACTTCTCAAAACGACTTGTTAGAGAGGTTTTGGGTTACGTTGATAATTAGAAAAAAAACCTTATTGAGGTTGTTTGGATAATAATAGAGATTAATTTAATGTTAATTATGTTAATTTTTGATGTTTTATGGCAATCTCAAGGGGATTTGAAAATTGCACTTGTGGGAGGAGGGTCGTGTTATTCGTGTTATTGAGGTAGTTGTGTTATTGAGGTTGTCGTTTTATTGAGGTTGTCGTGTTATTGAGGTTGTTGTGTTATTGAGGTTGTCGTGTTGTCGAGGGTCGTGTTGTCGAGTCCCGATTTAGTCGAGTCCTCGACTAAATCCCCTTTACAAGGTTCATTTTGATGGTTAAGTGCACTGATGACTTTGAACAACCGTTTGAAACCAATCTGTCAAATGTTTTGTGCTAACACTCAGCAATTGATAAATTATCAATGGTAAACAAATTGTTTACCACTTATAAATACAGTAGAACCTCGATAAGTAGTTTCACGAGGGGATTATGGAAACAGTCTTGTTATTGAGGTTGTCGTTTTATTGAGGTTGTCGTGTTATTGAGGTTGTTGTGTTATTGAGGTTGTCGTGTTGTCGAGGGTCGTGTTGTCGAGGGTCGTGTTGTCGAGTTCTGATTTAGTCGAGTCCTCGACTAAATCCCCGTTACAAGGTACATTTTGATGGTTAAGTGCACTGATGACTTTGCACAACCGTTTGAAACCAATCTGTCAAATGTTTTGTGCTAACACTCAGCAATTGATGAATTATCAATGGTAAACAAATTGTTTACCACTTATAAATACAGTAGAACCTCGATAAGGTTGACTTCTCAAAACGACTTGTTAGAGAGGTTTTGGGTTACGTTGATAATTAGAAAAAAAACCTTATTGAGGTTGTTTGGATAATAATAGAGATTAATTTAATGTTAATTATGTTAATTTTTGATGTTTTATGGCAATCTCAAAGGGATTTGAAAATTGCACTTGTGGGAGGAGGGTCGTGTTATTCGTGTTATTGAGGTTGTTGTGTTATTGAGGTTGTCGTGTTGTCGAGGGTCGTGTTGTCGAGTCCCGATTTAGTCGAGTCCTCGACTAAATCCCCTTTACAAGGTTCATTTTGATGGTTAAGTGCACTGATGACTTTGAACAACCGTTTGAAACCAATCTGTCAAATGTTTTGTGCTAACACTCAGCAATTGATAAATTATCAATGGTAAACAAATTGTTTACCACTTATAAATACAGTAGAACCTCGATAAGTAGTTTCACGAGGGGATTATGGAAACAGTCTTGTTATTGAGGTTGTCGTTTTATTGAGGTTGTCGTGTTATTGAGGTTGTTGTGTTATTGAGGTTGTCGTGTTGTCGAGGGTCGTGTTGTCGAGGGTCGTGTTGTCGAGTTCTGATTTAGTCGAGTCCTCGACTAAATCCCCGTTACAAGGTACATTTTGATGGTTAAGTGCACTGATGACTTTGCACAACCGTTTGAAACCAATCTGTCAAATGTTTTGTGCTAACACTCAGCAATTGATGAATTATCAATGGTAAACAAATTGTTTACCACTTATAAATACAGTAGAACCTCGATAAGGTTGACTTCTCAAAACGACTTGTTAGAGAGGTTTTGGGTTACGTTGATAATTAGAAAAAAAACCTTATTGAGGTTGTTTGGATAATAATAGAGATTAATTTAATGTTAATTATGTTAATTTTTGATGTTTTATGGCAATCTCAAAGGGATTTGAAAATTGCACTTGTGGGAGGAGGGTCGTGTTATTCGTGTTATTGAGGTTGTTGTGTTATTGAGGTTGTCGTTTTATTGAGGTTGTCGTGTTATTGAGGTTGTTGTGTTATTGAGGTTGTCGTGTTGTCGAGGGTCGTGTTGTCGAGTCCCGATTTAGTCGAGTCCTCGACTAAATCCCCTTTACAAGGTTCATTTTGATGGTTAAGTGCACTGATGACTTTGAACAACCGTTTGAAACCAATCTGTCAAATGTTTTGTGCTAACACTCAGCAATTGATAAATTATCAATGGTAAACAAATTGTTTACCACTTATAAATACAGTAGAACCTCGATAAGTAGTTTCACGAGGGGATTATGGAAACAGTCTTGTTATTGAGGTGCTCTTTTTGTTGAGGGTTTTGTTATCAAGGTTATTTTGGCTATCAGTCGTGTTATCAAGGTTAATGGGCAGGGTTTTCAAGTCTAGACTTGTCCAAGATACCCATTCCTGTATAGAGTCGCGTTATAGAGGTTGACTTCTCAAAACGACTTGTTATAGAGGTTCTGGGTTACGTTGTTAATTAGAAAAAAAAACCTTATTGAGGTTGTTTGGATAATAATAGAGATTAATTTAATGTTAATTATGTTAATTTTTGATGTTTTATGGCAATCTCAAGGGGATTTGAAAATTGCACTTGTGGGGGGAGGGTCGTATTATTCGTGTTATTGAGGTTGTCGTGTTATTGAGGTTGTCGTGTTATTGAGGTTGTCGTGTTATTGAGGTTGTCGTGTTATTGAGGTTGTTGTGTTATTGAGGTTGTCGTGTTGTCGAGGGTCTTGTTGAGGAGGGTCGTGTTGTCAAGTCCCGATTTAGTCGAGTCCTCGACTAAATCCCCTTAACAAGGTACATTTTGATGGTTAAGTGCACTGATGACTTTGCACAACCGTTTGAAACCAATCTGTCAAATGTTTTGTGCTAACACTCAGCAATTGATAAATTATCAATGGTAAACAAATTGTTTACCACTTATAAATACAGTAGAACCTCGATAAGTAGTTTCTCGAGGGGATTATGAAAACAGTCTTGTTATTGAGGTGCTCTTTTTGTTGAGGGTTGTGTTATCAAGGTTATTTTGGCTATCAGTCGTGTTATCGAGGTTAATGGGCAGGGTTTTCAAGTCTAGACTTGTTCAAGATACCCATTCCTGTATAGAGTCGCGTTATAGAGGTTGACTTCTCAAAACGACTTGTTATAGAGGTTCTGGGTTACGTTGTCAATTAGAAAAAAAACCTTATTGAGGTTGTTTGGATAATAATAGAGATAAATTTAATGTAAATTATGTTAATTTTTGATGTTTTATGGCAATCTCAAGGGGATTTGAAAATTGCACTTGAGGGGGAAGGGTCGTGTTATTCGTGTTATTGAGGTTGTGGTGTTATTGAGGTGCTCTTTTTGTTGAGGGTTGTGTTATCAAGGTTATTTTGGCTATCAGTCGTGTTATCGAGGTTAATGGACAGGGTTTTCAAGTCTAGACTTGTTCAAGATACCCATTCCTGTATAGAGTCGCGTTATAGAGGTTGACTTCTCAAAACGACTTGTTATAGAGGTTATGGGTTACGTTGTTAATTAGAAAAAAAACCTTATTGAGGTTGTTTAGATAATAATAGAGATTAATTTAATGTTAATTATGTTAATTTTTGATGTTTTATGGCAATCTCAAGGGGATTTGAAAATTGCACTTGTGTTGTGGGAGGGTCGTGTTATTCGTGTTATTGAGGTTGTCGTGTTATTGAGGTTGTCGTTTTATTGAGGTTGTCGTGTTATTGAGGTTGTTGTGTTATTGAGGTTGTCGTGTTGTCGAGGGTCGTGTTGTCGAGGGTCGTGTTGTCGAGTTCCGATTTAGTCGAGTCCTCGACTAAATCCCCGTTACAAGGTACATTTTGATGGTTAAGTGCACTGATGACTTTGCACAACCGTTTGAAACCAATCTGTCAAATGTTTTGTGCTAACACTCAGCAATTGATAAATTATCAATGGTAAACAAATTGTTTACCACTTATAAATACAGTAGAACCTCGATAAGGTTGACTTCTCAAAACGACTTGTTATAGAGGTTCTGGGTTACGTTGTTAATTAGAAAAAAACATTATTGAGGTTGTTTGGATAATAATAGAGATTAATTTAATGTTAATTATGTTAATTTTTGATGTTTTATGGCAATCTCAAGGGGATTTGAAAATTGCACTTGTGGGGGGAGGGTCGTGTTATTCGTGTTATTGAGGTTGTTGTGTTATTGAGGTTGTCGTTTTATTGAGGTTGTCGTGTTATTGAGGTTGTTGTGTTATTGAGGTTGTCGTGTTGTCGAGGGTCGTGTTGTCGAGGGTCGTGTTGTCGAGTCCCGATTTAGTCGAGTCCTCGACTAAATCCCCTTTACAAGGTACATTTTGATGGTTAAGTGCACTGATGACTTTGCACAACCGTTTGAAACCAATCTGTCAAATGTTTTGTGCTAACACTCAGCAATTGATAAATTATCAATGGTAAACAAATTGTTTACCACTTATAAATACAGTAGAACCTCGATAAGTAGTTTCACGAGGGGATTATGGAAACAGTCTTGTTATTGAGGTGCTCTTTTTGTTGCGGGTTTTGTTATCAAGGTTATTTTGGCTATCAGTCGTGTTATCGAGGTTAATGGGCAGGGTTTTCAAGTCTAGACTTGTCCAAGATACCCATTCCTGTATAGAGTCGCGTTATAGAGGTTGACTTCTCAAAACGACTTGTTATAGAGGTTATGGGTTACGTTGTTAATTAGAAAAAAAACCTTATTGAGGTTGTTTAGATAATAATAGAGATTAATTTAATGTTAATAATGTTAATTTTTGATGTTTTATGGCAATCTCAAGGGGATTTGAAAATTGCACTTGTGTTGTGGGAGGGTCGTGTTATTCGTGTTATTGAGGTTGTCGTGTTATTGAGGTTGTCGTTTTATTGAGGTTGTCGTGTTATTGAGGTTGTTGTGTTATTGAGGTTGTCGTGTTGTCGAGGGTCGTGTTGTCAAGTCCCGATTTAGTCGAGTCCTCGACTAAATCCCCTTAACAAGGTACATTTTGATGGTTAAGTGCACTGATGACTTTGAACAACCGTTTGAAACCAATCTGTCAAATGTTTTGTGCTAACACTCAGCAATTGATAAATTATCAATGGTAAACAAATTGTTTACCACTTATAAATACAGTAGAACCTCGATAAGTAGTTTCTCGAGGGGATTATGGAAACAGTCTTGTTATTGAGGTGCTCTTTTTGTTGAGGGTAGTGTTATCAAGGTTATTTTGGCTATCAGTCGTGTTATCGAGGTTAATGGGCAGGGTTTTCAAGTCTAGACTTGTTCAAGATACCCATTCCTGTATAGAGTCGCGTTATAGAGGTTGACTTCTCAAAACGACTTGTTATAGAGGTTCTGGGTTACGTTGTTAATTAGAAAAAAAACCTTATTGAGGTTGTTTGGATAATAATAGAGATTAATTTAATGTAAATTATGTTAATTTTTGATGTTTTATGGCAATCTCAAGGGGATTTGAAAATTGCACTTGTGGGGGGAGGGTCGTGTTATTCGTGTTATTAAGGTTATCGTGTTATTGAGGTTGTCGTTTTATTGAGGTTGTCGTGTTATTAAGGTTGTTGTGTTATTGATGTTGTCGTGTTGTCGAGGGTCGTGTTGTCGAGTCCCGATTTAGTCGAGTCCTCGACTAAATCCCCCTTACAAGGTACATTTTGATGGTTAAGTGCACTGATGACTTTGCACAACCGTTTGAAACCAATCTGTCAAATGTTTTGTGCTAACACTCAGCAATTGATAAATTATCAATGGTAAACAAATTGTTTACCACTTATAAATACAGTAGAACCTCGATAAGTAGTTTCTCGAGGGGATTATGGAAACAGTCTTGTTATTAAGGTGCTCTTTTTGTTGAGGGTTGTGTTATCAAGGTTATTTTGGCTATCAGTCGTGTTATCGAGGTTAATGGGCAGGGTTTTCAAGTCTAGACTTGTTCAAGATTCCCATTCCTGTATAGAGTCGCGTTATAGAGGTTGACTTCTCAAAACGACTTGTTATAGAGGTTCTGGGTTACGTTGGTTATTAGAAAAAAAACCTTATTGAGGTTGTTTGGATAATAATAGAGATTAATTTAATGTAAATTATGTTAATTTTTGATGTTTTATGGCAATCTCAAGGGGATTTGAAAATTGCACTTGAGGGGGAAAAGTCGTGTTATTCGTGTTATTGAGGTTGTCGTGTTATTGAGGTGCTCTTTTTGTTGAGGGTTGTGTTATCAAGGTTATTTTGGCTATCAGTCGTGTTATCGAGGTTAATGGGCAGGGTTTTCAAGTCTAGACTTGTTCAAGATACCCATTCCTGTATAGAGTCGCGTTATAGAGGTTGACTTCTCAAAACGACTTGTTATAGAGGTTCTGGGTTACGTTGTTAATTAGAAAAAAAACCTTATTGAGGTTGTCTGGATAATAATAGAGATTAATTTAATGTTAATTTTTTTATGTTTTATGGCAATCTCAAGGGGATTTGAAAATTGCACTTGTGGGGGGAGGGTCGTGTTATTCGTGTTATTAAGGTTGTCGTGTTATTGAGGTTTTCGTTTTATTGAGGTTGTCGTGTTATTGAGGTTGTTGTGTTATTGAGGTTGTCGTGTTGTCGAGGGTCGTGTTGTCGAGGGTCGTGTTGTCGAGTTCCGATTTAGTCGAGTCCTCGACTAAATCCCCGTTACAAGGTACATTTTGATGGTTAAGTGCACTGATGACTTTGCACAACCGTTTGAAACTAATCTGTCAAATGTTTTGTGCTAACACTCAGCAATTGATAAATTATCAATGGTAAACAAATTGTTTACCACTTATAAATACAGTAGAACCTCGATAAGGTTGACTTCTCAAAACGACTTGTTATAGAGGTTCTGGGTTACGTTGTTAATTAGAAAAAAAACCTTATTGAGGTTGTTTGGATAATAATAGAGATTAATTTAATGTTAATTATGTTAATTTTTGATGTTTTATGGC